>OZ007591.1:183594615-184194615 GCA_963931845.1 Maratus michaelseni
TGAAAAATATATGTCACAGTGTTAATAAAAATATATTTATTGAAATGGTGCGTTTACGCACCTTTGGCCGAAAATGGGTTAATAGTAAATAACATACATATTTCTCTTTTCTTGAATTAGTTCTTTGTAGATTCTACTATACACATGTTCTATTACCAATGCAGTTAAAGAAAAGAAAATGAACAAGATGAATGTTTCAAGATGATGTTTCAATGGTTAAAGACTCTTAAAATCTATATGTATTGCGGCAAGAATTTTCACCAGAGGTTATTATATTATGGTAAAATTGATAGATCTTGTATATAAAGTACCAAGAAAGAAAAAGTAATGCGTCATGCATAGATTGTGAAACATTTTCCTACATTTTCAGAATATTATTGTTACCAAACTTCATCTTTTGATATGGTGAAAGAAGATATCTAATTATAAACAATTTAGAAAGCGCATAGCACAGTTGAAAACCCACTTTCAGCAAATACCGCTCATACTCGATAAGGCTCCGGATTTTTTCGCGCAGCCCTTGTATATGATTTACAGATTTTTATAAACACCACATACTATCCTAAAATTTGATCCAGCTGGTAAACACATAACACAACTAAAAAAGCACTTCGTACAATTCCTACTTATAGATGGCTATTTATATGTTTTCTATAAATATAAATAAAATATATAAATATATTATATCTAATTTCTTTTGCGCCGCCTTGTATATAAACTTACGTATTGGGTTGTTCGGAAAGTTCCTTCCCTTTGGGAAAACCGATTCGTACCGGAATATTCTGCCCATCAATTATTAGATTTTAGATACCAGAATTAATGTGTAATAATTAAATGATAGAATTTTCCGGTACGAAACAATTTTCCCAAACGGAAAGAACTTTCTGAACAACCCAATATATTCTACGAACACCTCTTACTGTACTGAAACATAGTTTAGTTGAAAATGCATAACATTGTTCAAAACACACTTTAAGCAATTCATGCTCATATGCAATAATGCTTACGAGTCTTTTTGTACTATGAGATATGATAATTCTTGATAAAGTTGGACTTCTATATATGCCAAATATTTAAAATTATAAATTTTGACGATCGAATCGTGGAGAAATTTTATGTTATTATTTGAAAAAACATATTTTAATTATTTTACAATTTAAGTTTTCTATAACTCGAAACATTTTCATTTTTCCGTTAGTACTTTGAAGTATGAAAGTTTGACTGAATTCAATATTATTTTATACATAAACAGTTCATGATAGCCCTACTTTTTCTAACTTGTTTGTAGATCGCATTTATTATAGAGTGATATCAATTATATTGTGCACATCAAGTTGCATATATGTTCAAAGAACAGGCTGGAAGTGAATGTGAAGTTTATTGAAAGGATAAAATTGCTGAAAATTTTTTAAAAAGTTGTACTGTGTATAAAATCGCATGCAAATTACTTAAGTTTTTCGGAATTGGTTCTTTACCTTATCATATTTTTTTTATCAGCATTTTATCAAATTAACTAGCTTTGCACGCGTAGTTGTTGAAATATACCAAGTGGTATTTAATATAATTATATACAGTGAAGCACCGTTTATACGTTTTTCAAGGGACCAAGAAAAAAAAACGTATAAATGAAAAAACGTATAAACGAAATTCACAAAAGTACGAACAATTCCGTAATTACGAACAATAAAAAAATCAGAGATAAAATACATGAAATACAAGAGATATGTAATATTAACTTCTTATTCCGGATATAATTTACAACTTACAACTATTCATATTCATTCACCATGTACAAAATATTTTGTTATTTTAGATTGTACGGAATTTTTGGAATGCACAGAAACAAGTTCATTGTTCACAGTTAAAAGTGCCTTCTTAACATTATCATTCAAATCACTGCTAATGAGATATTCATGCATGGTGTTAAAACCCGCCAAAGCTTATTGAAAACTTGGCAGTGGCTTTTCAGTGCAGTTATCCGATTCTTCACTGCTAGTTTCCTCATTTGCGATCATTTCATCGATTGTTAGAAGAGAACGTGTTGCAAGTTCCGAATCACACTGCACAAAATCTTCAAATGTAGTAAGATCACTTAAATTTGACCAGTTTTCTGGTGGAACAAAATGATCAGGTTCGGCGTTTTCAATAGGATTGACATCCACTGGAGTTAAAAATCCGCCAAGGGCGAAGCAGTTTTTTATCGTTTTGGGTAAAACATTTTGCCAAGCCATCATTATGAAATTCATAGCTTGTAAGATGTTAAAGTTCACATGTTCGAAGTCACCGTGGTCTAAACTGGAGATAGCTGTTTTCACCAAAAGTTTTCGATAATGTTGTTTTAGGGAGTTTATGACCCCTAAATCCAGTGGCTCCAATTTGCTGGTGCAATTTGCAGGGAAGAATTTGACAGTTATGTTTTTTAGAAAATCCGTATCAGGTGGATGAGCTGGACACTGATCAATGACTAAAATGATTCGCTGCTTCTGCTTTCGAATTTTATCATCTAATTCTTTTAACCAATCGGTAAAGAAAGACATTGTCATCCATGATTTTTTATTGGCTAGGTACATTGTTGGTAATGTTTTCACATTTTTGAAGCAGCGGGACTTTTTTGATTTGCCAATAATCAAAGGCAATTTTTCTGATCCATCTGCATTGGCACACAACAACACTGTTAATCGCAATTTACTCTTTTTTCCACCATGATAGGTATCCGATTTGATTGCAAGAGTTTTAGATGGCAGAAGGTTATAAAACAAACCGGTTTCATCGGCATTGAAAATATCTTTTTGTTCATATCCTTTTATCAGATCTGGCAATTGGTTTTGAATCCAATCATCCACTGTTTCGCAATCAACATCTCCAGACTCTCCACTTACAGTTTTGCCTTTTATGCCATGTCTTAATTTAAATTTGTGAAGCCATCCTGAAGAAAATGATGCAGCGCATTGCACATTCAGCTTCTTCGAAATTTCTCGTGCTTTCTCCATAAGCAAAGGATCGCTAATGGGAATTTTTGCACTACGACACTGATTAAACCACTGTAAAAGCAATTTTTCAACATCAGCGAATTTTCCGCTTTGGACTCGAAGTTTTTTTGAAGCACTACATCCACTTTGATGATGGCTTTCCTCGATGATCTTACGCTTATAGATTAGCGTGTTTAATGTTGAAACTGGTAAACCTAATTCTTTGGCAAGATCCACTCTTTTTAAATGTTTGTTTTCATCCACTTTTTTTTTAAATGCCCATTTTTTCCTTGAACGACAGAGATTTTCTATTACGCGAAGTCATCGTGAACCGCTAGTGAACGCGATACAAATCCAGATACTGAAGCTGAAAGGAAAAGAATTTGCCCTGCTGGGGCCTGGTGACAGCACAACAACAACCCTTATCTATAGAAAGTGGGATATTTACATTCCTTAGGGGTACGGCTTTTGTTCAATTGGGCAGGTGTTGGTCAAGGTCATCTGCAATTTGTAAGACTGGACAATCGGGAGTTAGGAATTTGAGGTTGAAAAGCGCACTTTGTCTCTTCTTGACTTGTTGAAAAAAACGTATAAATGAAATTAGCGATTTAAGGAAAAACGTATAAATGAAATTATTTAATGTTAATATCCATTGGATTTTGCCAGTACCATTAAAAAAAAACGTATAAATGATAAAAACGTATAAACGAGAAACGTATAAGCGGTGCTCCACTGTAATATTATATTATTATAACATAATTATGTATAGTGGTAATATATGCCTTTAAAATGGATGTGAAATTTCTTAATTAAAAATAATATGTAAAATTCCATAGGAATCGTAATTTCGAACGTTTTTCGAACGTTTTCCGCTCATTTCAGCCTTTTGAATTTCAAATTTTTACTAATCTACGATTACATAGTTGCTGACATTCCGATTTTCTTTTGAAGTCTGACCCAATGATTTCCATTTCACTATCACCCCACCGTATCTTTATGATAGGGACTCTTCTTTTGAGACTCAATTTTTTTTCTTCAAATAAACATGTTTTGAATCAGAAATTTTATTTAATAAAAGAAATAAAATAAGTAGTACCAAGTAAAAACAAAAATACATTTGACTAAATAAATTTTATGTTTAAAAACATGCTTGTTTGACTTGGGTCAGACAATAGAATATCGGAATGTTGTCAACAATGTGATAAAGTAATTTTGACAGCTATAATAACAAAATGTTTTAAAGACGCTTTATAGCATAATATATGTGGTGTACATCATACTTACCCTCGTAAAACCTCCTGTCCATCCTCTTGGTGATGTTCTGACTTTGAGGATGGTGACTGTGAGGTTGAGAAGATGTGGGAATAAATATATTTAGTAGGAATATGAAGATAAGAAACAGGCCAGACACCATCACCGTCAATTGCATTCTGATCCTGTAGCCTCGGCATCGGGAATCCAGGGGCTAAAGGAAAAAAAAAATCGATAAATATTTATGTAATACACATATAAAGGAAAAAAAAAAGAAGAAATGACTATTTGAATGGTTTAATTAGATTAGGTCAATTTCAGGTCAGGAATTCATATACTAGCACAAACTCTGAAAGGTAATCTTTGTCTTATTTAATCGAAAAGTTTCTATCACTGAATAAAGTTCGTTATTCTATTCTAAAATTGGGAAAACTTGGTGGCACACGGGCCCTAGGTTGTACACTCTTAAATTAGACTGACACAAACCTCATTCATATTAAAGAAAAAATATATATATGAAACAAATTAAAAAAATTTTCGCCGTTGACCTGATTAAAACTATAATTCTGTGTAAATCCCATTATTCTAAATTATTTTCTCGCTCCAGTATTTCGATTGTCAAAATTACATCCAGCAAAATATAGTTTATTCCAAATTCATTCTCTTAAAAAAAATGGCGCTGATAGATGCTCTATTAAAATTACGCACTTTTATTTCTTTAAATAAAATGCATCCTAGAATTTAATTCTTCGAAAAAACACCAATCTCCCAGCTAAAAATATTTTACTCTTTTGAAATAACAACCTATGAATTTCTTTTCTTTATTTTTTATTTCCTTACGATATTACTTCCTGATATTACTTCTCAAATTATGAAAGACTTTAGTCTCAATGTAAAAATTATTTTGACATATTGCGATACTTGATAAAACATATGTATTTCTTTTCGCTTTGATCTTATTTATTCGAAGGAATTAGATTTCGAGTTTGTTCTAGAACATTGGTTTGGCGCGCTTTTTTCCAGCTTACGATAAGATTACTTCTATATTAACGCGTCGAAGGAATTAAGCCGTGAGCGTTGATTGGTCGAGAGACTTCTTAGTAAAAATGTATTCTGGAGCACTCAGAAAATGATATACGGCGTTTTCCCGCGTTTTGCGGCAGAAGGTTCCGGGATTCGGCGGTGTATGCGGCCCCGATATGACTGCCTGATGATAGAACGTTCTCCTTGGCCGCAGGTAAATTCGAAAAACAACTGTCTTCTGTTTTAAGATCCAACATGTCTTCTTATATTTAAAATTTAATCATCAAGTAATGCCACGATATTAAAATTAGCAAGTATGGAGTGAGATTCAAATAGAGTAAAGCCTAATCGATTCATCTTTGACTTTTCGAATAAAAGTAAAAAGGAAATGGACTGCTTCTTATCTGCCTTCTTTTACATACACATGAAGTAAGACTCGGTGCTCGACTGAAAATTTCCTGAGGTGGAAACCCGTGCCTGGAGTATGAATCAAGTGAAATCGTGACATTATTTTTATATTAGTCGACAGGATAGCGAGACATTTTTGGAGTCTAGCGAATATGCTAGAAGTAATGCTTTTGTTCAGCCATTTGCCGGCGTGAGTAGACAGCAACTGTTGCGACGGATGGTACGTTGTTTTGATATGTTGTAATCTAGATTGAAATATGATGTGTCGCTGATTTGGAATGTATTATCCTCGGATGGGATTAATTGGAACTTTGATGAATTTGAAACTTTGAAAGACTTATGTTATGAGATGCGGCCAAGTAAAATAAAAAAAAGAAGACACGGTGGTTCTAGTTGTAAGTTATGTTTTTATGATTGAAATTTTTATTTTGTGATTTTATGCCTTTTGAATATTTTTTATGTGTTTTTATTTTTATTGTTAATGATTATTTAAATTCTATTGTTATTTAAATGCTATTAAGATCGGGGCTTTGTAAAGATAATAGAGTACCTTCTTATATTTATATTGATAAAAGTAATAAGAATATGGATGAAATTAAGATGATTGCATTTGACCCTGATTCGGGAATGGGGATTCAGCAGTGGCTAGAATATTTCAACCAAATTTGTAACAGAGAAAATAAGAATGAGGGATGGAAATTCAATTATATATCTCAATATCTTAAAGGTGAAGCTCTTAAAGTGTATGTTAATGATTGTTTAAATTGTGATGATTATGAACAAATTGTAAATATCTTAGTAGAGAGGTTTATTGACTTAAAATGTCCAAAATTTTCTGATTTTACTACACTTAAACTAGATAAATTGAGTGATTTAGAAAATTATTTTAGAAAAAAGGTAGAGATAGGTAGGCAGTTAAAATTATGTGAAACCATTCTGTTACAAGGATTAACTGATGGATTACGACCAGAATATCAAAATTCCATCAACGTAAATCATCCTGAAAATACCATTGATTGGTATAGGATTGTAAAACAATTTGTTGAAATTCCTCCAACGCTCAATACTCGACAACCAATCAATCAACCATATCGTCAGCCAAATTTTTCTGCTCCCCGTTTCCCAATGCAATCTTTTCGGCAAAATTATCAGCCTTTCCGACCACCTAGGCAAGAATATGCTCCTCGGAATTGGCTGCCAGCACGACAATTTAATCAGAGATCTCCTAATTATAGGAATCCTGTACAAAACAATCATTTTCAAAACCTTTATCCAAGCAGACCATGCAGAATTTGCACCAATAAGGGGGTCAGAAATGCTTACCATTGGGAAAGAGAGTGTGTTTTTATAAGTAATACTACTCCCTCTGATACTCATAATGCTTCTTCTTTTGATTGTAATCCTGGTAATGAATGGCAATTAATAGTGTATGGATACACCCCTAGTTATAATTTACCTTGTATTGTGGATAGTGGTTCCACAATTGCCATTTTACCATTGAAATTTGTAAGAAAACTTAATGCTAAAATTGAAAAAATTCCTACTACTATTATTGGTCAGGCAAAAGGGTTTATGGAAATTAATCAGAAGTGCAGAGTGCTCATCAGGGTTGGGTAAATTAGTAAATGGGTGGATTTTCTAGTATGTAATATAGATCTAAATTATGCAATATTGGGGTTAAGAGAATGTTCAAAATTTTGATTTAACAATTAATTGTAAACATTGTATTGTCAAACAAGGGAAAAGAATTGTAAATAGAGGTGTAGCCATACAAAATGAGAAAGCTCTCCATTTTCATATTGTTGATGTTAATAAAGTACAAGTGAATAATAAAAGTATAAAATTTGAAAATGACAGTAGTAATTTTGAAAATAAGTATGATCATTATAACAAGTTTAATTTTTATCAAGTAAATAAAAATTTTGAAAGTAATGAAGAGCATAATGATTTGGATTTTTATCATGATGAACAACTAAATTTTGAGAACTGTGGTAATAGTATAATTATGCAGTCAAATAAGGAAAATAATGACTATGAAGTGCAACCAGATTATAGAAGACTCATGCTCCTCAAATTTCTCGCGAAATTAATAATTCTAATTGTGAACTAATGGAGGAGATAAATTTGATTCAAAATGGGGATTTAAGGGAATTAATTCAAAATTACATGGATATTTTTGCTAAACATAAATATGATGTGGGTAGAATTAATATTGAACCGCAACGCGTTTATCTTAAATCTGACCTACCAATATCTTTGAGGCCTTATAGAACTTCACCAGCTGAGGAAAAAGAAATTCAAAATCAAATTCAAGGTTTGTTAGAAGCAGGATTAATTAAAGAGAGCAATAGTCCTTATTCGGCTCCTGTCACTTTGGCTATGAAAAGAGAGGAAGGCAAAAAGACTAGATTATGTATTGATTATCGAAAATTAAATGCAATAGTAAAAAATGATGCCGAGCCATTACCTCGTATCGATGGGATCTTGGATAAATTGAGTGGTGCTCAGTATTTTTCAACTTTGGACTTAGCCTCCGGCTACTGGCACATACCCATACATCCGGCAGATACTGAGAAATTAGCTTTTGCTACTAGCTCTGGGCTATTCGAATGGTTAGTCCTCCCATTCGGGATAAAAACGGGATCCCCGATTTTCAATAGAACTATTAGAAGAATCCTAAATAAATACAAAATAGATTTTGCTTGCCACTATTTCGATGATATTATCATTTTCTCCTCCTCTCTAAAAGAACATCTTGATCATTTAAATCAAATATTCAAAATTTGTCAATTAGAGAATATTAAACTCAAATTATCCAAATGTAAATTAGCTCAGACTAAGATTAACTTTTTAGGATATGAAATTTATGATGGAATTATAACTCCTGCAAATGCAAATATTGAAACTATAAAGAAATTAAAACCCCCGACAAATATTAAACAATTGCAAAGTTTCCTAGGATCAATAAATGTTTATCATAAATTTATTGATAAATATGCTCAAATTCGACAACATCTTAATAAATAACTTAGAAAAGATACAATATGGAATTGGACTCCAGAATGTCAAGATTCTTTTAATAAATTGAAAGATGCTTTAACCCAAAAACCTATTCTTAAAATTTATGATGCAAAATTACCACTTCATATGTTTGTTGACGCCTCACAGATGCTCTCACCCTTTCTACAAGACATTGTACAGTAGACGATTCTCGAATGGACATGTGCATCGCTTATTAACAGGATTGTACCTTCACAGTAGCATACAGTACAATACTGTTGTTAAACTTTGTATCTCTGGATAAAACTGTAAAGCAAACATTTTCAAACGTTTGGCGTGTCACATTGGCGTGCCATGAGAGGATCTTAGGTGTGCCGCAAAAATTCTTAATCAAATTACACCAAGATTCTATAAATTAATACAAGTAAACTTAAAAAAAAGAAAAGGATATTTTAAATTATTACTTTGTAATGAGGTTTAACGTAATAAAGTCGCCTTTTTTTTTTTTTTGCAGGTTTTGATCACTTTTAATAAGAATGAGACGACTGATTAATAAGAATAACTTCGTTATTATCATCTGCACCGTACTTAAAAAACGAATAATGTATTAGCAATTTGCACAAGGACATTCTGGGTATTTCATTGAACATCATATCAAAAAATTTTGCTCTTTATATCTATAGCACTTATATAAAATTTTTAAAACACAAAAAAATTACAAAAAATCTCAAATTCGGCGCCCGCGCTATCAAAAAGACCAGGCCAATCATGAAAAGGCAAATCATGAACATTTTCCCACGTACAAATAAAGTTGGTGCTATCAGAAAAACGTTTTTGCCCAGAAAGAAAAATGCTTAACAATCGTTTGCTATCATTGTATCTGTAAGATACAGTGACTTTTTTTTCTGACTGCAATGAGGTTTAGTGTAACAAACTTGTATTTTTTTGAAGGTTTTGAACACCTTTTTCATTAAGAATGACTACGATATTATCATCTGTACAGTACTTAAAAAATGAATAATATAATAGCAATTCGCACATGGACATTCTGAGTATTTCATTGAACGTCATATCAAAAAAATTGTTCTCTATATCTATACAGCTTGCATAAAATTTTTAGAACACAAAAAATATCAAATTCGAGGTCCTCCCAATGTTAAGGGGACCAGGACAATCATAAAAAGTCCAAATCCAGGGGAAATCATGAACATTTTCTCACATCTACAGATAAAGTACTATCAGAGAAATGTTTTTGTTTACACCCAGAAAAAAGTTTTGTTGAATCAACAAAAATTTGGTTGACCCAACAAAACTTTTTGTTTAAATATAGGTCAATGGAAATTTTGTTTGAATCAACAAAAAAATTTTTTTTTTGTAATTCCAAAAAAAAAATTTGTATCGTCAGCAAAAAGTGTTTTGTTAATTCAAGTAAAATGGTTGAATTTTACTTGAATTTTGCTAAAACAACCAAATTGTACTCAACAAAACATGTTTTGTAGTTTCAATCAATTCCTTTTTCTGGGTGTAGGAAGAAAAATGTTTAAAACTTGATTGTTATCCTTGTATCTGTAAGATAAAATGACTTTTTTTCTGACTGCAAAGGCATCTTTAAAGACGCCAATTTGGCATAATTTAAAAAAATTTTTGAGATTAAAGGTAAAAGAAGATACATTTTTAGTTAATTACTATTTTTTACCGAAATATCGATGTAAAGTGTGTAAATATGGAAATTACATCATGTGATCTCAACGATGCAACGCCAGCAATGACATAAGTTTTTTGAGGATAGTAATTGAGTGTTAAAAGAGACAATAGAATTGAAATATTTGAACTAGTGAAAAATATGTGAACAGGGTAAATCTGTTATTGAAAAAAAAAAGTGTACAAATTTTAGAATATTACGAAATTCTTAAAAATGTATTCGCCTATTTTCGCAACTTTTCTAAATTGAATGCAAAATGTCTTTAAGTATATATGCATGTGCATTACATAATTAAGTATTACGTACGAGAAAGAACAGTCTAAAATTATGAATGGCAGAGGATTAAAATAAAGAAACTCAACAACGTATATTATAATCTATTAGTTTTGTCAAACATGCCAATTTGTAAATTTTACAGAAGAAATACCGGTTATCAACATTACACGTGCGACGTGAATTCTTCAATAAAAAATATTGAAAACAAATAGGTCCTGTATAGAATTTTGAAATAGAGTTAAAATTTATGCCCATTCTAAAAAAGTCGATCTTGCAATAAAGATAATTTAGAAAAAGGAAATCAGATATAGTATGTTACGGATATATGCTCTGTACAATAATAATAATAATAAAAATAAAAAAAAATATTTTCCAGAATGATATTTATTATATTTTTGGTACAAATTGTAATAAAATGTTTTATTTTATTTTTGCTTTGATGAAGTATTTCGAGTGCGAAATTCGGTAATTGACCGAACTTCGAGCTGTGGCCATAACATTCATGTATATTTTAGATTAAAATGTTTTTAACAATATGATATATATATATAAGCTAATCAAAGTGATTTATGAGCCAAATAGGCTAAATTATGGTATCATATGAAAATCAATAATTTCATCTAGATAATTATTGAAAAGAATATGTAAAAACCATTCCATACCAATTTGCGCAATGCAGCAGAATTTTATAGAATGTTAAATAATTATAATATCTTTGAATTTCAAATATTCTTTATATTTTCAGTATTTCTGGCCAATTACCATTGAAGCACAAGCTATGGTAAAATTATGATTGCACTTGTTAATTTATTAACTATGTGGTATTCTGTCTTACACATTATTATTAATTATCTCTTTGGAGATTTAATTAGAATGTTACAAGAACTTGATATGTTTTTTCAAATTCAAAGATATTATAATTATATATATATATATATATATATATATAATCTTTTTATTTTATTTCTTTTTCTCATACCGGATGAAACTATTTATACTTTTTAAAAGAATGTCTGTATTTGAAACAGAAAAGATAGAAGAATTTGTAAAGAATGTCTGTATTTGAAACAGAAAAGATAGAAGAATTTGTAAAGAATGTCTGTATTTGAAACAGAAAAGATAGAAGAATTTGTAAAGAATGTCTGTATTTGAAACAGAAAAGATAGAAGAATTTGTAAAGAATGTCTGTATTTGAAACAGAAAAGATGGAAGAATTTGTAAAGAATGTCTGTGGTAATTACTTTGTATTACAATTTTCTTATAATGAAGATATTTAAATAATAATTTGTAAAAATTTCATTGTATGAACATATAAAACAGTTACTTTAATTGTTTTCTTTTAGGTAGGAAAACTTTTATGAAGAGTTTGGAAATATTATTGCATGCTTTTTTTTTCTTTTTTTTTTTTCAACATGAAACTGTTTATTTTTGAGAGAAATTTTGATAATCTTAAGATTTTTTTTTTCTGTAATGAAGATATATCTGTAAAACACTTATCAATCAAATTTATCTGTAAAAATCAACATATATATATATATATATATATATATATATATATATATATATATATAAAGTTATTTTACGTTTTTTTCTTTTCTATTGGGAAACTTTTGTGCCATTTTGAAAAGGTTTTGAAAGGTTAAAAAATTTTTTTTACTAAGAAGAAATTTTATAACTTGCTTTTTTCTCTCGCGCCAACATTATTTACTTAGTTTTTTTATAATGTAACTTTTAGAATTTTTCGGAAAACTTTGTGCACAGATGGGATGCATGATTTTTCCTTCACGAATTATCTAAGCTTTTACTCAGTGCTTCTTTTCTCTCAATCACACAGCCACATGCACAAAATGTATATCCGGCGAGGCACCAGTCTTCCCGCTCTGTTTATTTTGCTAAATATGGCTAGAGGGCATCGTCACAGACCATTTTGTCGATTCTCAACATAAAAGAACTACTTTTCCTTCAATAAATTATTTTGAAAACAGAGGAAGAGACAGAAGTTATAAGACTCAGGATAGAAGTCTTATAATGCATTGTATTTATTCAACTTTTTTCAATACTCTTTCAGAATGTAACGACGACTAAGAAATAATGAGCCAATTTAATTCAATTTGGCAAAATATTTGGAACTATTACATGCTTTCGCATGAGGAAATTGTTTTATGTTTTATTTGTGGTTACACGAAAATAGAAAGTTTCAAGTTGAAGTACATTTTTAGTGTGATGAATCACGAAAATAATTTACCAATTTTCGCACATAAATAGAAAGTTTCGTGTTTCAAAAGTAATTTTAACATTTATATATAATGAACAGTAATTTATTATTTTTCTTATACTTGTGGTTAAGGCAACTTTTTCAAAAATATTTGTAAAAAGATTCTCAATATGAGGAAATTTATGGCATTTTTAAGTGAAGTATTTAAAAATTTTTATAAAAAAAATTAATAACGTTCTTCAATGATGTATTAGTAGTTTATAGGATAAAAACTACTCAAAAGTTATCGCTGAGAAATAATGAGTGCAACATGTTTAGAACTTTTACACATTTACATGTGAAAAAAAAATGTTTCAATGCTTTATTTGTGATTACACGAAGATAGAAAGTTACAAGTTGAAGCATATTTTTAGAGTAATAAAGTTATAAAAATAATTTGTCAATTAAATGCACGTAAATAGAAAGTTTTGTGTTTAAAATGTATTTTTGATATTTGTAAATTATAATTTATTATTCTGTTATATTTGTGGTTAAGGGCAGCATTTATTTTTTTTTCTATAGAGATTCACAGTTTGGAAAAAAATAGAGCATTTTAAAAGTAAATATTTATAAAAAAAAAATAATAATAACTTCGTTGAAAGATTTTTCAGTGGTTAATAGGTGTCTTATAGTTGATATAATTTATTAATTTTTTTCAGTTACCGCTGATAAATAAAGGTCCCATTTAATTCAGTTTTGAAAAATATTTAGAACTATGACATGCTTATGCAAGAGGAAATTGTGTTTTATTTGTGGTTACACGAAAATAGAAATTTTCAAGTTTACGTAAATTTCTAGTGTAATGAATCATGAAAATAATTTAGCAATTTCTACACATAAATCGAAAGTTTCGTGTTTAAAATGTATTTTTAATACTTATGCATCACGGACAATACTATATTATTTTCTTATGATTGTGGTTAAAGCAGCTCTTTTATAGAAATATCCCCAATATTGGGAAATTTAAAGAACTTTTAAGTTAGAAAGTGTTAGATTTTTTTTAAAAACTAATAATTTCCTTGAATTATGTTTTAAATAGTAGTTTATAGGATATAAATAACTAGAACAGCGTACTTTATAGAATCTGTTAAATTTTTTCATTTACCGATTTTCTGAGAAATAATAGGCCCATTTAATACAATTTAGCAGACTATTTAGAATTTTTACACGTTTACGCATGAGCAGATTGTGTTAATGTTTTATTTGTTACATGAAGGAAGAAAGTTTCAAGTTGAAATACATTTTCAGTGTATTAAGCCACAGAAATAATTTAGCTAATTACCCCACAGAAAGAGAAAGTTTCATCTATAAAATGTATTTCTGATAGGTATAACATAGTTTCTGTCATGAACATATATTTTTTTTCTTTAAGCCTCTGGTTAATTGCAACTTTTTAAAATAAATCTATATGAAGATTTACAATTTAGGAAACTTTAAGACACTTTTATATTCAGTAGTTATATACCTTTATAGAAATTTCTTAAATGGTGTTTAGCTCGTTTACGGGTAATTGCTGAATTGCATAATGTTTCGTAATTATTTTTTATAGTCCTATTTGTTTCTTTCAAAAAGTTTTATTATTTTTGTAGAACTGAATATAAATTTCCTTCTGATTATAATAACACAAATGAAAATCTTCCAAAGTATGCATTTAATAAGTTATACATGAAGGTAGAAAGTTTCAAGTTGAAGTACATTTTCAGTGTATTAAGCC
The DNA here is from genome assembly GCA_963931845.1 of Maratus michaelseni. NCBI lineage: Eukaryota > Metazoa > Arthropoda > Arachnida > Araneae > Salticidae > Maratus > Maratus michaelseni. The sequence continues at coordinate 183,609,213 of OZ007591.1, forward strand.
ACAGAAATAATTTTGCTAATTACCCCACAGAAATAGAAAGTTTCATCTATAAAATGTATTTTTGATAGGTATAACATAATTTCTGTCATGAACATAGTTTTTTTTCCCTTTAAGCCTCTGGTTAATCGCAATTTTTTAAAATAAACATGTATGAAGATTATGTATTTACAATTTAGGAAACTTTAAAACACTTTTATATTCAGTAGTTATATACCTTATAGAAATTTCTTAAATGGTGTTTAGCTCGTTTACGGGCAATTGCTGAATTGCATAATGTTTTGTAATTATTTTTATAGCCCTATTTGTTTCTTTCAAAAAGTTTTATTATTTTTATAGAACCGAATATAAATTTCCTTCTGATTATAATAACACAAATGAAAATCTTCTAAAGCATGCATTTAATAAGTTATCATTTCATATCAATCACCATAATTTTAGTAAGTTCCATCACTTCATAACAATTCTTAATTGATTTTTCTGCTACTGAACATTTGGAATCATGAAAAATTTTAAGTGACGAAATGTTTGTTTGTTTTAATTTAATTAGGAATTTGAATTCCCGACTTTACAACTACACTCATGATGTGATGAGCTCGATGTATGCTATATAAGATTAGGTGTGGAAAATGCTGGAATTGATTCTCGGTCGTAGCCGTTGAGCTAACATTCGGTCAGTAATCTGTTTAGTTATTGACGATTGTCTTCGAAACTAATATATAAGTACACGTTTCATACAGGGCATACTTGCATACCTCCTTATTTAGGCTTATGTATTTTGCGCAGGTCTGCCATAAACAAATCAGTCACCCAAACTTGAAATAATCGGAAGCGATTTTACTTACCCATCATACGTGGTATAGGGTAAGTCTTGTAATCGTTTTGAAAATCGAGAATTTTTTTTGACGGATTTACACGTTTCAGACACTGGAGATTCCGTCTGTCTGTGTGTGTGTGTCTGTAAACGTTCTATCTCCCGAAAAAATTGAGATAGAGACTTGAAATTTGGTGTGTACTTAGTATGTAATAATAGGAAGAAGCTTATTGAATTTCAGTAACCTCAATTATACGGAACTATTTTTTTCGGACTCTCGAAATAATCGTTCTGATAAAAGGTATATAAAAAATTTCGAAATTGTTTATTTTAAGGAGTGAATATAAAAGACAATAAAAAACATAAATTTTGCATAAAGAATGAAGTCGATTGGTTAATTAGTTGCCGAGATATTTGTAATTATATTTTCCACACTCTTGGATTTTTCATGACCTTTCATTTTATGGCATGCCATTCTTTCCATGACATTCATGGTATTTCATTCAAATTTCAATTCAAAGATATATTTTAATTGGAAATGAGACGCTTAATCCGACGCAGTAAACCGTTAGTTAATAGGATTATCAATTTTGGAGTTATAAGGATGTTTCTTTTCCGCAATTCAGTAATAGAGCATTTAAAGTTGATGACGTCATCAAGCCACGATTTTATTCAAATTGCAATGCATTTTATAAGTAGTTTACACATGTTTTATTTTCATATTTTATATTATGCATATCCGTGATGGGTAAGTATTACGGTGGACCCCAACGACTAGTTTTGTAGTAAAGGTGACGATGAGATGATAAGTATAATAACTCTACCAAAGACTAAATAATCAAGAAAATCATCTTTTTATAGCTCAAATAAACAAAACTTATCACAATTTTTGTTTAAGCAAAATTTTTAGTTTAAAGTGTCATTTTGAAAATTTATTTATATTTTTAAACACAAAAACAAATTAAAATGTTATTTAAACTTTCCATAAAAAGTATACCCTTTTTTTTTTTAAACATTTTCTTTTCTCAGCACTTTCCAAGATAGTTGAAAAGTATTTATGAGTTCGGTTTGTCTGGCTGCCGTTTGTCTGTCCGTGCTCTAATTTTCGTAAATATACTCAGATTGCCATGTAACTTATACATATTATTGAGGTTTATTATAGCAAGTTCTCTTATTCTCTGTATCTCTGTGTTGCATTCGGGTAGAAAAGCTCGTTCACAGAAATATACAAAAGAGTTCCGTTACATTATGGTCTAAGGGTGCCTTTGTAGTGCATTTTAATAATGTTATAATACTTCATTCATAATGGAAGTGACATGCATCATTGAGGTGCAGTACAAAATGTTATCTATAGATTATGGAGTGGATAACATTTTTCATTCATTTATAGAGACATACAAACTATTTCGGTTACAGGACGGATTATGAGTGATAATTGTCGGAAGTGTGTTTTCAGTTCTGGAATGAGTTTTTAAACATATCTAAATTTTAGTGTATTACGTGGTGTGTATATTCTGTAGATCATGTACAGGGCTGCACGAAAGAATTCGCATACATTACTGGCTATGCTGAAAATGGATTTTTATTGAGTTATGTTTTTTAAATTATTTATTCAGGTATCTCATTTCATTGTATGAAAAAAGGAAATTTTACAACAATATTTTGATAGTGTTGGAAAGTGTTTCATAATATATTCCTGATTTTTCTTTCCTGTTTTTATTTCGGAGGAGTTCTATCTCTCTCCACACCTTGTTGCGCCGCAGATGACAACAGTATATTCTGACAACTTGCACAGTTTCGAAAATATATTTTATAAATTATCGCATCTGATGTATGCATAATTTAACTTAATCTGAAGACAATATGAAAATTTAAGATGATACATTTGAAAACTGAAAAACAAAATCTGCTTTCAGTATAACAAAATCTGCTTTCAAATAAGCTCGTTTCTGATATAAAGGTATACACCATCGCTACAACTATAAGCATTTTAAATCCATTATCAGTGCAACTCGGTTTTTGATAAGGATAATTTGGCTGTCTTCGTATACTAATGCAATTTTTGCGACATCGTATCAAAATACTTCGTGCTTTGAATACAGATTAGGAGATAAGTATCCCTAATGTAACGTTCCTTCAACTGAATGATTGAGCGAGTCGTTTATAGTCTGAAAACATATATATTTTCTTCTCCTTAAAAGTCATTTATATATGATGGACGTTATGATTAATAATTATTTATCATGTTTGATAACTTTGTTTCGATGAACTACATTCAATTATTTGTCTTCAAAATTAATACAGATATATAATCTTTTTCGAGACGAACATCGCGTTTATGTGCCTCATAGAGTGTTTAGAATCATTAATTTTGACCACCATGATTTTAGAATAGTAATTTTTTCCGTATTTAATCACATAATTTCTGTGATTAAAAAAGCCAAATATTACTATTCAGCAATAGTGGTATCAAAATTTAAATATTGTATACAGGATGCTCATCGTTAAGGGCTTAAAATTTAAACAAATAGAAATATATAATTAAAAAATCGCATTAGTTGTCAGTTGATTAGTAATTTCACTAAGACATTTTATTGTATACCGTAAAATAAAAATAAATGAAGAATCAAAATAGTTACTTTAAAATTTGCATTAAGTACAACTTTTATAATGGTCTATTGTCACATATAGAACGCTTACCCGCAGGAAATGTGACACAACTCAAAAATACTTCATTTCTTAGGAAAGGCACAAGAAGATTGGCATTTTTTAAATTTTTACTTAATATCAAACTATGCCAATTATTTCTGCACGCAGCTGTAAAAGCATATATATAAAAGCGTAAAACCCTTAAGAATCAAGACTTAGAAGAGATAGGTAGGGAGGTAGGATTGAGTAAATTTATCCCTCCTCCTGTCTGTATTGGCAAATGACACAGCGAAATCTAGCGATCGTCCTGATAACTACATTTTTGACAGTTTTCCTATAGCAATTTCTATACTAAATTTCCCTACAGAAAGGAAATGTTTCATTATTTTTATGAAATCATTAACCCTTTTCCATAAAAAAAATCCCTACATAAAATGTATGATGTAAATATTTGATGACAACAAACTATGAAACTGTAAAATTAATTGTTATTTAAAATATTTTAGGAAATCTTCGAATACAGGATATCACTCATCCGAAAGAAAAGTGACATAACTCAAAAATACTACATTTCACAAGAGAGGCAAAATAAAATTGGCATTTTTTTACTGTAACAAAAAACTATGGCACTTAGCTCTGCATGCAGCTGTAAAATCGTACATGAAAGTGTAAAATCCTTAAATATCAAGTCGCATAAGAGATGGTGAGGATTGAGTAAATTTATGCCCCCCCCCCTATCAATTTTTGCTCTATTTTTGTGGTGACAAAATAACACATAGTATAATCTAGTGATCTCTCGCATAACTACACTTATGATACTTTTCCTGAGCAAGACGAACCTAATTCAGATCTATTAGTGGAATAATACGCAAAATGAATTTTTTGGAGTTGTGCCACTTTATTGCAGTAAGCGATATAATCTGAATAGAATCCATTTATTTACAAAACAGGCATCAACTTTTTAAACCGAAGTAAAAAACCTATGTAATTTTAAATAAAGAAATTCTTCACTATTATTCCTTTAGATCAGTGGTTCCCAATGTGAGGCGTACTCCCCACTGGGGTGCAATTTGACTTTTGAGGGGAAAATTTCAGATTTGTTAATAATCCATTCTCTGTCAGGTTTTTAGTATTTTTTAATAAAAATAATGTTGTAGACTAAAAATAGATGTAATACATGATTTTTTAAAAAAATAACTGAATAAAAATAAAATTTAAAATGTTTCCATTTACATGTTCAAAACAAATCTGTAACCAGAAAAAATTTAAGATGTTTGTTAGATACTTAGACACCTTTTGTATATTAAAAATGTTTTACAATTTTTCTGGTTTTAAATTTATTTTGTATTACACACCTCTTTTTTTTTTTTTACTATTCATTGAAAGAAACTTGTATTTTTATTCGCAGTGCAATACGTCACACGAAGAAATTTTACATATAAAATTACTCAAGGGTATATCTAAAAGTAACTATTTTGAATACATTTAACCTAAACATGTTTGAAATACCTAAATGAGGTTCTACTTTTAGAAAATGAATAAATCCCCAAATGATCATCAAAGAAAAAAATGGTGTAAAAAGTAAACTTCTTATAGCTGTTGTGCAAATCACATACACAATATATAAACATACATCATGACATACGCATTTTTTAATTTAAAATCTTATAATACATGGTGGTAAATTAACGATAATGGGAAAAAGAAAGCCCAATATCAGAGAAGTGTGTTAAAAAAAAAAAAAATAAAAATAAAAAAATAAATAAAAAGGAGGAGATATAATAAAGGAGAAACAAAAATGGCTACGCTGTAAATTGATAAGGGTGCGAATCCGGAAATGCTACTTTGTGAATTATGTTATTCATATAGTCTTGGTGTTAAAAATTAATGATAAATCTCCTTAATGAAGTACTAAATTCTATTATAAAATGTATCAATTCTATCAAATGTAATGCAAAAAAGTCCTTCCGGCCTGTACCGGGAGGAAAAGGTAGCTTTCCTATATCTTTGTTTTAAAATTTTAGCTAATGTTACTCGAAAACAGCAAGCTAAAATGCAAAGAAACCGTATACAAAAGATTCGTTAATACTGAATTTCAATAAAAAATTCGACAAATTATTGAGCTATAGCCAAATTGACTTAATTTATGAAAACTTATTTTGGTCGCCAAATTTGGCGATATTTCGCCAAATGTCGCCAAGTTTTGCGAGAATTTGGCGCTAACGGATATGAATATATAGTTTTATACGTATGATTGGGAAAATGATTACAAAAATGGCCAATTAAGATAATAATTTGCGAGAAGTCGCGTTCACTAAAACTTATAAATTAATCGTTGGATTTTTGTAATGTGTTATCTTGTTTCAAAATGTCTGCCACCCTAGAATTTCAAACGGCTGTATCTTAGTCGTTTTTTAAGATAGAGGTAAAACAAAAAATGCTCCGGAATCCTTGTATCAAGGCCTAACACTTAAGCAAAAAATAAATTTGAATTTTTAACTTTTTTGTACATTTATTTTAGTTTTAACACACAATTAGTTTCATCGAAATTGATTTATAAATACGAGCGTTATCGTATGACATAGGTCGGATATATATATATATATATATATAAATCAACATTTGAACGGAGGGTGGTTTTGAGGTCTGGGGGTCATGATCGGTGAAAATATATCGAAATTTTCCGGAATTGCTTTCCTCCGAAAGGCTGCAGGTAGCTTTATACTTTTTTGTATTGAAAGCTACCTAATATGGGAGTCTCTTTGATCAATTTCATGAAGATAAAAATGTAGACAATATAACACATTTGTGTCTGAGGTAAGTTGGCAAAGAACTATAAAACTTTCTAGGTTTAACCCCTTCGGGACCGGCAGCTTTTACACAAATTTTATTCGGTTGACCCCACTTTTTTAAAAAAAGCTACCTTTACTTAAACTATCACAAAAATGCTCTAATTAGAGAAAGCGAATATTACTTTTATTTTTTACTGGTGCCTAACACAAATTCTGTTACGCTCTTTTTGAGGGTGCATATATGCACCCATGGTCCCGAATGGGTTAATGCGAAGGCAATACTTGTAACAATTTTTTAAAAATCGTTTTGATAAGTTAAATGATTTAATATACACTGCTCAAAACAATTAAAGGATATTGCAGTTTTAGGTGGATTTTGTATCTGGGAAACTTTTTAGCTGATTGATACATGGTTGACAAACATAGTAGGTTATATGAGAATAAATTACACATGTTTAGCAGAAAAAAATGCATTTAATTGCGCATTTGTGTACAAAAGGAAAAAAACACAATTTGTGCATATGAGAAAAAAAGAATAAGAAAAGGTGTTTTCTTCAAAGAAAATCATTTTCAGTAGGGGGTATGGTTTCCACGGGCGGCCAGCAACGTTGAACACCTTTGAGGGATGGACTCAATGAGGCTATTAATGACGAGTTGGGGTATTCTGCCCCACTCTTCCAGAAGAGCTCTTTCCAGTTCTTGGAGAGTTTGTGGGGGTTGTTGGCGGCCGGAAACTCGTCTTCCTAGAGCGTCCCAAACGTGCTCGATTGGATTCATGTCTGGAGAACACGCTGGCCATTCCATTCGAACGATTCCTTCCTCGAAAAGGAAATCCTCCACCAGGTTTGCACGATGTGGCCTGCAGTTATCGTCCATTAAAATGAAGTTATCTCTGATTGCTGCAGCGTAAGGGACTACAATAGGTCTGAGGATCTGATCCCTATATCGGCGACCAGTCAGAGCTCCATCTCGAATGATGTAGAGGTCAGTGCGCCCGTCAATGGAGATGCCACCATACACCAACACTCCTCCACCGCCAAATCTGACACTTTCGTGCACGAACGCAGAATTATTCCTACTGCCACGGTCCCTCCAGATGAAAATACGCCTATTATCCGGATGCACAGAAAAACGGGACTCGTCAGAAAACAGAATATTGCTCCATTCATTTCTCCTCCAGTTGACATGCTCGGTTGCCCACTCCCTGCGGTCGCGACGATGCCTTGATGTTAATCTAACACATACCATCGGTCGGCGAGCATACAGACCTACAGCATGGAGCCGGTTTCGGACAGTCTGAGTTGAAATCGTGGTGCCTGTAGCCGAGCGAAGGTGTTGTTGGAGAAGAGTAGCGTTCATGTTTCGGTGTCTCCGAGCTGTTAACGCTAAATACCGATCTTCATTGGGCGTTGTTGCCCATCTACGACCTTGCCCTGGTCTTCGGCCTGCACATCCACTCTCCAAAAAACGGTTCCAGATCCTGGAAATTACACTTTGTGACATTCCAATGGCTTGCGCTACTTCGGCTTGAGTTTGGCCCCCTTCTAACCTACCAACAATTCTCCAAGCTTCTGAATCTGTCAAATGACTTTGCTGAGACATCGTACTCATCGAAACAAAGCAATCACTGAATGCCGATCATCCTTGTCTTCATTCTCTTTTATCCAGTTGAAAGTCAAATTTCATTCGCTGCCGCTGAAGCGACGTTTTTGACGTCGAACTCAAAATTTGCATACTCCACAGTTTGAAAACCAGAAAAATTTGCATTTGTGATTCTCTTCTTCTATTTTCGGCAAAAAAAATTTCGTTTATATCTTTATTTTATATAAAACTTCAAATATCCTTTAATTGTTTTGAGCAGTGTAGTTAAATCTTTTTTAGATTCCTCCGTGTGAATAGGAGTTTTTATATAATAAGAATTACATGTTTCAGACGGGAGGTCGGAAGGTGGGGAGGGGGGGGGGTTTGGGGGCATTGTGACTTTAAAGATGCTTAGGTGGGGCGCGGCCACAAAAGGTTGGGAACCACTGCTTCAGATGATTAAATGATTAGCAAAGTGGTTAGGACTGACTGTATTAAATTATTTAATCTAAAAAATGAAGAAAATTCAAATAAATACAGTGAATTTTTAAACCAATTCAGCTATTACAATAATCAATGCAACATTTTTACATCCTAAATTTAGCTACAAGCGAATTAAACTGTCAATGTTTTAAGGTTTAAAGATAAATACATATTTCAGGCTAATGGCCTGTTTCTTTTTCGGTAATCGGCAGGGAAAACAATACCAGAAATCTCGTACAAAGATAAAATATGTAAAATATTTCATTAATATGATTGCTCTTTCACTTATGCTTTTGTATATGAAATTTTTGGTTTATGTTTTGTTGCCGAGCGAAAAAAATACCCTTATTTTAAAAATATTCTCAAAAAAAAAAAAAAAAAAAAAAAAAACGCAGCTGCATAGATAAAAAGAATAAAACTTTTTAAAGATAATAATGGACATGTATTTTTATTAAAGTAACTTGTACGATTATTTAAAATTATGCATACAAAAATCAGGAGAGATAAGTTTAAATGTCAAAATAACAGTTTTTACTTCTGCAACAAGCTAACAAGCGACTGTTTGCTCAGAATTTTAACACTAAATACACCAACAACCGATCATTTGACCAGTACCAAATGAAAATATTTCAATTCGAGCCAGAAATTTCTCCATAAAATAAATAAAATATTAACCCATTCACGACGAGAATCTTTCACACTTTTTTAATTCTTCAACACCTGTTGACACCAGTTTTCCCATGCTGTAATTTTGACTTATTTAATCTGCCAAAAATTCATATTAAATAAGGGGGAAATTTCCGTGCTAAAATGCTGGTTTCCAAATTTAAATGTTTCGTGCACCTTAAGTGGCAAGTTTACTTGCCAATCGGCGTTAATGTGTTAACCACAAAGAAATAAACCCAAGTGCCAAGCTGAATAAAAATGTTACCCAATTTTAAATAAAAATTCTGGTGATATTTTATAAAACTTGAGTAAAATTCCCGATATGTTTAGTGTTAAGCGAAACACGAGACTGCCATATGCTGACTTAAAGAACAAACAGACATATAACAGAAATATAAAAAAATAACCCAATATGAAAAATTATAATAAAGAAAAAAAGATACTTTCAAAGAAAAGTTTAAAACGAACTTTGTCATTAAATAAAGTGCTATTCAGTTTTCCTCTAATCCTTTTAGTTTTCCACACATTTCTCATTAACACTAAAATAAAAATTTATTTTTGGTGTAAGAAATTATAAACACGATGCTCGTAAAGTAACGATACAAATATAGAACTAAAAAAATAACAATTTTATATTCAACAGAAAAAAGATTTTGCAAAATAAGTTATCCATTATGCTAATAAAAGAAAGAAATTTGTCTGTGTGTTTGTCGTGTGGGTTGGAAATCTACTACACGTAGATTTCTGAAAATTTGGATGAGTATAGCACAAGGCAGGTTGTAATACACCTGAGGCTCAGAGTTTTTATTGTTTTGATAATTAGCTGAGATATTAATTAAAAACTAAAACAAAAAATCATGCAGTTACGACGCTTCCGCAATTCTCCCAGCATAGAAGAAAGGAAAGTTCAGAGATGAAGAAAGGAGCTTCTTTCTAATCCTTCAGATTTAATAACTTTTCTGCAATTTATCTTTATAATTATTAGACGTTAGATACAAAAATAATACCAATTATTTAGTATTAACAGTGCCGTGATAGCACTTACATGATTAGTATGATCCTTAAATTTGAGTACCATTATTTCGGAATAGAAATTTTCGCATTAATGAATGACAGATGTTCTGCGATTAAATACGGTGAAGATTATTATTCGGAAATAGTGGTACTCAAATTCAAGGACTGTACGGACCGTGGAGCAGCTATCATGTCACTGGCATTAACTTTACTTGTTGGAGGCTAACGTAACACATTTAACGAAGCGAAGCGATTTATCCAACGGCACAGCATTACACACAATTCTAAATAATTTACGGATCATATTTATTATTTATGCTCAGTCACGTTCTTCTGAGAAATACATCGAAATTTGCACCATTGCAAATTTCGAAAAGAATTAAAAACTTGAACTTAGTTTCTTAAAAGAAGTTTAACGGGGTGATAATCATTAATTTCAAGTACTTGATCTGTAAAATTGACAGCGAAAACTGGGCCATGAACGAATTAAAACGGAGGAATTTTCTTATTTCACACATAATCCGCGAAGCTTGCAAAGCATTATATCATATTATGCGAAGTCTTTAATGACAGGTAATTCGAAACAGTTTTGGGTATAATTCTAATTGGATTTTCTTATAAAATGAAATTAAGGAGATCGCTGTCTAAAATATTGTATTAAACAGGGCCAGACTTAGACTATCTATAGGTCCCGGGGGAAGCATCATTCTGGGTGCGCCAGTGGCGTAGTCAAGGAGGGAGTCCAAATGCTTATTATACCAGTAATATCGTAAAGTGTTTTCTGTTTGGTTATCACAGAAAGTTTCCGATTAGATAAGGAAAAGAAAACTTTATAAAATTAGTGGTATCCAGAGCATCTAGACCCTCACCCTGGCTAAGACACTGGTGTGCGCCCTTCTTTCTATCCATAGAAATTGTTCGTGAATTATGCTACAGTAACTAGCACTAAACTTTATACCTATTGCATATGTATACATAAATTTTGTACGAGGTATAATTCACACCTGCATATAGGGTATCACAAGAGAAATGATCACAACTTTAAGAGATGATAGAATACACTACTTTTTTTTGTGTAGGAATATAGGCTCAAGTGAGCCTTTCAAGTGAACTTCATGTAAGCCTTTCATGTGAGCTTCAAAGGTTCATGTGAGCCTTTGAAGTGTAAATAGAGGTCTTTTAGTCCCTCTTAGGGACGAAGAAGAGCCGCACTCCCTTTTTAAATCTTTAAAAATCTAACAATTTTGGTAAATTTTGGCCAATTTTAATCATTTGGCACACTTTTAAGATAAATCCTGATTAACGCCATTGGACTTCCCTCAAATGGGGTGGCTGGGGCAGCTTCCCCACATGCTTCTGCATTGGTCACGCCCTGGTATTAAATCTAAAAAATGTTTACATTTAAATACAAACATTGTAGTGCATTGAGATCGCTGAGTAGGATACATGTGACAGATTCATATAAGTAATTAGCCCTAACAAAACTAAGCAAATTTTATTTATTTCGTGCACTGAAAATAGACAAATATTGTGAAAAAATACTGCAAAGCTTCCACTCTAAACAATTTTTTTTACTAGTGCCAAAATTGGAACGATAACTACAATTACTTAATTAAACTAATAAGGGCAGTTTCCAATGTCCCACTTCAGACCGTTATTTCACGCAAATTGCAATCAATCTCTTAATATATCGTCTTAAAAGGTTCATTCTACATTTTTTGCTAAGAAAGTTCGAGAATCTCTGCGGAATGCTTTTTACAGACCACTTTTTATGCATAAAAAATCCCTTAAAATTATGTATTTTTTTAGAGGTTCCCCTTTAATTTATTTTTAGGTATTCTAAAATTAAAAATCCAATTAAAGAAATAATTCAATGTTCTTTTAGTGAAGTATGAAATAAAGCAGTAAAGTATGTGAAAAAGGGCAGATAATTAAGTACTTTCGTGTGACCGTAGCGAATTTGCACAAAATTCACGCTTTGACAAGTATTGTCCACAACTCCCATTTTCAAACAAGCAGTGTGAACTTACGTGTGTTTATCAAACCAAAATATTTTATCTACATATATCTACATATATTTTTCAATATTATGGAACATATTTAATTTCGAAAAAATAAATTCTTTTTAACACTTTCCAACCTAGTTGAAAAGTGTTTATGACTTCGGTTTGTCTGGCCGTATGGCCGTCTGCCGTCTGCCGTCTGGCCGTCTGCCGTCTGTCCGTGCTCTAACTCCCGTCAATATGCTCGGATTGCTCTGCAATTTTTATATGTTATAGTCGTTATCTGTAGCATGTTCCCTATTTCAACGGAAGTGTGTATCACTTATAGTTTTTTTACAGGGACACTCAAAAGAATTCCGTTACATTGCGGTCTATGGGGAAAAATCATTGACTGTTTATTTAAATAATGTTTCACTATTTTAAACGCATTGAAATTTATATATATCACTAAGGTGCATTAGAAGAAGCTTAATATGGAATAGGGTGTGCATAGCACTTATAGTTACTTTACAGGGACAGTCAAAAGAATTCCGTTACATTACGTCTATGGAGAAAAATCGTCTGCGGTTTATTTAAATAATGTTTCCCTATTTTAAACGCATTGAAATTTATATATATCACTAAGGTGTATTTCAAGAGGCTTACTACAGAATAGTGTGTGTACAGCAGTCATCGTTCATTTACAGGGACACACAAAAGAATTCTCTACTGTAAGTTAACAATAATTCCTGGAAGTGCGTTTTAAGTTACTGATCGCGATTTTAATTTTAACTCGCTTTTTGTCTATTATGTGGTGTGTATAAATTCTGTATATCCTATACCGGGAAGCACAAAAGTTCGCGAACACATTTCCGTATTATTTAACTCCAGACGGAGAATTTTAAAATTTTGCTACGCGTTTCCTAACTGAACTAAAATTTAACATCCTATGTAGTATATATACAAATCTATAGATCCTATACAGGGCTGAATAAAAGTATTCGGATTACTTAGATGTTATCTTTTAGCTTATTAAACGGTATGATTTGTAAAATTATTTTGGAAGCGTTGGAAAGTGTTACATAATCTATGCTTGACGCATGATTTTTCGTTCTTGTTTTGAATTCCCAATGCTTGGCATCATGATTGCTGATTTGGGATCACTGTTCGCCGCTCCACCCTAGTGGAACCTTTGTGGAACCTTTGTGTCTAACCCTCTTTGGTTTCACTCCTAGTTGTTTAATGGAGTTTCTATCTTAGTCTGTAAGGGAGATTTCTCTCTTTAATTTTAAGAGTGTGTCAATATCACAGAGAATAATTTCATTAATATAAATTTATTTCCTGCCTTTTTTTGGAAATTTTTGAAAATTACATTGCTTGCTAAGCCCCAAATTGTTAAGAATTAACCCCTTCGCGACGAGCGTCCTTTACAGAATTTTTAATCTTTCACCACCGATTTTTCAAAACAGAAATTTTCGCCTAATTGAATCGCAGAAATGCTATGATTAAATAAGGCAAAGCTTACAATAAAAAATAACTGGTGGGAATAATCGAGGATTCTGAGCATTTTATACGGCACGTATACGTGTCGCTCGTCCCCCAGGTGTTAAAGTTCTTTTTAACCTTTTTGAGACATTCTGTATAGGCATATTATAACAAAGCTGCTTACATTAATTACCATCATGGAATTTCGTATCAGGTAATATATGTATATGCCCATACTAGGGTAGGATGGTGCAAGAGTGTGCGGTGTACAAGAGTATGCAGAGTGATTATCCAACCCCAAAACAGAGTTTTGCGTTTATCTACGGTTGTAAACGATGTAATGACACGATAAGTTTATGGTGAAAAAATCTGTGTATTTTGGTGACATTTTTAAAGATTTAGATGAGAAAAAGTGATTTTGGCCTTCTCGTTACAATATTTATGGTTTTTGAAAACAGGATCATAACAAAAATTACAAAGGTAATTTACTTTTTTTTGTTTTTTTTTCTATTAGGTTATTACTGGACTACCTGTCACCTAAGTGATTTGGATTTGTTTAACAATAGATGGCATTACTGATGTTTTAAAGTTATTTAGTGACGATAGTGCAAGAGTGTGCAGTGCCAATGTGTTCAAGAGTAGGTACGCACTATTGTCCGCCATATCTGTTATCTATTTTATTTGTCAATTATAGCTACAAAATGGATTTTAAATACTTACAGTTTGGTTTAATAGATTTTCTTATTTATTACTTTATTACTAAGGCAACAAACTTCGACGAGCATAGCAAGAGCCACGGGCTTTAATAAGCCACAGGCTCACCTCTACAAAAACTTATTAGATCTTTCTGATAAATATCACTTTCAATCGTGCAAAACGTGCTATATGGACGAGTCTAGTTTCTTTACAGTATCTAACAAACCAGCAAAAGTCCTATCGTCTAAACGGAAATAATGTGTTAACAAGATTTCAAGTGCTGAAAGAGGCAAAACGTTACAGTGGTTTGTGAAATGAGTGCTAGTGGGTGCACCCTCTTTCATGTACAAAAGAAAGAGAATGAAGGTAGAACATTTAGATAATGCATCTGCATCTGTAATTGGAATAGTTTCTGACAGCAGCTTTACAACGAGTGATCTGTTTCTTGACTGGTTCAACATTTTAAGAACCACGCAATGCCAACTCAAGAGCAGCCCGTGCTTTTGATCCTTAACAATCATTCCTCGCATTGTACACTTGCAGCTGTTGATATCTGTCGACAATATCACATTGTTCGTTTTTCATTGCCTCCGCATAGTAGCCACAAACTACAACCGCTACATAGAGGATTTTTAATCCACTAAAAAAATATTACTCTGCTGAATGCGAAAACTGGATGAGAAATCAACCAGGTCGAGCAATAACGATCTTTCAAGTTGCATCAATATTTACACCTGCTTTTGGAAAAAATTTCTACCGTTGGTAATGCCATTGAAGGATTTAAAGTAACGGTATATGACCTTTAAAAAATGAACCCTTTTTTTCTATACTGACTTTTAGCAAGCAGCGTCACTGAAAGACCTTTAGAATCTGAACTTGAAACCCATATGTCAGTAGATTCACAGAACACTGAAAATGAGGAGGTAAGAAAATTGCTTTGAATAGAAAATGATATTTGAGACAAGACAGAAAAGTTATGTAAAGAAATAACGCACGCTCACTGTGAAATAAACCCAACTTCGGTTTCGAAAGTTATAGCTTCGACTTCAACAACTACATCTTGCGTCAAATTAATAGAGTTGCCACCGTATCCACAGTCATCTGTACTGCGATCCTATAGTAAGAGGAGCAGAAGGTTTGAAATTTTAAGCAGTTCACTATACAAAAGGCGCTTGAAGATGACGCTGCGGAAAAAAGACAAAAACCTTTTCCAAAAACAGTAAAAATAAATCCAAGAAGCCAAAAACTGCACCAAAAAAGTGTGGATATGTCCAGGCTGCTCAGAAATCTATAGAGAACCAATCGTAGAGGATTTGGATATAGTACATTTCTTGCAGAGACTGGTGGCACGAAAAGGGCATAGAGTACGCTGGTCGTGGTTATTACAAATGTGACGTTTGCAAGTGAAGCGCATCCTTTTCTTTATTGCGCACTCTTGCACACTTGATTGCGCACTCTTGTCCTCATTGATTGTACAAGAGAGCGCATTCAGGAGGATAATACCGAAAGTGTTTCTTATAAGTTCATTAATGCAATTTTCTTTGTTAGTTTAATAATCCAAGAGTATATAAAGTATAACATCATGCCTTAAATCTCTGCATTTATTGCTGTTTAATGAAACAGCTAAAGTGCGCACTCCTACACCACTTTATCCTATAAAATATATGCATACAATAAAATTTAAACTTCTATTTCAGCTTGTTTGAAATTTATTCCAAAGTCTAGCCTGAATTTTGATTTTTTCTGCAAATAAGGTTGTTCTTAAACCAAAACTGCCTTTTTTCTGATTAATTTTTGTTCTCAAACGCATGAAACTGCCATGTTCTCTTATTGAGAAACTTTGAAATAGAACAGTTTTTCCCATTATTTTGGTAGATATTTCACAAAATGCTGTCAAAGTTGATATTTTCAACCGAATTTCCGGACGCGACAGCATTGGAAACAGAGAAAAATTGCCGTCCTGAGACAGCAATCGCTTATAACTGAAGTTGTAATTTCTTTATCGAAAAACGAAAAAAATCTGTTCGATTACAAATCAATCCAATAATCATGCATCCAAGTGTCATGCTTTTATGTTTAAAAATGAGTCAGAAAATGTGTCCGAAAGTTTCGCGTTTTTGAACGGCGAAAATATTTTTTTAGAACCTTTTAAAAAGCTTCTTTGTACGACTTGCGCTACAAAATTTTACAGCACTGATACATTGAAGGCCCATCTATGAAATATACAGGGTGATACAGAAGCTCCACCTATGAACTACGGCGCTAGCTACTGCTATTAAGAAAGCACAATTATGAACAAAATCATTGTTTGAGTATCGTGAGTAGAATAGGGAAGAAGTCGCAATACCTAAAGTTTGTTTTAAAGATATTCATCTTTTTGAAAGCAGGAAAAATCTTTGAAACTTTGAAAACAATATCCTGTTTTAATGTTAGAAATTTAAAACATTTAAAACAAGTAATAATTTTTGTGA
The DNA here is from genome assembly GCA_963931845.1 of Maratus michaelseni. Lineage (NCBI taxonomy): Eukaryota > Metazoa > Arthropoda > Arachnida > Araneae > Salticidae > Maratus > Maratus michaelseni. The sequence continues at coordinate 183,625,843 of OZ007591.1, forward strand.
ATTTTTCTTTGTATCAATTCCGCTTGGAGAAATAAATCAGCGATTTTTTTTTTAAATCCAACGATTATTCTATCTAAAACAAGTATTTTATGAAAACTGTGTTATTAGTAGAGTCCGGATTACATATGTAACTGCATATTTGCAAATGTATTTGCAAATTTTGGCTGTATATTCAATAAATATTCATACATAACAATTTAGAAGATTCATTAAAAGTGCACAATTCTATTCTTCTTCTTTAATATATATGTATATATATATAAAATTAGGTTAGATTTGTTGCAAGAACTTGTTTAATGTTTTTAAAATTCAAAAGTAGTATTACAATTATATACAGGGTGTCTGAAAAGGTCGTTTACAAACTTAACATGCTAGTCTGTCATATCATGATAAACAAGATTTACGTAGGAACTTGTGTTCGAAAATGCAAACTGCGACCACTAGAGGGTGATGAGCGCAGGCTTACGGGAGAGTGGGAAGCGTAATCATTTCAGGCGAGGACGTTGCAGGAAAAGGATCAATCGGTTTAGTAACGCAAAATTGGCCGATATGCATTATGTGTATGACGCCGGGGATGGAAATGCACGAGCCGTGGTACGGATGTACCTTGAGCGCTTCCCAAGCAGACGTCAGCCAAGTCATGTTTTGTTTGGACAATTGCACCTCAGATTGCGTGCAGCAGGAGCTTTCCAAGTACGTAACCACATCGGCCGAGAACGCACTACACGCACACTTGTCGTAGATGAAACCGTGCTACTAGAATTTGACAGAAACCCGCAAACAAGTCTACGAGCAAGCGAACGCGTCTTGGGTGTACATCGTTCCAGCATTTTGCGCATACTGCATGAGGAGACGCAACATCCCTACCATTTACAAAGAGTACAGGCACGATTATCCCCAACGCGTTGCATTCGCACACTGGTATTTGCAGCAGCGGGTCGCACAGCCGGATTTTCCATCGTGGATTTTGTGTTTGGATGAATCCTGTTTTACACAGGACGGCGTCATGAACCTGCACAACATGCACATATGGGTGCATGAAAACCCAAGGTGTACACGTGCCCATGCACGTCAACAACGTTTCGCCGTAAACGTTTGGGCTGGTATTATCGGTGACATGAAAATCGTCCTCTAGTGGTCGCAGTTTGCATTTTAGAACACAAGATCCTATGTAAATCTTGTTTATCATGATATGACAGACCAGCATGTTACTGTCAAAAAATGTACATTTTTATTTAGAATTTTATTTATTACTTTTATAATGCCTAAGGATAAACCCGGCTAAGAGTGTTTCATACAAATGTAAATTAAGAAGCACCGTTAAAAATTTATCACTAATGGTAAAACATGCATTATATAATTATGCCATATGTAAAAAGGATAGGCTTTATTAAAAGTGTTCTAAATTTACCAAATATGGGTAGTCATATTGCAAAAATGTTAAAAAGTGCCTTTTAAAGGCCCAAATGTTTTCAATATTCCAAAGCTCGTTCCTATAAAAAAAAAAAATGGTAAAACATACATTATATAATTATGCCATATGTAAAAAAGATTGGCTTTTCTAAACGTGTTCTAAATTTACCAAATATGGGTAGTCATATTGCAAAAATGTTAAAAAGTGCCTTTTAAAGGCCCAAATGTTTTCAATATTCCAAAGCTCGTTCCTATAAAAAAAAAATAAATGGTAAAACATACATTATATAATTATGCCATATGTAAAAAAGATAGGCTTTTCTAAACGTGTTCTAAATTTACCAAATATGGGTAGTCATATTGCAAAAATGTTAAAAAGTGCCTTTTAAAGGCCCAAATGTTTTCAATATTCCAAAGCTCGTTTCTATATAAAAAAAATAATAAAACATACATTATATAATTATGCCATATGTAAAAAGGATAGGCTTTTCTAAAAGTGTTCTAAATTTACCAAATATGGGTAGTCATATTGCAAAAATGTTAAAAAGTGCCTTTTAAAGGCCCAAATGTTTTCAATATTCCACAGCTCGTTTCTATAAAAAAAAAAAAAAAAAAAAAAAAAAGGGTAGCTAAAAAATGAACTGTTCTACAGAGAGCAATGAAATTTCACATGTCTGATCAGAAATATGTGCAAAGTGCACGCCCGCTCAGGGTGGAAGGCTGAACAGTTCTATTCAGAACATTGAGTCGGTTCCTTTTGCAAGAAACTGAATAACGCACGATAATAATTGAAAGGCATATGTTTTATTAATTGTATATTAAAAAAAATACTGAAAGTTTGTAGCGGAAAAAATATAGCAAAAAATAATATATTAAAAAAATTTAAACCTTTAGTATTACTTCTGTACGTCCTGATTTCTTATTCAAGATGCCTAACTGTATGCCTTTGTGTCAGTTAGAGAAGAAAATATAAAAACTACAATCAGTCCAATTGCAATTAAATACTTTCATTAATTTGGCTGAAGCAGAACTGCCCGGGAAAGTGATATAGGGAAAGTAGAAAAGTTTTTATAAATATTACATTATTGCGTTGATGCATGTAAAAATACTATTTTCATATCTACAAAACTAATTGTCATATAAAAATGTTTATTATGTGTTATCTCGAAAATATATCTTGATGTATTCTAATCGAAAATATTTCTGACGCAATGTCCGTGAATGTGCATGAAATATTACTATTATGGGATCCCATTACCTTTATCCTATGCACACTAAAAATATCTAACAAAAATATTTAAAAAATTGAGAAAAAGATTAAAATTTATAAGTGCATATTCAATGTGCACATTTTAAGTAACTTTTAATGCATATTTGCATGCATATGTCGCGATTCTTCTAATCCACATGATTCGGACAATAGTTTAAAAAGAAAATCTTAATTTTACTTGAAGATATATTAATGAATTCAGATAATAATAATAATAATTATATTTAAGGTATTTCGTATTTTTTCTTTTTCTTTCGTGTAAAAGAAAAACACGAAAAAAGACAGACTTATTAATGCATATTCTCTCAAAAAGCTCTTCTTGAAGATCTTACCCATGACCCATGATAATATGATTAACAAAAAACAAAAGACAAACCCACAAAATACTCTTGCTTACTATTTCTTCCTTCTTCTACAAGTTCAAAAATTTTCCTAACGGTCAGTGTGCTGTCCAATATCCGATAAGTGATAAGTTTGAATTCCAGTTTGAGATTGATCTATAATTCGGTCAATCCTCCTTGTTAATCAGATCTCAAATTCCAGTTAAACTTATGGTCACAGAATACATTTGTATTTTAATAACTTCGCATCATAAAATTAGTATTTATTTTTTCCTGTATATTATTCTTAAAGGATGCCTCTTACGTCTTTGTTTGACAAAATATTTCTAAAATATATATACTTAAATTTATTTGAAGTGTTAAAATCAAACTCACAGCTTACTATATTTTTTATAAATACTTTGTCAAACAAAACAGTAAGAGGCATCTTATAATATGAGTATACAAAAAAAAGTGAAAATATTAATTTTCTGATGAGAAATTAAAAAAAATATTAATGCATTCCATGCCCAGAAGTTTAACCCACTGAAAGACTGTGGAATATTATATGTACCACTTAATTTTAATCCCCAAATGAAACAATTGCACCAGAATTTTGGAATAAAATTTTACTTTTATAACGTGCGTGAAAAAAAGCTTTTACTTATTTTCAAATAAATTTGTACGGACTTCTAGTGTCATTCAACTATTTCAACATTTTAGTAACAGAAGTATTTTGCACCTGAAAGAGTTAACATTGCAGAGCGGAATTTGATAAATAACTGGCCAGGAACCTTAACCCTCTATTGCCCATGTAGTGTTTATGCTATCATCAGTGTTTTCAATTAACTGGTTTTTTTTTATTTACATTTTCCGAATTCCTACCAGAAATTTTTAAAATAGTAATCTTTGCTTTATATAATGACAAATAAAAATCATTAAATAAAGCGAAATTTATAATTTAAATTTTCAGGTATAAATTCGGATTCTCTGAATTACGGAATTTCTAGAACACATTCTACCATGGGCAATAGTAGGTTAAACTAAATATCTCGGGGTTCAGGAGCTGCGTGGGAAAAATAATGTAAATCTACTAAATGAAACAACTAACTAACCAACTTCTTCAGTAGTTAATTCCCGACTAAAACCTACTACGAGGTTAAGTCATTAAGTAAGTCACAAAATATAATTAAATAATAACTTTCAATGATATTCACTTCAAAACTATTTTTATTTCTCAAAATATTCTCCACCAATATTTATGCACTTATATCACCGTTTTATCAGTGCCCCAACACCAGTTGCATACATTTTTTCCCTTTTGGTTGCTGTGTCCGCATTAGGACTTCAAGTTGAGCCTTTTCATCATCTGTGAACATCATCTTGCTTCCAAGATGTTTTTTTAGTGGACTAAACAGATGAAAATCGTTTGTGGCCGAGTCGAAGTTGTATGGTGGATGTTGAAGAAGTTGCAAGATGATGTTCACAGATGATAAAAAGGTTTAACTTGAAGTCCTAATGTGGACACAGCAACCCTGAGACAGCAACCCAAAGAATTGTATGCATCTGGTGTTGGGGCACTTATAAAACGGTGATACAAGTGCATAAATATTGATAGAGAATATGTTGAGAAATAAAAATAGTTTTGAAGGGAATATCATTGTAAGTTATTATTTAATTATCTTTTGTGACTTACTTAATGACTTACCCTCGTATAATTTGATATTATCAAATTAGAAGAACAAAAAATATAATCACCAGCAAAAATGTAAAAAATATTTAAGATAAATTACTTACAGTTTTATCCACGGATAAAAATAATATCCATTTCCAACAAAAGACACTTTTTAGTTAGACAATATCAGATGAGGAAAAGGAACAGCTTTAGAACAGCGTAGTTTCACCCTCAACCTGCATATACGCCTAAAGGAATGGGTCATACTCTTAACGTTATGTCTACCTTATCAAGGACTCATCCTCGTTTTTAACCTTTCGCTCTTGAAAGTCGTTATAATCCATTATTGTTGGTCAGTTTTCTTCATCTGGTGGAGTGCATGCGAGATTTCTCGCGGAAAGAGTGCACTACTGCTCTACTAAGGAACCGCTCTCTACGCCATCTTTAACTTCTAGAAAGTCTGGTTTCCTGGAGTAAGTTTTTGTGTTAAGTACATAATCACAGCTTTAGGAGACGGAATATGATGAGGCCATTGCTTTGTGGGAAGTTTTTTTTTTCATTGCATTTTCATCAAAACTGACATTAGCGTTCTGCGGAAAAGTTATTCTTTATGAAATGGTGTTTTGTTATTATCGGTTTTCTTTTTTTCATTGCATGTCGTAATTTAACATGATGAGTTAAAAACTTTTACCTATAATAATGGAAATGTTAGTAATTGAAAGTTTTTAAATAATTATGTTAAAATTTAATTATGTTAGCATTTAATAAATGAGGACAGAAGAGAAAACGTGATAATAGATACTGGAATATAGTTGCCAACCTCCCGATTTTTTTCACACCAGTATTTTTATGTAAAAATATTTGTTTTATGTAATCATACAATTTCTGTAATTTAATAAAGTGAAATCTTTTGTAAGATTTTACTGGTGTTCAACAAATCGGGAGGTTGGCAACTGTGCATGTACATGCAGTGAATTTAACCATGCTCTTAGATGTTTATATCAATCACAAGGTTGTTGTTGCTGATATGAATACTGGGTAATATCCGAAACAGTGTCCCTCATCTATCCCAATCTCGGACAATAAGAAATTGAAGATCAGCAAATACTTTGTCAAGATACACTGATAATCTGAAACATAAGTGCAAACTTGTGTAATAATATTAAAGGTATTCGACGTGTCACATTCCCTTGGTTTTTTGAAGGAGAATCTTTTTTAAATAAAAAATTATGTAGCCTTTAGAACAGGGGTGGCCAACTTTTTCTTGCGGCGGGCCAAATCTTAAAAACAAAGTTGTTTGGAGATATTTTTTTGTCTGGAGAAATTTTTTACTTAATTTTGCACTTCCAAGAACTTTTTCAGAGTTGGTGAGTAAAATAAAAAAAACATCCGGTGAAAATAGCATAAAAATTTGACTTTAAGTAGGTACATTGTAAAATTAAAGCCGGGCGTTCATTTGAGATTATCGACCCGCCCGTCCAGAGAAATGACTCTACGTGCACACCGTATAATACGAAAAATATCATTTAATTGTTGAAAATCGTGAACATTCGATGTAGTATTGAACTCTTCTAATTGACTACTTTTCAGTGCCGCAGCAAGAGTGGTGTAGGTAGATAGCGTTCTAGCACAAACCCCCAAGCGGCTAGGCATTTGATTGATTAATAATCACTATCAATGCATCGATGATCGGTAGAAAAACTGAAACTTTTTCGCGTCACGTACCAAATAGAATTGTTACAGCACTTCTACTTACTCTATTATAAAATTATATACAATATTTGAACTTATCCCATAGCATGCGACAAAGACAAAAAGAAGGAAATTAATTTATTTATGAGCCACTTGACATTGTTTGGTAGAACAAAGTGCATTCAAATCTATTTTGACTGGTGTCGTTTCCACGCACAAGACGTTTTGTAGATTTTCATCTATAATTTCGATCTCACTTGGGATTTAATGTACCTCATCCTGCTAAAAATTTGTGCACACACGTATGTTTCCAAATAATGAACACATAAATAGCGACTGATTATACATTTCTTAGTATTTAATTTTGTCCAAACGGGGTTTGTAAAATTCCATCGATCCAACCTGTTAAAATTAACTTTAAATTCTAAATAACATTGTAATCTACAACTTTGCATCTGTAAATATCCTGGTAAGGAATTGATATAAGTTTAAAATGGCTTTGAAAACAAGGAAAATATAAGCGGAATCTCCTTGAACGTGTTTGAATCTATTTTCAAATTCGACTTTCCGATCCGAAATCAAAATAGAGCAGCTCAAATCTTTAACTTTCGATTTAACAGACAAGTTAAAAGTTCATGGATAAGTTCATTTCTCCTATTTGTTAACATAGCACGATGGTGCTTAGCAAAGATGGCGGTCCGATACCAGGAAATCTGCTCAACTCCTTTTTTTTAAAGTCATTCATCATAATGTCATATCTAAACATATGGTTTATTACTTCACATTACCTATTTACATACATTAAAACAATTTAGATGCGCCATTTAGTTTGACGCCAAAAGATGGCGCTATCTTTCAAATTTTAAAAAGACTGGGAAAGCTCGAATAACGTCAAGAAACGATGAAGGAGATCAGTAAATCTCCAAGAAGGTAGAGTGAATTTTTTTTTCAACTGTTTTAAAAGGACTGATTTCTCCTATCTGGAATAAAATTAAGTACATCTCTTTTAAGAAAATGACATCTACGTAAAGCATTACGACGCAGCGAAAGGTCCGTAAGGAATCAAAACATGTTTCCTTGATTGTGTTTCCCAACTGAGGTTGGTTTTTAGCTGAAAGCAACCTCAGGTAGGGAGTTACTAAAATTGCCGCGCCGTACAGAATTAATTATGTATGACATTGTTAGGGAAAATTACAAATTTCATATTTCGATTTTAGTTCGTATATTTTCCTCGCAAAATTATATTTATTCTAAAAAAAAAATATATTTTCCTCTCAAAAAGATATTCTTGCGATTAAGGAAAAAGGACGGCGGGCATCATGCTGCCCGTGGGCAATCTGGTTGGCCACCTTTGCTTTAGAATGAACACTGGAGTTTCATTACACAATGTTTCATTCATTTTTGTGATCAGAAACATTGGATTTGACATTGGACTGGAAAAGGAACAAGTTACATTCAGTGTTCCATCCGTAATGTCTTTCACGAGAAACCCCCCACTTCTCATTTATTACCAATTGGGATGGGTAATCAGGTTGAATAATCTGACTAGTTTGCAATAAAGAAGTAAGGCTATCGGCGGTTTTACGGGAGAGGTGGGTAATTATTTGTCCATGACTTTTCTCATTTTGTAAAGAAAAATATATAACCCATTCAAAGTTATCCTGGTCCTCGGAAATTTTTAATGTCATTATCCCTTCTACGTTGCCTTTCTGGAACCGCATTTGTGTAAAGCAGAAAGAAAAAAAATAATAAAGGAATATTACAATCTGCCAAGACAGAGTCCTTAGTTTTAGAAGGTGTAATTTTATGGTGGTCCCTTTGTAGAGACCATGATTTCTTTTTCGTTTAAAAAAGGAATCCGTTATAGACAGGTTTCGTTTCACAGGTTTTATTGTAGTAATACTAAGCAGGTAAGGTCCTCAAGTAGGAAAGAAAGAGTAGAATATTGACATATAGTTTATGTACTGAAAAAAGTACTTGCATATAACTACATAAAACAATATAATATAAAAATGGCACCTGTTTAAAAAGGCGTTTGCCATGCTAAAATTATATAACGAAGTGCATTCTTAACGTTAAAATGTATTTTAAATATTTTTTCCAGTTGCAATCTATCTTCTTTACATTATCCACTTCGGATTCATTTATGGAATGCATAATTAAAATGTCTTCGATTACCGATTTATATTTCACTTGAATAAGCAATTAACTTTTGTAATTAATTTGAATTTATGCTTCATGTATTTTTATTAATGTAGTTATTAATTGCTTAGTTTTCATAATAGGCAATGAAATCACTGCAAATGTATTTAAGCAATAACACATACATATGAAATGAAAAACTGGAACGTTAATAAAGCGGAATATATGATTTTCTACTATGCTTTTTGCTTGAAAATAGTTTGATGCGCTTCGCTAATGGCTCGAGAAAATGAATCGCGAAACTTTGAATAATTGAAATATGGATGGGGGTTTTTTGCCTCTAAAAATCAGTTGAGCGTAAATTATCCTCGGATAAGGTGACATATCAATGGTAATTATTTAAAATTCTGTCACAAGTTTTTTTTTAATAAAGAGAATGCGTGCATTTTTTTTTTATATTTAAAACAAGTGAAATAGGTAGGTTTCTTCATAAGTATCTAACATAAAAAGAAAATACTACTTTATCAGATAAAAGGATCACGTGACACACAAAACAAATAAGTTCTAAATACAAATCTTCAACTCCAGACGGAGATAAAGTGATAGATACAGAAGCAAACCTGCCAACTCTATTGTTGACAAATATAATTGCCTTGACATTGCTTCATATTAAGCACTCGTGTCTGGTAAAAGGTAACTTACCTCTAATTTGCATGCCACCTTGAATGCTTCTTCATCACACTACCGGTTTCAAGTTTACCTTAGGCTAAGATAGAGAAGTGTTTCACCAGGTTATGTTTACGACCAGAATTTAGGCTAATAAAGGAAATTGCTCTGAATTGGAAAGCCGTTTACTGAACGAAGCTCCCACTATTGTTGATAGATATGGATTTAGATTAGCGTGTGGATGGTGTAATGAGTAAAGACAGAACAGCATCCAGTTTCTTTAAATAATGCGAGGGTAGCTCTACATATCTATACTCAATCGGATTATTTATCTCGCGGATAGATATAATTTATATCTATACCAGCAATTTCTTTGTTGTTGAAAGAAAAGTGTTATTTTTTTTTGTCCCCGTAAGAAAGCGTGCTACATACTTGTAATTTGCAATACTTTCGGCAGTCGCCAAGTTAACCTAGAAATGAGTAATTATCTGTTAAAGATGAATTCAATAGGCTACCGGTTTGCATTGTTCAATAAAATCTCACTATACCTTGATAAACATTCTAATACATATTACAGTGACCTCTCACTTATACGCGGTGTTCAGTAATTACTCTTTCGTACCACTATTTTAAAATGGCAAAATTCAATTTATAATTTCTGCGATTTAATAAGGCGAAAATTATTTTAAAAAGAAACTGGTACTGAAAAATAATTCCCGTGTATCGCGTATAAGTGAGAGGTCACTGTAGTTGTTTAATATTATTGATTTCTGACGCATTTAATTTTTTTTTTTTATGAAACATCCAAAATCCATCACAAATATTTTAAGAGAACTTTCTAATAGTAAATAATTCAATCATTTTATTTTTTATTTCGACGAAAGTTATCTAAAATTGTAAATATATTACCGATTGAAAGACAAGTTATAGTAAAACCTGCTAAAACAGAACTGCAAGAGATCGGGGAAAATTCTTTTTTAGACATGTTTCTGTCTCAGTAGGTATTTCGTACATTGTTTCCTGTCTGGTGCTTTCGTCATCCAATTAACTCCAGCCACTTTTCTGATTTCGTCGCTCCATCTTTCAAGAGGTTGTTTTCTTGGCCATTTTATATCTCTAGGATACCACTGTAGGGTGTTTGTACTCCATCTATTATCTTGTCTTCTTGCAATGTGTCTAGCCCATTTCCATTTTAAACTGTTTAATTGTCTCGATGATGTCAAAAACTTTCGTCTGACTTCTTATCCAGGTTATTCTTTTTCTGTCTCTTCTAGTTATGCCTAGCATGCACCTTTTCATACTTCGCTGTGTTGTTTGTAATATTTGCACCAACCGTTTTTTTAGCGTCCAAGTTTCAGCTTCATAAGTTAGTGCAGAGCAAACTCGATTGGTTAAACACTTTTCTTTTCAAGCAAAAAGGCATTTTACTCTTCAGAATAATACTGTTCTTTCCAAAAGCACTCCATCCATTTCTTATTATTCTGTTCATTTCATTCATGATGTTGTTGTCAGATGTTATTTCCTGTCCAAGGTACATATAACCCTGCACTTCCATAATCTCAGTGTTGTTGTAGACCAGAGGTTCCCAAAGTGTGCTCTTTGGAGCCCTTGGGGCTCCGCGGCGTTCCAGGAAAATAAACAAAACATGAAAGAAATTAGCATATTACAAGGGAAAGTTTTTCGAAAGTATCTAGGAATTCTTGTATGTGTGTGTGTCAAAAATAAATACATCTATCACTGGGTTGAAAAATACTATAATATACATTTTTAAAACATAAACAGTGAAACAGTTGAATGTTTCCAGGTTTGCATTATACATGTATCCATTTTCTGTATAATATTTTTGGTTTGAACTACTTCATTTTATATTTCTGCATCTAATGTGTTTTAAAAAATTGTGTATATTTTCTATATATATATTTCTTTTTCTTTTATAACTTTGATTTCTTTAATTCGTTTATGTTATTTGTATTAATTTTTAGTTATTTAAATTTTCTATACTGTTTTTCATAGTAAAACAATATTTGTCGCTTAATTCATCTTTTTTTTAACATCTTGTATCATTTAAAACCCCTCATTAGATTCGTTTTACATTTGTGTATATATATTTCTTTTTTTATATATAACTTTAATTTCTTTAATCTGTTTATGTAATCTGTAAATTTAAATTTTCTATACTGTATTTCATAGTAAAACAGTGTTTGTCGATTAAAATGACCAGTTTTTGTAACATCTTGTATCATTTAATAAACCACTCATTAGATTAATTTAATATTTGTATACGTTGTGTACATAGTTTTCTTTTTTCTTTTTGTAACTTTAATTCCTTTAATATGCTTATTTTATTTTTATCAATCCTTAGTTATTTAAATTTTCTATGGTGTTTTACATAATTGCACTTAATTTTTAAAGCAATGTGTGTTGCTGAAAACGCATTTTTTAAACATCTTGTATAACTTGATAACCCCTCTTTAAAATTTTGTTTTAATTGGTCTGGGCATTGACTAAGATTATTATGTTATGATGTCACATTTTCCTATCAGAAATAAAGCTGTAGCAATTAAAAAAAGTATATTGGTTCTTTACATTTGTCATCAAACTAACAATATAAACTTTTTCTAAGCTCCACCCCTTGCTTAGACTTTTCGTCAATGAGTACCCGCCCTGATATAAATTTAACCCCACCCATATATGCCGTTTCGTTAGTAAAGTTTTTCTACTAGTTACAGTTATAGTAACATATGTAGTTTTTAACCGTATATCTATTTTAAGACAAAAACAATGATGAAAGAAAGTTTCTTTCAAAAGTATAATTAATAGTTCATACACAATAAATTAAAAATAAGGACTAAAAACCACTTTTTTTGTATTAAAATATGTACATTGTATAATCGAGATATGTCCGCCAAATATAGCAAAAATTATAGTTAAAAATTTGTGGTTTCTGAAAGCTTTTAGTAACGAAGAAAACAAATACTTCAAATAAAACATCCAAATAAAGTGAACGATGCTGCACCTAACAATACAGGTTATAGATTTTGCCCCGCCCACTTAAACGATGATCTGCTTCTAAATAACCTTTTCAAAAATGGTTCAAAAGAAAAACTTCAGAGGCGATTCGTTTTCGTTGCATGTTTAGAAGTAGTAGAAACATAAAGAAGAACGAAAAAAGATTCCGTAAGCGCATGATTCTATTACGGGTGGTCGGGACTAGCGAATATATAATTACTCATGGGCAACTGGGCCTATGCATTTTCTTTCTTTTTGCGAGAAGCCTATTGATACTATACAGAAGTCTCTCTTTATAAATGAAAACTGTACAGCTTAACCTTTTTTACTGTATGTGTGTGGTTTTTGCCATAAATAATAATAGTTTCGCGTAAGCCCCAATGCAATATATGACCTATACAGAGTTACCATTTCGATCTTTAATTCCGAATTCATAGTGGAAATCCCGAAAGAATATTTTTTTATTTTAAAAATGGATGTCATTAACACTTAACACTTACGTCGCTCGGGTAAGAAGAGTTTGTTTTCTTCGTTACTAAAAGCTTTCAGAAACCAAAAATTTTTAACCATAATTTTTGCTGTATTTGGCGGACATATCTCGATTATACAATGCACATATTTTAATACAAAAAAGTGGTTTTTAGTCCTTATTTTTAATTTATTGTGTCCAATAACAGTAAAATTAAATAAAACTGTTAAGTGGTTAAATAATAGAAAATTTGATTTTCAAAATTTCTAGTATGAATTCAGAATTTCTGTATCAAGAAAAGGGCCAAACTGAGAACCTTGGTCCCATGATTACTGGTTCGGACTTTCATCCAGCAGAACTTTCTCTGTTCCATAGGCATAAAAAAACATTAATTTGTAAACCATACAGTACTGTGGGGTTAAGGGGCTCCGCTTTAGAAATTCTTCCCAAAAAGGGCTCCGCGAGCCCAAAAGTTTGGGAACCACTGTTGTAGACGATCATCTTTTTTGGTGCAAATGATTTGAATATCACCTTAGTCTTTTCCAAATTTATTTTTAATACCAGATTAATGCTAGTTTCTGCCAAATCTTTTAATATATCTTCCAATTCTTCATGACTCTTACTGAAAATTAAAATGTCGTCCGTAAACCGCAGATGACTTAGGTGTTTTCCATTTATTCTAATCCCTTTGTTTTCCCAATCCAGTTTCTTGAAAATATTTTGTAAGACAGCAGTAAAAAGCTTAGGCGAAACACTATCTTCTTGTCTAACTCCTCTTCCAGGCTTGCCTTCTTTGCTTTTCGTATGTGAAAATGGGTGGTTGCTTGTTACTTTCTTTTAAATCTTCATTATAATATTGATGTGTAATATGATGTGCATGTCCTCCAGAGATTTTACTACTGCTGATGGCTAAGAAAAATAAAATATTTTTTCTTAATCAATAAAAGCGAGGCAGAGAGGTAAATTATATTTCCTGTGTTTCTGTACGAGTTCCCTTACTGTTTGAATATGATCCATTGTGTTAAATCCACTTAGGAATCTTACTTGTTCTCTAGGTTGAGCTGAGTTTAGAACTGATTCAAGACTTGCCGTTAAAACTTTGGAAAAAAAAATTATAAATCACTAATAGTAAGCTGATCGATCCTTTAGTTTTTAAAGTTTTTCTTCTACCCTTTCTTGTAAAATAGCGACATCACAGCATTATTCCAGTCTTCTGGTACATGTAACTTCTCTAGACACTTGGAAAACAATATGGCTAGCATTTTTACAAATTCTTCCCCTACTTATTTGATAAGGTCAATTGTGATGCCATCTTCGACAGGGCATTTACCTTTTTTCATACATCTAATGGCTTGTAAACTTTACCTGACATCACTGGGATTATCTCTTCAGTTTCTGTTACAGTTTTTCTCTGATCAGGTGGGTAGCTTTTCCTTTGATATTCACATTTATATAGACTGTTATAGAATTTTTCGACAACACTTGTGTTTTCACTATTGATTTTTATGATTGTTCCATCTAACCTTTTTAGTGACAAAATAACTTTCTTTCCAATACACAGTTTGAGCTTAGTTGATTTCAAACTTTTGTTACCTTCTGGAACTTTCTTGACAAGATCGCAGATACATTTTCTGATACCTTCTGTAACACACTTTCTTACCGTTTTACATTATTCGGCATTTTCAACTCTTGATTTAGGATCGTTTTTGTTATTTTTATATTGTCTGCGTTTCTTCACCTAACTTCTTGTTTCGTTTACTATTTTCTTTGTCTGCTTTATTTGGGCTTTCCCGACTATCGCTTTTTCAATTTCTTGTAGACTATTGGTTAGTTTCTTGTTCACTACTGTAACATCTTGTTCTTCTTTCGAAATTGACTGTAATACTTCGACACGATTTTTAAGTTCCAAATGAAATTCTTCGTTATGTTTCTGGAGACTTATAATATCGACTGATTTCTTGGAGTGTTGGAAAAGCTTCTTGTTTTCTACTTTAGTATTTAACAGTATTTTGCATCTAACCAACCTATGATCGCTTCCTGCATTGAAATTATTATATACAGTATTATTTTCATTGGAACCATGATTTTTTTTCTGTTAAAGGCAGAACTTCGTTGTAGACATGTTCCGTTTTGACAAGTTTTACTGTAAATATGTTTTGAATCCATAAGAAAATATGTTACACTTGGAATATGCATCATTTTTCGTAACCATCGTAATGAGTCCAGAAATGGGTAAATACCGTATCTTCAAAGGTCTTTCAAAAGTGCACTTACATTATTGCGTTATCGTCCTAGACGTTGGCGTTCCTGGCGTTAAGTCATAAGACCCAACCAATCAACGTGTTAATTTGTATTTTTTTCTCAACCTTTTACGTAGCTGCAGTTTTTCTCGTAAAATGTTAAAAAATGTTATATGAAAAATTTACAACTACAAAAACCTTTCCATTTACAGATAAGATCACAATACATGTATTTACATTGTTTTTATAACAATTGTGAGATTTCCATAACACTATTTTTTGATAATTAATCTAATTTTGCTTGTAAATATTTTACAAAAATATTTATAATTACAGATTTATTAAATCAGTTTTAATGAAAAAACTTACCCAAATTTCATATAATTATTATTAATATGTAATGTTTTTTACAGACATCTAGGAAGATAATTATTGAAGTGGAGTAATTTCTTGATTCATAAATTTGGGGAATAAAGTGTTAATGAAACTATCCCTTTCTTGTCCAAAATGTTCTAAAGATTTCAAATAAATTACGGGTTAATGAATGTAAAAAGTAACAAAGTAAATTATTTTAAATAATATGTCGTTGTAATATGTATCCTGAAAGTATCGTCACCGAAAAATCTTTTCTTCTACATTATGCAAATAAAAATCACCAGACATACAATTTTCTGAACTTTTTGTTTGGACTATGAAATTGAAAGTAAGTAATCACAAGAAAGTAATATAGCAGAATTAAAAGACAGGAATATTTAGTATGATAACTGATTTTAAGGCTGTTCTCAAATACAAACTGTCTACTTTATGACATATTTTTTAATTCAATTTTGTTCGGAAACGCCTGAAATTGGTAGTTGTTCAGAAACTATGTAATCGAAACACGTTTTTCCATTTTTTTGGTAAAGGCAGAAGATCTTTCCGAAAACACTGCCAAAGTCGGTGTTTTGAACCGAATTCCTAAAGTATGATTTTTGTTTCAACGTCCAAACAGGTGTCTCCTCCTTAAGAAGCTGCTCATAATGAATACTAACCAATGTGGGCGATATTAATGTCTTATAAATGGTGTTCAAGGAGACAAAACATCTATTGCTTATACTGCGACAATGATCCTCGAAATAAATTAATTTAAAACTAAATTTATTTTGACAGAAACCTTTTAACTAAAGAACTATGTCCCCATTTCATCTTAAACTTCTTACCAAGAACAAGAAATTCATCTAAGATAAAAGAGCCGTTTTCTTTAAACAGCGAAATTCTTGTCCCTTCTTCAAAAATAATGAATAAACTTGCATAAAAATTAAACAGAATGCTAGAGTACGTTAATCACACGTTTTTATGCTTGTATAACGAGATAAAACATATTATTTATACATATAAGTCACTTAAATAAATTTGTTTATGCGTTAAATACCATTCTCTTGTGTGTCCCTGCCTCTACCATAGCACAAAAATATTTCTTAAAAGTTGACCATCCAAAAATATTTGAGATAAATTTGTCACTTAAATTATTAAAAACTACAGAGTGGCCAAGATAAAAGAGGTCCGGTATACAGAAGTAAGTATTTGTACTTCTGTATACCGGGTCTCTCTTATCCTGGCCACTCTGTATCATATAATACAAAAAAAATAAAAAAGTAAAAGACTTTTCATGGTCGTATTTTTCTGACAAAATAATAAAAAATGTTCTTTGTTTTTTTGTTATTTCCCTGCCATAAAATAATAATGATTCTAACATCTGGCAACAGTAATTCCGTCCCTCCCCCCCCTTCAAATTCCACCTGTGTACAGTGGCATCATCATAGAAGCTATCTTGAATTGCTGTTTTTGCAGGAATAAGTATGGGCAAGTAAAGCTTAGAGATTTCCAGTTATATCTTGGTAAGTATTTGTATTGTATGTCATTACCCTGTCTCGTTTATTTGCCTTAATTTTGTAATGAAAGCTCAATCAGCGATTAAGCCTTATTTGTATTCAGTTTTAAAGTTATTATTAAGTGAAACTCACTTTTGTGCGTATAGTTATGATAGTAGACAATATAACCTTACTTTTTGTCATTCCCCTTTCATTTTCCTTGCTATTTCTCTGTCTAAGTGTCATTCCTCTGTCTCTCTTTGCCTTTGCTCTACCTACTTAAAATTTAAAATTTTATTTTGAGGTGTTTAACACTGTAAAGGATTTTTGACCACAAATGCAATAAACGCAATTTTAAAGGGGATAAATATTATTTTTTAAATATATATAATGCTCAAATTGTTCTGTTAAGAGAAAGTGACCCATAAGTGTAGTTAAAGTTTCTGAATTTATGAACGCAGAAATTTAAAATAAATATGTTTATAAATATGCATACCGTATTAGTATATGCACAGTAAGATGATTATATGTGAACGATAAGATTATCCTCAGTGCTTCCTTCTAAAAGGCGAAATTTATAAATGTGCGTACAGTCAGGCCCGTGTTTATGCGTAATAAACCAAGCGATTGCCCAGGGTCGCTAAAAATTAGGACAGTTAAAATTTTATAATGCACATAACAAAAAATGATTTTCATCAAATTTTAACCTTTCAACAACTCCAGAAACATAAACCAGACATTCATTTTTTTTTTAAATTAATATATATATATATATGTATATATATATATATATATATATATATATATATATATATATATATATATATATATATATATATATATATATATATATATATATATATATATATATATATATATATATATATATATTAAGGTTTGTTGTTTTTTCTATTCTTTTTCCTATCTTTTCTTTAGGCCATATTTGTGAATACGTCCTTGGGACCCTAAAAATTTTGCATGCTTACTGCCAATTCCTAAAATTTTTTCGATTGTTCAAGATTACTGGAATAAACTCTTGTTACGAAAATATAGGAATCAGCATTTTCTCTTTGGCAGCTGTTAATCGCAAAAGTAAAGTAATTTTAATTTAGTATATATGTCAAAATTACATTTTCTAATTATGTATCAATATAAATTGACTGTGTTCGAGTTTTGATCTATTTCTCGTTTTTATAGATTTATGTTGAATTATTCATACAAGCGGTTGAAACTGAAACATTTATCAGTGTATCAGTTATCAGTAAAGGCATCTTTACTGGAAGTGCGTGAGAGATAAACTTCTTTTAAAAAATATATTGGTTACAACTCATATTGTTTTCAAAAAATGTTTTCGAAAAAAAAAAAAATAATTTTTTAAAGAAATAAACTTATGAACATAAATCGATTTCTTGAAGCTTCAAATATGGGAATCCAAAATTACAGCTCATTCCGCCAAGTAATTTTTGAGTTACACTTAAGCTTTGCAGTCTGTTTTGAAACGATTACAAATTGTTTTAGCATTACGAGTTCCAAACTTTAAACCTTCATAATTTCTAAACTACTTGACCGAATTATTCCCCGTTTGGTATCTTAAGGTAAAATTTATCGGAAAAGTCAAATATGATGTCAAAATTAGGTGTTCCTATTTAAAATTTGAGAATTTAGTGCAATTTCAGTATGAACATGATCCTCAAACTTTTTTTTTTTAACGTACACTGAAAGAAAACATAATTTACAGTCGAATGGCTATTTCCGTTTTCTTCTGTAATAATTTGGAAATTAAAATAAAATGGGGGTGTTCTCTCTCTTTTTTCACTTTGGGAAAAACCTACCCTCTACTATTCAAAACAGAAAAAAACCAGTGTTTTACCTAACAATAATTTTTTTTTAAGTTAATTTTACGAGGAACGAAAATCTGTAATTTTATGAACTTTCTCCTTTTTTAACACTCTAATACGGCATTTGATAATTAAAAAGAGATTTTTGTTTCTTTAAAATCAACAGCTTTTAACTGGTATACTGGTGGACAATTTTTTGTTGTGTAACCAACAGATTAGTTTTTACCTTGTAAATATAATTTAAAAAAAACTTATGACTGTCCATTCTGTTTTGTAGCCTGAAAACAAACAAATAAATTAATAAAAATAGTGCACCTAAATTTATGAAACAATAATAGACCCACATCTTCGAGAACTGCTCCTTACCAAATTCTCTTCATTATTAAGATTTCTCCAAATCCTTTAACCTACATCAGCCGGTATAAAATAATAATAATAAAAAAAAAGAAGCGAGTGAAAAAGCTAGCAAGTGATTAAATTTCTCTCTCTCTGAATTCATTGATGGAAAACTAGGACGCCTGTTTCCAAAATCCGGGGCATCCCTCTTCGCATCTGTAAAAAAGAAGTTTTCGCTGACCTTGACATTGGGGTCGTCTCAGAATGCTAATTGCAATATCTTCAGAGATGAAAGGATCTATAAGTGGTTGATAGAGAAGTCGCACGTTAATGACAGTGATAGATTAAGTGGTTGTTCATTAGCTGTGTGGCGCCTGTAAGAAAACAAGATAATTACCGGAGTAGAATATCGATAGCGTAGAGGAGATGTTTTAATAATTCAATTGCAGTTTATTTAGTAGATCAAACTATTTATTTTTCTAATGCACACAATATGCCTTGATGACGGTACGAGGGCAGTTCGGAAAGAAACCTTCGTTGGATTTTACATAAAGAAAACCAGCATAACAAAAAATTTTTATTATATACATCTTAAAACTACAGTTTTTCATTATTTTTGAAAGTAGCCATTTAAGTTTAACCCATTCGGGACCATGGGTGCATATATGCACCCTCAAAAAAAGCATACAGAATTTGTTTTAGGCACCAGTAAAAAATAAAAGTAATATTTGCTTTCTCTAATTAGAGCATTTTTGTGATAGTTTAAGTAAAGGTAGCTTTTTTTTTTTTTAAAGTGGTGCCAACCGAATAAAATTTGTGTAAAAGCCGCAGGTCCCGAAGGGTTTTAAGCATTTCCCATAGCATTAGAATAATTTACAAATTCCTTCATAAAATTCGGCCGCCTGGGTACGTAGCCAGGCTTTCACGAGAATTTGAGTTCGTCGTCGTCATCGAAGTGCTGCGACGCAAGCCACTTCTACATGGGGAGTAAAGAGATGGAAAGTACAAAGCACAAAGATGAAAAACACTCTGCGCGAAATCCACTCAAGAACTCAAGAACTTTTGAATTCATTCAAATGGGTCGTTTTTGATCAACCCCTTTACAGCCCAGACTTTGCGCAGAAGGATTTTCAACTCTTCATTTACATGAAGAAGTGGCTTGTGTCGCAGCACTTCGATGACGACGACAAATTTGAAAATGCCATGAAAGCCTGGGTACATACATACCCAGGCGACCGAATTTTATGAAGAAGGAATTTGTGAATTAGTGAAACGTAATAACTGCAGTGCTTAAACTTAAATGGCGACTATGTGGGAAAATAATGAAAAACTGTAGTTTTAACATGTATACAATACAATATTTTTTTCTATGCAGATTTTTTATTTATAGTGAAACGGAGGTTACTTTCCCAACCACCCTCGCAAATAAAAGGCAAAGACTAAATTAATTTATATCTTATTTGCAGCGCTGTGCCTAAGGTTTTAACGGCCATGAGTAAAATATTTTAGCGACCCTGGGGGAAAGATTTTGATGACTCTGAACAAAAAAATTTAGCATTTTAGCAGCTCATTTTCCCACAAAATAGTGATCCTTTGTAGTATCTTCCAGAACCAAAACAAATTTATTAGAGGTGTCAATTAATACTCAACCAAACGAACATGAAATATAATAGAGTGATATCATTACTGATACACTGATACCCTTTTTAACACTTTCTAACATTGTCGAAAAGTATTTATGAATTCTGTTTGTCTGTCTGTCTGTCTGCCGTTTGTCCGTGCTCTAACTCGCGTAAATATAATCGGATTGCCATGCAATTGATATATGTTATTGAGGTTTACTATAGCATGTTCAGTATTGAAATTGAAGGATGTAGCATTTATAATTCGTTTACAGGAATACACAAAAGAATTGCGTTACGTTTTAGCCCATGGGGAAAAATCGTTTCCGGTGTATTTTAATGATGTATCATTATTTCATACGTTTTGAAATGGTTATTGCTGAAATTGGGTTTTCAAACATGTTATGCATTTTCCAAATAGTTAAATTCGACATCACCTTTCATTTTATTAAATTATGAAATTTTGTTACGGAATTCTGAATGTGCTGGTAAGTGTTCCATAATCTATGCTTGACGCTTGGTTTTTCGTTCTTGTTCTATTTTAATATCACTGTCTGTACGTCATACACATTTCGACAACCTATATATAAATAAATCTCAGTAAATAGGTAAAAAAGGAAAATAGACCAAATTTCGAAAACCGTCATCTCATATATTGATACATAATTATTGGTAAAAAAAAAATTAAAAAAAATTACGAATTAAAAATTGAATGAAATATATCAGTTGCTGACATGAATACCGCATGAAAACTATTTAGTGATTGGTATGAACAGTAGTCAAATTAAAAATGTGATCCTTATTCTCCAATTACCAGTTTATTTCAGAAACTTCGAACATCTAAAAAACTATCTTTAGGAATACGCAGTAATGTGCTAGATATTTTAGTAGCCCCAAGACGTTCACACTAATATGGCACAAATAAGATAAGGAAAAGAATAGAAGAAACAGCATAAACTTAAAAAATAATAATATTTTGTAATGTTTCTTTTATGTTAAGTGAAGGGGAAGGATAGAAGGTGATGTGAATCAGTGTTATGGTACCTTATAAAAATTTAGCCGTCCTACTTCTTAACAGCCTTGAGCGACTGCCCAGTTTGCCATCTAAGCACGGCCCTGCTTATTTATTTGTTGATAAAAAAGAAAAGAAATCTGATGAATGACACGCAACAATTTAAACAAATATATATTAAACGAATCATTTTCTTTGATTAGTTTTTAGCTCACAGGCTATCAAAGCCTGAGAGCTAATGCGCCGCAGGTTCTGTATGTACGTACGTATGTATGTACGTATATATGTACGTAACGCGATAACTCTTGATAGAAATATCCGATTTGCTTAAACTTTTGTATGTAGGTTCATTCGGATAAGGTGTTTCCCTGATTAGTTTTGGGGGTTCATTGGTTAAGTATCAAGCGGAGGGGAACGGGGGCTAATCCCCCTTAACTTAGCTAAATGAGTATTTCATGCAGAATTATTCGATTTGCTTCAAATTTGGTATATAGGTCGATTTCTTTATTTTTCGAGGGGCATTATTCTTTGAAATAAGAGTGTAATATACAATTAGTGTGAATAACCTGTGAGCTCAAAGCCACTAGTTTAACTGGATACTTTTTTAATTTAATGACGTTGTTAGCTAATGGAAAACGTAAGTTTTGTGCTCTAATAAATGGAAGGGGAAATATTTAATATTATTTTAATAATTTAGTTGTAGTTCATGTAGTAATTCGGAATATTTAATTTTTATGTATGGCAATAGGTTTTAGTGATGAAAAATAAAGAGAAAAGTAAACTAAAATAAACTGTTATCCGCAGGCTGGTTTGAAGGGAAAAAATTATGAATAAGAAAACTACAATAAACAGATTTTAAATGAATTCTTTTCTGTGATTAGTTTTAATGATGTTGTTAGTTAACAACAGACATTCATTTTTTTGTGCGTGTTAATAAGTAAAGATGAAAATTGTTTTATTAGATATAAATTAACATACTACTTTGGAAATATTTTTTTATGGTCTCTGTGAAGTACAAGAAATGCAGACTGTTTTCCAATGCATTAGGCGTGCACCAAGCAGAACAAAATTTAAGCAGGTGCAAGATATTTAACTGGAGTTTTGTGTTGAGTGGATAGGTTGTTAGAGTAAATTAATATATTGCAATATATTGTCGCATCGCATTTATAAAGAACTTTTCGCTAACCTTGAGACTGGAGTTGTCTAAGAATGCTAATTGCAAAATCATGCGAGATGAAAGGATCTATAAATAGCTGATAGAGAAGTTCTACTTTGTTAATGAGTGTGATAGATTAAGTGGTTGATCATTAGCTGTGCAGCACCTGTAAGAAAACAGGATAATTACTCGAGCAGAATATCGATGATGTATAGTGAAGAATATGTTTTAATAAGTTTGCTGTAGTTCATTTAACAATTCTTTTTTTTTCTTTTTTTTTTTTCGTCCGACATGTATCAATTTTTGGTGATGATAAATACAGAGTAAAAACCAAATTATTATCGCGTTCGCATACTAATTAAAAATAGAGTTGCGTATAACAGAATTCAGATAATAGATGAATCCTTTAATTTGATTGGTTTAATGAAATTGCTAATTCATGCCAAATGTAAGGTTTAGGCATTAATAATTAAAAAAAATTATAATAAAAAATAAATAAAACTCAGTTGTAAATGAGTAATTTAATTGAATTAGCTTCATTGATACTATTAACTAACGACGAACGTTTAGGCGTTAGTAAAGAAAGAAAATGTTATAGATAGATAAAAAAAATACACAAGTGTTAAACGAATCATTAGATTTTCATTAATTTAATGATACTGTAACTGTTAACTAATGACAAATGTAAGGTAAAAACAATTATAAAAAAAAGAGTAAAACTCAGTTGTTAAATGAGTATATTTTCTTTGATTAGTTTTATGATAATGTTAACTAATGACAAATGTAAGGATTAGATGTTAATAAGTAAAGAAACCATTCTCGATAGAAAAACTTGCAGATGATAAACTAATGAAAAATTTAAAATTCAGAAGTTACTAAGAAAAATGCATTTAAGGGAATATAAATTTACATAAGTTATAGGACATATTTTTTTAGGGATTGCAAAAAACACAAGAAATGGAGACGGGTGAAATATTTTTTCATCCAAATACAATGCTAATGAATAGGGAATGAGATATTTCAATAACTTAGAAGTGAAGAATTTAATAAGTCAAACTTTTTAAAATGTATGACATATATTAGGTCTTAGTGATAATAAATAGAAAAGAAAAACACAAATTAGTTAATTTAGTTATAAGTTTTTCAAAATTTCTGTTAAGAAAAAAACATATAAGTTGGAGTAAAAGAAGAATATAATCATCACCGTTCAGCAATGTGTTAATATTGTCACATCTCCATAACTTTTCTTCGCTAAACAAATTTATATATATAAATTCATTATGTTCATTATACAGGGTGGTCATAAAGTCTTTCCCTGATTACAAATAATAATAATAATAATAATAATACGAAATAATCATTGAATGCAATACTGTAACATTTTTATTATGGAAAAGTCATGTTCTTAAGCTTTTGTTTTGTCCAGTTAGTCATCGCTCGTGAGTTCCTTGATGACAAATTTCTTGGAAGATGGATCAATCGGGATGGACCAACTCCTCTAGATTTTTTCTTTTGAGGGTATATAAAGGACAGAGTGTTTGCAAAACCAGTAAAAGATATTGACACACCCAAGGTCAGGATCACAGATGCTGTGTCTGGTGTGACAGACCAAATGTTGGGGAATACATGGCGAGAAATGGAATACCGTCTTGGCATTCTTCGAGCAACCAAGGGTGCTCACATCGAAATTTACTGACGTAAGTACTTGTGTTAAAAACTTCATAAATGTCTTTACACTATATTGAAACAAGCATTTGCCTAATTATATTAGTTTTTCTTCAGTAGATTATTGTAATCAGGGAAATACTTATGACCACCCTGTATATCATATTATCATATTATATTCATTAAAAAAATAATTAAATGAAAATAATAATAATGAATGGTAATTATCCCAAGAAAATTAATTAGTTCATAGTAATAGTCGTAAATTGATTTCTAACAATGAGCTTAATCAGACAGTGTCGTGAAAAATCTAGGATTAATTTACATATCTATAAGATGTGAAACCTTTTGAATTTTAACAATCAACATGATTCCTTTGGTGTATGATACTTTGTAATTCATTAATTTTTTTCTAATATGACAAACTTTTTTTCTTCTTTTGAATGTGCTAGGATGAGCAGTTTTGCATATCTTTCTTTTGATTTGTACGGTTACGAACTGTTGAAAACAATCGATGTTTATATATATATATATATATATAAACTTTAATAACATACGAAAAAGTATTAAGCAAATAAACAAAGTTCAAGAAATCAGGAATTAATTAGTTAGTGGTGACAACTCGTAAAGTGGAAGTTTGAAATAATGAACTAAATCAGCCAGTCGTGAAAAATTTGGATCGATAAGGATAAATCTAGAAAAAAAGACTAATTATTAATAGAATTCACCTGGTTTGAAAATTTTTGGTAGCATTAATTAATTTTTAATGATATTGGACGATTTGATTGATTTTTCTTGTAAGTACCAAGAAGTGTAAATGGGAGATTTTTTTCCTTTGATTAATATAGTTTTCAGATAAGATTATAGCTTTACAAATTTAAAATTCTCTGAAAATTGAACATAATCGTAAAGTAACCCTAGGATGATTTTTCAGGATGATGGTTATAGAAGTCCTACCCCCGAAATAAGACCGTATCATTTACTAACTGGCAATACCCCCCCCCCTCCCCTTAAGGCTTGTAATCAGTCAGACCGCAAATCTCCTTCTCTAATGTTAAATCTATGGGGTTGGAATGCATCCGCATTTTTCAACTTTCTCCTTTGAAAATTAAAATGTCTACGTTCTTTTTTCTGTATGCTCTGCTTGAAGGATCTTTTTTTCTTTTTTCTTTGACAAAATATTTCTAAAGTACGCAGTTTTATTCCAAGTTTTAAAATCGTATTATATTAAGAACTCGTCTGCTTCACTTAGATTTTAACGCTTAAAATATGAAATTAAGTATTTATTTTCGAACCGTATTATCAAATAAAAAAGAAAGAAACATCCTTTAAGAAGAGCATAAGGAAAAAATGATAGTTTAATTTTCTGAGGAGAAATTTGAAAAATACGCATTCATTCCAAGCCCATTAGATTTAACATTAGAGAGGAGAATTTGTGGTCTGATTGATGAGGAGCCTTAAATAATTAATAGATTTCATCTGTTGTACATAAAATTCTAGAAGTATGCATTGATTTTTATGAGTGTATGCTTTATTGGTTTTTCTTGACAATGCCAAGAAGCGGAAATTGTTAGATTTTCCCTCGATGGTAGATATTTTTTCTTTACAGTTTATAGATAAGATTTGTGATTAACTGAAACATTGTGATATGTTAACATAAAATTTAGGATAGTTGCGGAAAAATAATTTGCTCTTAGTATGGAACAACAAATCCACAACCATCTCATTGTTTCTGCGCATGCAAATTTAACGGGTCTTGTGTATTTTTATGCATGTAAATATACATAGTCTACGGATAATTCACAGGCTAATGTACCTGTTTAAAACGGAATCTTGGTTTTCAGTTCCCTGTAAATTTACATAACACTTAAGATAAATGATAATCAGTAGATTCTCCGTTATTTCATAGAAAACTTTTTATTAGTGTGACTCGTACAGCATCAAGAGCGTATATAAGATGTTTGAACAGTATGAACATCAAATCCCCAACCGTCTTATGTTTTAATGTATGTAAATTTAAAGGATCTTTGGATATTTTTATACATGTAAATATACAGAGTTTACGGATAATTCACAGGCTTGTATCTCTGTTTTTAACAGAATCTCGTTTCGCTGTAAATTACGTAACACTTACGATAATTGATAATCAGTAGATTCTCCGTTATTTCATAGAAAACTTTTTATTAGTGTGAGTCGTACAGCATCAAGAGCGTATATAAGATGTTTGAACAGTATGAACATCAAATCCCCAACCGTCTTATGTTTTAATGTTATGTAAATTTAAAGGATCTTGGATATTTTTATACATGTAAATATACAGAGTTTACGGATAATTCACAGGTGTGTTTTTCTGTTTTTAACAGAATCTCGTTTCGCTGTAAATTTACGTAACACTTAAGATAAATGATAATTCAGTAGATTCTCCGTTATTTCATAGAAAACTTTTTATTATTATGAGTCATACGGCATCAAGACCATATATAGGATGTTTGAACAGTATGAACAACAAATCCCCAAACGTCTTATGTTTTAATATATGTAAATTTAAAGGGTCTTGGATATTTTTATACATGTAAATATACAGAGTCTACGAATAATTCACAGGTGTGTTTTTCTGTTTTTAACAGAATCTCGTTTCGCTGTAAATTTACGTAACACTTAAGATAATTGATAATTAGTAGATTCTCCGTTATTAAAACTTTTTAATAGCGCGTATCATAAAGCATCAAGAGCGTATATAGGATGTTTCCAAACTGAATTGAGCAATTTTTTAAACGGAATAATAAAGCACCAAGACAAAGAATTTTTGTGTAGGTAATTAGTGTTCACTTATTTAATCAAAAATACGCGGTATCTTAATACAATCCAGAATTAATAAAAAGAAAAAGAAAAAGAAACTTTATACGGTACATTGTAATTGTCTTTTTGATAGCACATTTATAATTGAATATAATTAGATTAAGTAAAACCACATATTAAAAATAAATTAGTGTTAATATATAAATTATAAATAATGAATGCAATTTTTGTTATTTATAAATAGTTTACAAATTAATCTGTTTTGTAAAATACAATAATTTAAATATATATATTTAGACACTTTTGTAAACAGTACAGGATGTATTCATTATTTGAAAGCCAAGGAAAAAAAAAGAAATTGAATAGATAAATTCAAGTGTTAAAAATCTCCTTATTTTGTTAAAACATACGTTAAATTTGTTTTAATTTTTATTGTTGTGAAATTAAAATAATTTAGCTAACTGTTGCGAACGACCTTGTTAATTTATTTAATTCTATTATATTTCTCAACTTGAATTGTACAACCCAAATAATGTGTACATTCGGCCAAAAAAAAAAAAAAAAAAAAAAAAAAACCCAAAAAACAAAACAAAAAAAAAGAGAACACCCCATTATTTTTAATTATAAAAAAAGTGGAAAGAGCCATTCAACTGGAAATTATATCTTCTTTAAATTTTCAAGCAATAAGTTTTGAAAATTTTACACGTGTCTTTATCAGGGGCACATACCATCAGTTTAAAAGCATATCTATAAGTTATACTTTATCTATAAGTTAATAATACTTATTGCTTCAAATGTTGAAAGATATGGTACATTGTAAAAGAAAATCACAATGAAGATGTTAATTTATTTCAAGCATTTCTCCATTTTTAATAAACTACCTGCTGATCCGTCGGGCGTAGCCCGGAAATCAACAACTTTCTTTTGTGACACCTCTTTCCGAACGAAACTCCGGCACTCGTCCCCGCTGCCTACGGTATTGTATAGCAGGCGTGCTACGCATGCGCTGCAATATCGTTTAGTTTCATTTTCCACCGCTAGGGCGCGCTAAATTATCTTACTTAGTTATCTATATCTAATTAGTTCATGTTAAGTTGAATGAACCGGGAATTCCAACCGGGTTGAATGAACCAAAAATATTCAGAAAGTTTTTGTGGTTACATAAACAACTCATGTTTAATATTCGTAAGTTTGTAACCGTGTAACTGTATCAAATATGGGTATATCTAAACATCTCAGTACCACATTTAACTATCTTTTATACAAATTTTTGAAAAACTGACGGCAAAATGTTCCGCTTGTCACCACGAGTTCGGACAAAGTTATCCGAATTAAGACATAAATAAGAATAAAACAAAAGAAATCATTGATAAAATTGTGATAAAAATGATAATTAAGACGTAAAAGTTGACTATAAAATGGGAAAAACTGATACATGCATGTTAGTTAAGGATTAGTTAGTTTACCTACTATAATTTATATCATTATCTTCGAAAATTGGTGGTAGACAAATCGAATTGTATATTCATAATGAATTCCAAAAATGTATAGTATTTTTACAAACATACAATTGTTCGCACTTTCTTAAATGTAATATTGCATTTCGTTAAAAATAAGCATTTGTTACGACATTTATTTGTGGATTTCAATTTAACGCAATACTTTAATGCTGAATTTAACAAACATGTTTTCATCAATGGATTTTAATTGTTTCAATGTAAAATTAATAGCAACTTGAACAACAAACTTCTCGAAATAAAAAAAAGTTTAAATATGAAAATAATTAAAAATTAATTAATTAAAATATAATTAATTAAAACAATTAAAATATAATTAATTAAAATAATTAAAATATAATTAATTAAAGTAATTAAAATATAATTAGTTAAAATATAATGAATAAATAAATAGAATAAAAATAATTAAAAATTAATTAATTTAAAATATTTAAATAAAAAATAATTACTTAAAAATTAATTAATTAAAAATAATTAATTAAAAATTAATTAAAAATTAATTATTTAAAAATTCCCGTTGAAGAAGAATCCAAATATTTTTTAAAACTGTTTGGTCGAAACATAAAAATGCCCTAGGTCGACCACTTTCAACCACCCTATCTCTCACACCCCCAAAGCTACGGACATGCAACCACCATAGTGTACTATGGGATATTCCAGGCTATGCCACACTCAAACACCAATGGTCTGCGCTGGGTAGTTGTGGCTCCAAAGTGAAATATGTGGACACACACATCTATTTATATATATATATATATAGATTACTCGATGTTTAGAAAAGTATCGAAAATTATCGACAGTTATATTATCAAAATTTCTCATAAAATTATATAGATTTTAAAATTCCATTTCTATGACATATTTTCAAAATTTTCAAAATTAGAAAAAAAAGGAAGATCGTGAATAATATCCTGAGATTTCCGAACATATAACAAGAAATTGTTACACCACTATAAATTTTTATATAAATTAGCAGAGTATAATTGATTGATCTATAATCAGTTTCATGTGATTAACATAGTAGCTTAACTTCTCACTTAATTTATATAGGTTACAATACTCAAATTCGTACAAAAAATAAATCATTGAAGAAAAACAACCATAAAAATCGGCATAGTAATGTATTTAACCTAGAATATCTAAAACCAGCGAGACAGAAAGTGTGTAATATTTTCAATGAAAATGAGAGAACCATGTCACCTTGAAAAAAAAAACAAAAAAAAAAAACAATAATCTAAGGAGTGTAATAAAATATTTTTCACATCCTCTATAATAAAAAAACGTCGAGCAATAAACATTCGATAAAAGATCGATAAACGACAGTTTATTTGCTACTTTATAAGACATTTCATTCAGAACTTCCTTGCAAACATGGAGTTTTCAGGTATGAAAACAGGAAAAAAGCCTTCAGCGGTTACAGCCGCAATATACCGTAAAAATTCATTACTGATGATCTAGTGATGCATAAAATAACCGTATTTATGCCAAGTAAATTTCTGGAAAGTTTAAGAAGTACATCATTCTGTGCATCAAGTTTAAAGCCTTGTTTATTACACTGATCTACAAGGTATATATTTCTCATGAAGAAAGTGGTAATTTTTATACTTTAAGTGCTTACTTTAAGTTATACTTTAGCACTTTGAGTTATATTTTAGCTGCTAAAAAAACAAAACAAAATACGACATTGAAAAGTTTCCAACAGCCACAGATTTTGAAAAAATAAAAATAAAAATAAAAAAGCAATGCTAATTTTCATAATTTTTTGTATTGGTCAATATAACATATGAATTTTCTCATTTGAATTTAGTAATAAAATGAATGATAAAATGAACATGTATATAGATAGAAAGTAAGATAACAATATTGAAAAGTTGCAGTGTTAATAGTTTTTTTTTTTTTTTTTTTTTTTTGAAAAGTTAAAAAGAAATTTTATAAACATAAACTGAATGTTAGTATGAAAATTCCCGAAGGTCTCATAAACAAAATTACCATAGTAAAATTTGTTTCTACTTTCTTATTACATATTATTTTGAAGTAACAAGTCGAAACATGTGTTTGTAGAGTAAATGCAATTAAAATGATTAAGTTACCAAAATTTCTATGGAGATAAAATGATAAGAAGTTATCATAATTTCTATTCAAATGCTCATATAATCTAAAAATTGAAAATTAAACTTCTTAAAATGGGAAAGTGATAGAAAACTTTTAACAACATTTTTTTTTTATATAAAGCCTTAAAATGAAATCCGCAATGTGCATTGAGAAACAGAAAGTTAATTAACATTTTTTGAACAGGGTTATTAGCAGCAAATAAGTTATTATCATTTGTAGAAATAGAATGTTGTTAAAAAAGTACAGAGTACTCCAGTTTAGGAGTATGTTTCAATTTAAATGTATATTTATATTATTTTACTTTAATCAGGATTTCCTAAAATACATACTAATTCACAAGCAGTCAAGTATAGTTTTGAATAAATGTGTTTTTTATTTAAAAACTGTAACATCTTCCTTAAAATTACGCTACAATGATCGTTTTAAAATTTGAATTTTGCCACTTTGCAGGGCTTAGCAACCTCGATCATGGAAAAAAAACCCAGGGCTCTCAGATTATGTAAAGGGAAAGAAAAATTCTAGAAAAAAAAATCTTACGAAATTGTCGTTTGAAAAGAGTAAAAATATGTTTAATCTACAGATTTTGTTGACGCACAAGAGTTGTGGAGAGGAAGTAAAATATATCTTTTAAAATAACAATTAAAAAGTTCTAATTAATCTTAGCCACTCTGGCGCATAAATAAAATTAGTGAATAAGGCAGTTTTCCCATATATTAAGGGTGCACAACCTTCATAAGAGGAGGGCCACTCACAAAAATGACTGGCTTGTCCAGGGCCACCATCCGACCCGTCGACAAAATTCGCGATTTTTACGCACCCGATCGACAAGATTCTCAATTTTTGCGCATATGATCGGCGAAATTCGTGATTTTTACGCACCCGATCGTCGAAATTCAAGATTTTTACGCACCTGATGGTCAAAATTCACGATTTTTACGCTCCCAATCGTCGCAATTCATGATTTTTATGAACCCGAACGACTAAATTCATAATTCTTTTTTGCGACACATGAACAAAATTTGCAATTTTTTTCTGGACTAATTGCCGAAATTTGCAATATCTGGAGGTGTTGGCATTTAGGGTGCCGCGGGCCACCAGTTAACCCATCGCGGGCCAGAAGTTATGCATCCCTACTATATATATATTATTTATGAATGCGCATTTGTCAAACAGTGAAAGATTTTTGTTTTGTTTTGTTGTTTTAGTTTATTTTCGAAACTTCAACATCTCATTTATCATTTAATAATAAAAAATCAAAGTCTTTTGATCTTTCATAGAAAATACAGACAAAAACTTATATATAATTTAAAAAGGCATAGTCTAGATTTTATTTACTCTTATATTTTGTGCTTATGTTAAAATATTCAGAAAGTTTTTGTGGTTACATAAACAACTCATGTTTAATATTCGTAAGTTTGTAACCGTGTAACTGTATCAAATATGGGTATATCTAAACATCTCAGTACCACATTTAACTATCTTTTATACAAATTTTTGAAAAACTGACGGCAAAATGTTCCGCTTGTCACCACGAGTTCGGACAAAGTTATCCGAATTAAGACATAAATAAGAATAAAACAAAAGAAATCATTGATAAAATTGTGATAAAAATGATAATTAAGACGTAAAAGTTGACTATAAAATGGGAAAAACTGATACATGCATGTTAGTTAAGGATTAGTTAGTTTACCTACTATAATTTATATCATTATCTTCGAAAATTGGTGGTAGACAAATCGAATTGTATATTCATAATGAATTCCAAAAATGTATAGTATTTTTACAAACATACAATTGTTCGCACTTTCTTAAATGTAATATTGCATTTCGTTAAAAATAAGCATTTGTTACGACATTTATTTGTGGATTTCAATTTAACGCAATACTTTAATGCTGAATTTAACAAACATGTTTTCATCAATGGATTTTAATTGTTTCAATGTAAAATTAATAGCAACTTGAACAACAAACTTCTCGAAATAAAAAAAAGTTTAAATATGAAAATAATTAAAAATTAATTAATTAAAATATAATTAATTAAAACAATTAAAATATAATTAATTAAAATAATTAAAATATAATTAATTAAAGTAATTAAAATATAATTAGTTAAAATATAATGAATAAATAAATAGAATAAAAATAATTAAAAATTAATTAATTTAAAATATTTAAATAAAAAATAATTACTTAAAAAATAATTAATTAAAAATAATTAATTAAAAATTAATTAAAAATTAATTAATTAAAAATAGTTAATTTAAAAATAATTAATTAAAAAATAATAAATAAACTGTTTGAGGAGGATATTTGTAATGTTTCCTTATACAGAAGACACTCCTTATAACGGAGAGGTTTGGTCTTCGGATAAAAGTCGTTTTAAAGGAAGGTGTTAACAGAAGTTTTTAAAAATATATTTACATTCTTATGAATTACGTCATGATTTAAGATAATTAGATATATGTTTTATTATTAATTTACAGTAGTTTAATTAATTACGACATAAGAAAAGCACAACTCTTCCCCAACAGCTCAAAAACATACAGTTTCTTTTCCTCTTTTTATTAAATTTCTTATTTCAACTTATGAGGAAAAAGTAAAACGAACAGAGAAATGTAAATAATGACCTGGCATCCCGAATTCAGCTCTGGATTTTTATGGTTGACCCAATATTATTTTAAATGAGTAGTTAAATATTGCTTTCTTAGAAGATTCACTCCCAATAACATTTATTTCCTTAAATAACTATTCAATAATTTTAAATATGGAAGGTTTCCAAGTTAGACATTGATAAGATATTGGGATCTTTTGACAAATGTCATAGCTTCTAACTCACTGTATAAAAACAGACAAATATTTCGTTATCTATGGAAATAACACATGGGCTGATAAGTTCCCGGTCTAATAAAGAAAACACAACTTTTTAACAAAGCTTTATAACTTTATGACTTTATAACTTTATAACTTTAATAAATAACATAACTTTAATAATAAATAATAATAATTTAATAATAATAATAATAATTTAGAAATAATAATTTTATAATAATAATTTAATAATAATAATTAAAAAAATAATTTAATAATAATAATTTTATAATAATAATTTAATAAATGATTAATAATAATAATTTAATAATAAATAACATAATTTTATAACGAAAAAGCTCCAAACAGTGCTCAGAACTCGTTGTTGTTTTTGGTCAAAAGTCAACACGCGCGGCAACCCCTTTGGCAACAGCTTTTTCATAGACAAATGTTCATTCAAAATAAAACCTACACGTTCCTTGGATATCTTCAGAGTCTGAGCTATCTCCTGCAACTTCACTTTACAGTTCCCCAAAACGATTTTGTGGACTTTTTTTTATATTTTCCGGAGTAGCCACTTCTTTTGCGTGGTGCATCACTGGTGTCCGTACGACCACGTTTAAATTCAGCAAACCAGTCAATAATGGTTGATTTACCTGGTGCAGTGTCCGGATAACGCTTATCTAGCCAAGCTTTTGTTTGAACGGTATTTTTTCCCCATCAAATAACAATTCTTGAAATTTTTGTTATCCATTTTTTTGTTTATCAACAAAGTCTTTCAACTAAAACCACTCTAACGTTTTATCCACACGGCGAATCGTCATGGCATTTTTCTACTACCTTTTAAAGGTTAGTATTTACTAAAAAAACATTGGTTCGGCGATTGCAACGCCATCTGTGTGCCAGACCGGGAACTTATCAGCCCATGTGTTATAATATAACCACGAGCGGAAATATACAATAAGCTCTTCAGAGTTACCTAAGATTCGGAAAAGCGTGCTTTATTTTTATAAACCTCAGAAACCAATATATTTTCGAGATTTAAAGAAACATTTTTAAAAACAAAGTTTCTTTTGCTTCCACTGATTTTCGGAAACTTTTCCGAGCAGTTTTATATAGTATATTAATCATTTTTCTCAAACCAGAATATCCGTTAATAGGATGCTATTAAATCTCAATTAAACATTTTCAGTTGGGTAATTGGATTTATACACGCAAGAGTAACAAAATAACATTAGGTTTAATGTTAATGTTAATACTGATAATTTATCATGTTTGTTTGTAAAATATATTTGTTGAACATGAAAAACATGAATTGATAGCATCCGAGAAACCTATATTCCCTTTTGAGAAATGTCAATATATGTTCAATGTTCTGAAAACAGATTAATACACACACACACAAAAAAAGTTTCCAAAAATCAGTGGCATCAGAAGAAAGTTTGTTTTTATAAATGCTTATAAACCTCGAAAATCTCTAAACCTCGAAAATATATTGTTGTCTGAGGTTTCTAAATATAAAGAACGCTTTTCGGAATCGTTAGTAACTCGGAAAAAGCTATTGTATATTCTCGTTCGTGGTAAGAATTACCACGAATTACCACGAATTACCACGAATTGAGGTATAACAATTATATTGTAGATTGTATGGTATTCTATTCCTAGATTAAGAAATATCTGTCTTTTTTATGGTTAAGTACTTAAAAAGTAAAAACGGAAGTATTATAAGATAACTCATGTGTCTATCTGTCTATCTGTCCGTCTGTCACACCCGTTCTTTTCGTAAACTATGGAACGTACAAAATTGAAACTTGGGAGAATTATAAAGGCTATTGAGCCATATATTTATATAAATCATTAGCCATTCACAAATATATTTAGGAAAAATTTAGGGGAGCTAATTAACTTGAAAAAAAATTTCATTTTGTATATCGTGTGAAGGATCTCATAACACCGAACTCAAAAATATATTTGTTTTAATTTTAGGTATTATATTTTCAAGGATATCGACGCAAACGCGCTGCAAAATGTCCCACCCCCTCTATTTCCAAACCTACTGAAGCTAAAATTATGAAAAAATTAGGGATGGTAGGACTTTAATTAAGCCTTACAAGAAAAATATAGCAATTTATCCGAGGTCACATAGTTTTTGAGAAAATTGCTTTTACCAACTTCTCGGTGCAACGTGGCGTTATTCATTCATTTTTTAGTCACCATAAACAGATTTGGGTAAGGTTTAAAAAAGCCATACACAATATCAATATTTGATACTATTTAGGCTTCATATTTAGGCCTGAATGTTCAATTTATCCATCTATACTTTGTTAGTATATAGGATGCGTCAAAAAATATATACACTCTTTGATTTTGATGATTATAACTCCAGTTTTTTTTCACACATAATTAATATTTAAATTGCAAAAGAATCTACATAAAATGTATAACTTTTCCTCTTACAACAGATGTTCAAAATTATTACCGTTCTGGTTAATACATTGCTTATAAGGTCTGTCTCAAAAGTTTAAGCACAAGCGTAAAATGTCGATTTTCAAAGAGTTATAAAAAGTTAGAATGAATAACATTTTTTTATTTGTAGATTTCGTAACATTATTTAAATAAATGATATCAAAAGTAAAAAATAAATAAATTACATAATTGTAAAAAATATAATAAAAAAAATGTTTAAAAAAAACTGTCTCAAAAGTTTATGCACAATGTCAAAAACAACCAGATTTATAATTTTTACAGAACTTTTATTTACAAATTATTTTTCCGTGATTTCGGATTAGTTCAAATAAACGTGCGTCCATCGAAATTATTAGTTTTTGTAAGGTTTCTGGTGGCAAAGAGTACCATGCTTTCTCAATAGCCTCTTAGAGTTCTTCAATAGAATCATACTGCTTTCCATTGCCGTAAACCTGGCGGCTTAAAATACCCTAGACATTCACAATCGGGTTTAAGTCTGGACTTAAAGCTGGCCAGTCAAGAACTTTAACATTTTTCTGAGAAAGCCAAAGTTTTGGAGAATGTGATATGTGGATTGAGGCATTGTCTTGTTGAAAAGTCCATTCAGGACCACCCAAAATGTCACCGAATGGAAGCAAATGTTGGTTTGGCGTCTCTTGATACTTTTTTGAATCTTGTCTTCCTTTTAGAAAAGCCAGAGAGGTCTGGCCATTGAATGCAAATGCCCCACAAACCATAACAGATTTACCGCCTTGCTGCCTGCTGAAAAATGCCCTTGGTTCCTTTCGTAAATCATGCCAATACGCGTTCCAACCATCAGGGCCATCTAAGTTCCGCTTTTTCTCATCGCTGAATAAAACAGTAAGCCATTTGTCCCCGTAGGACATGTGTTTTTTAGCCCAGTTCATTCTTGCCTGTTTGTGATGTAATTTGAGAGACGGTTTGCGAGCCATTTTCTTTAGTATGATGTAATCACACTCTTTAATACGTCCATGTACAGTGTCTTTGGACACCTGTACACTGAGATTATTTTTAATTTGCCGTACGGACATATTTTGTTTATATACCAATCTCCGTATTCTCCGATCAGTCTGAACAGTCGTCATACGTGGTCGTCCACATCTTGGTTTCCGCTAAAAATTATCATTTCTAGAGAGTACTTGATATATACCTTGCTTTGATCGATTTAAAACTTTTGCAATTTCAGAAACAGTTTTATTTTGCGATTTCAATTTAAAAACTTTCAAAATCTCACATTTTGTGAATTCTTTACCCTTCGGCATTTTTAAAACGAGAGGAAATAATTTCTCCACCTTTTATATTTTTATAAAAGTGCAATATGATGTCATACAACGTCATTACACATGGCCAATCCCGTGTTTCTAAAAAAAATGTGCATAAAGTGCTTAAACTTTTGAGACAGCGTTTCTTCAAGAAAAAAGAAAAATTAAATAAAAATAAATATATTTTTTATTTTAACCACCCAAAATGGCTTATTTTATTTTATTTCGCTTAAATGTCGAGTATTTATTTTAAATTAGCATAAAATATTTTCTTCTTCGATTATTTTAAACCAGATTTGCAGAGTGCTTAAACTTTTGAGACAGACTATAACAATGGACTATTGATTCAGAAACTTCAACAAACATTACATTTGGTGTTGTGGCGCATTCTTGCCCAAATTGCGGTTCCTGAACGTTGTCCATGAACATCCATTCGATTCCAAATTATCTTTTATCCGATGAATTGTAAGTCGCATACGTGGATCTACATGAAACTCCCTGCGATATTGGTTTTGTACTTTTGCTACATTTTCATACTAATAATAGTATTTTAATATAATTTTTCTTTTTGAAAGGTTAATCTTGGTCCACTCATTATTTCTAATTAATTACACTGAAAAGAAAAAAAACTCGAAAGTTATGACTCGTTAAACAGTGTATGTATACATTTTTCTGACACACCCTGTATATAGCTATACCCAAACCTATGTTGCACAGTTTTTTTTATAAAGTCTTATTATTTTTAGCAACAATTTTTTGTACTATTGCAGTTAGTAATTAATAAATTTAATGTACGGAACCCTTTGAGCACGAGTAATACTCTCACTTGACTCGATCTATTTTATAGTGCTTTCGATTTATATATATATATATATATATATATCATCATCATCATCATCATCATCATCATCATCATCATCATCAACCGTTTTCAATCCACTGCTGGATGTAGGTCTCCCCCAGATTTTTCCATTGTTGCCTGTCTAGTGCTTTAGTCATCCAATTAACACCGGCCACTTTTCTGATTTCGTCACTCCATCTTACTTGAGGTCGTCTTCTTGGTCGTTTTACATCTCTGGGATACCACTGTAGGGTGTTTGTGCTCCATCTATTGTCTTGTCTTCTTGCAATGTGCCCAGCCCATTTCCATTTTAGCCGTTTAATTCTCTCGATGATGTCAAAAACTTTCGTCTGACTTCTTATCCACGTTGTTCTCTTTCGGTCTCTTCTGGTTATGCCTAGCATACATCTTTCCATACTTCGCTGTGTTGTTTGTAATCTTTGTACCATCCGTTTTGTTAGTGTCCAAGTTTCTGCTCCATAAGTTAGTGCAGGCAAAACACATTGGTTAAACACCTTTCTTTTCAAACAAAGAGGCATGTTACTCTTCAGAATAATATTGTTCTTCCCAAAAGCACTCCATCCATTTCTTATTCTTCTATTGATTTCATTCATGATACTGTTGTCTGATGATATTTCTTGTCCAAGGTACACATAACTTTCAACATCTTTAATCTCAGTGTTGTTGTAGACGATTTTCTTTTTTGATGCAAATGAATTGAACATCACCTTAGTCTTTTCCAAATTTATTTTTAATCCCACCTTAATGCTAGCTTCTGCCAAATCTTTTAGCATATTTTGCAATTCTTCAGGGCTATTACTGAAAATTAACATGTCATCAGAAAACCGGAGATGGCTTAAATATTCCCCATTTATTCTAATCCCTTTGTTTTCCCAATCCAGCTCCTTGAAAATACTTTCTAAGACAGCAGTAAAAAGCTTAGGCGAAATGGTGTCTCCTTGTCTTACTCCTCTTCCAAGCTTGATCTTCGCTTTTCCTTTGTCCAAACGGATGGTGGCTGTTGCTTTCTTGTAGATCTTCTTTATGATATTGATATAAGGTTTGTCTATACCAATGTCCTCCAGAGAAGTAATTACTGCAGATGTGTAGACCGAATCAAATGCTTTTTCATAATCAATAAAGGCAAGGCAGAGAGGTAAATTATATTCTTTATGTTTTCCTATAATTTCTCTTACTGTTTGAATATGATCCATTGTGCTAAATCCACTTCGAAATCCTGCTTGTTCTCTAGGTTGAGCTGAGTCCAGAGCTGATTCAAGTCTTGCCGTTAAAACTTTGGTGAAAATTTTATAAATCACTGACAGTAAGCTGATTGGACGGTAGTTTTTAATGTTTTCCTTTTCTCCTTTCTTATAAAGTAACACCATCACAGCATTATTCCAATCTTCTGGTACATCTGATTTCTCGAGACATTTGGAAAACAGTAAGGCTAGCATTTTTGCAAATTCTTCTCCTGCTTCTTTGATAAGGTCAATTGTAATTCCATCTTCGCCAGGGCATTTACCTTTTTTCATGCCTCTAATGGCTTGTACAACTTCATCTGTCATCACTGGGATTTTCTCTTCAGTTTCTGTTATGTTTACTAGTGGATCACGTAGGTTGATTTCCCTTTGATCTTCACATTTATATAGATCGCTATAGAATTTTTCGACAATGTGTACTATTTCATTATTGATTTTGGTGATTGTTCCATCTGCTCTCTTCAGTGCAAAAATACCTTTTCTTCCAACACACAGTTTGCGCTTAGCTGATTTTAAACTTTTGTTATCTTCTAGAACTTTTTTGACAAGATCACAGTTAAATTTTCTGATATCTTCTGTAACACATTTTCTTACCGTTTTACATAATTCTGCATATTCAACTCTTGATTTAGGATAGTTTTTCTTCATTTTAAATTCTCTGCGTTTCTTCATCAATCTTCTTGTTTCTTCTTTTATTTTCTTTGTTTGCTTTACTTGTGCTTCACCAGCTATCGTCCTTGCAATTTCTTGTAGAGTATTTGTTATTTTCTTGTTCACTACTGTAACATCTTGTTCTTCTTCTAAGATTGATTGAAGTACTTGAAAACGATTTTTAAGTTCTAAATTAAATTCTTCTTTATGTTTCTGGAGATTCATAATATCGACTGATTTCTTTGAGCATTGCAAAAGCTTCATTCTTTCCACTTTAGTATTTAAAAGCAGTTTGCATCTAACTAACCTGTGATCGCTTCCTGTATTGAAGTTATTGAGAACGCTGCAATCCTGAATAAGATGCTTTTTGTTTGTCAAGATGTAGTCGATTTCACTTGTTGAGCCATTTGCACTACGCCATGTCCATTTTCTTTGTGGCTTTTTCTTGAAAAATGAATTCATGATATACATCT
Organism: Maratus michaelseni; assembly: GCA_963931845.1. Classification (NCBI taxonomy): domain Eukaryota; kingdom Metazoa; phylum Arthropoda; class Arachnida; order Araneae; family Salticidae; genus Maratus; species Maratus michaelseni. The sequence continues at coordinate 183,666,430 of OZ007591.1, forward strand.
GTTCACATTCTGCAAATTCAATCAATCTGTTTCCTCTTTCATTACGCACCCCATATCCATGATTTCCTACCGAGAACTCACCTTTCTTTTTTTCCCCAATTCTAGCATTCCAGTCTCCCATTATTAATTTTATGTAGCATTTTCCTTTTTGATGCATTGAAGCTACTTCTTCATAGAAATCCTCAATTTCTTCATCAGTATAGCTAATTGTTGGTGCATAAACTTGGGTAATTTGCAGCTTGTATCTTTTTGACACTTGTATAACTAACCTTGAAACTCTATCTGATGCACTATCATATTCTACGATGTGATTCTTCCACCTTTTATGAATCAGAAATCCTAAGAATCACCGGGCTCGGCTTGGCTGCCATAAGTTGATGACCTTGGCTACGTATAATGGACGATCCTTATCTTCTGAAAGTCGTTTACAGGAACTTGGAGAAGAATTAGAAAGAATCAACTGGGACATCCTAGGATTATGCGAAGTAAGAAGAAAAGGTGAAGAGAAGATTGATCTTGCCAGTGGACATGTATTGTACTACAGAGGTACAGAAGATATATATATATATATATACAGGGTGTAACTGAAATGCTTCAACAAACTTTGAGGGATGATAGTACTCATGAAGACGAACAAAAAATGCAATGGAACATGGGGTCGCAAATGACGTTTAACCCCTTCAGGGGCAGTGGTATGTTTATGAAAGCGCTTAATTTTAATTCCAAAACGCCATAATGGCACCAGAATTTTGCTAAAATCTTTTCCATTTAATATGTATGTGAAATATAGCCTTTTTCTTATTTACAAACAAATTTTTTTATAAATTCCGGTGCCAGTCATTTATTTCAACATTTTAGTACTAAAAGTAGTTTGCCCCTAAAAGGCTTAAAGGATAAAAATAGAGAAAATGCGTCTGAAAATGGACTGGCACCGGAATTTACAAAAAAAATTGTTTGTAAATAAGAAAAAGGCTATATTTCACATAAATATTAAATGGAAAAGATTTTAGCAAAATTCTGGTGCCATTGTGGCGTTTTGGAATTAAAATTAAGTGGTTTTTTAGACATACCACTGTCCCTGAAAGGGTTAAATGTCATTTGCGACCCCGTGTTCTATTGCATTTTTTGTTCATCTTCATGAGTACTATCATCCCTCAAAGTTTGTTGAAGCATTTCAGTTACACCCTGTATATATATATATTAAATAAACAAGTTAATAAATAGACCTAAAGAAACAAAAAACATTTTCTACTTCAAATTATGTTTATTTGAGTTGAAGAAAAAAAAAATCCGGAAGGTTGGCAACGAATATAGAAATAGTCATTAGAAGAAGTAAAAGGGATTTTCTTCTTCCCTTTGGAAACTACAAAGCTTTCTTAAGCTTTTCGCACACATAAACAATAAAGTAAAGTGTCCTAAATCCGTCCCATCGTCTAAATTCATTCCTTTTAACTTTCGTGGAGATTGTTGTTATCGTTTGGCAAGCTTATAAAACACTTACCGCTGACAGTAAGATAGAAAGATTTTTTTTTTTTCTGTTTTGTTTTTGAAAATGACTCGGAGTGAGTGGAAACATGTCAAATAACCTAGTAAAAGTTACTTTAATTTGTGCTATGTTGTTAATTTACACCTTTTAGCATTTAAAAAGAAATATAATATAAAAGTTATTTAAACTTATTATATTGCAAAATTGAAGAAATTTCCACGATACGAAAAAAAGTAAAAACGTCAACCACTTCAATTAAATAAAATGCATTGAATAAAAAAAGAGGGAAATCCTAGTTTTTCATATATTGCAACCATAAAGCAGTAAAAATGTTTACCATGATTTGGCAGTTTTCATGATCCACAAAATAATACAATACTTAGCTATAATTTTGTTTTAATTTAGACTATAAACTTGTGCAGGTTTAAGAATTAAGGTGGTGACCTGCTCACAATAACGCGATACTTTGACACATTTTCTGACTCATTTTTAGACGCAAAGGCATAAAATTAGCAGGCATGACTATTGAAGTGATTTGGAATCAAAGTGAGTTTTCCATTTTTTGATAAATAAATTTCTTATCGAGTTATAAGCGATTCGTGTCACGTGACAACCGGTTCGGGGAAACGTCTTTCGATTACATAGCTTCTGAATAACAATACCTGCCAATTTCACGCCTTTCCGATGAAAAATGAATTAAAAAATGTGTCTGAAAGTAGCCCCTTTGGATTTGAGAACAGCCTTAATTAGCAAAATGTCATAGCGTAAACTGTTAAAATATTGAACCATAAAGTGGTTCAGACTGTATTTTGCACACAATGGATAAGCGGAGCGAGACCTCTTTTTACAGGGGAATCCGACAGACACACTACGAAGACAACACACAAGCTTGAACCGGTATTCGAATCTGAGATCATTTGACGTGCGGTTAGTTCTCCCGTCAAGATGCAACATATTGAGAGTGTACAGAAATATTTGTTCTGATTGGCTGTTGTCTAACCCCATTTTCTGGTGAAAGTTGAAATCATATTAGAGGTTGAATCATGAAGATTTATTGGAAGTTAAGAAAACCGATATTGTGGTTCATCTAATTACTTAACACCGTTGAATGGTTTAGCTTTGAACATAAAATTTTTTAGCGTGTAACTTAATAAAAGGCAATTGCAGATCACTGGTTCCTGTGATTAGAATTGATATTTAATATTTATCCCAATAATGATAATTACAATAATAAGAGAAAAGAAATTTTCTTTTTTTGATTTTCGAATGCACATTTATATTGAAATCGGAAATCAGATATAAAAATGAAATTTTATAGAGTAAATACATATAGAAAATTAGACATAAACAAATAGTTTTATTGAATTTTCGCCACATGCTAAAGAAGTTCTGACACCTTCAACGAATTAATACTTTTATATCGCTCATGGAAAGAAAGCACGTTAGTCGTAAGATGTATGAATCTAATCCAAATGTTATCAATTATATCTGGAATTATAACATAAGTCGAAAAATTTTATGTTAGGCGATTGCCATATATTCTGAATACATTAGAATATCATAGGCGAGATAAAGAGATTAGATACAACAATAATGACTCTTAGCATAATTCCTTACAGACTAACTGTTAAGTTTTGTTTGTTTAAACAAAACGAAAAACGATGATCTTTTGTTCTGCAAATATTCTCACACATAAGAAAATATATATGCATGAATGATTTTTGATTACACTCCTAAGCGTGCCTTGGCGGGAAATGTAAAAGCTTGTCTTGTCACGATATTTTAGAGAAGAAAAAAAAATTTCACCACCGAACATCCTCCAGTCATTTGTCTGTCTCGAAATGCGTAACTGTTCTCACATCTTTTTGCTTCATTTTATGTTGGATTACAATTCATGGGGAAACAGGCACCTATAGTTCAAAGATTGTGTCCATCTCATATTTTAGGGAAAACATCACGAATATCATCATCATGGCATTTTGTTCTCAGCGAACGCAATAAAGGATCAGAATTCTTACGCAAAACAAGTCATTGTGTTTTATGAAAGTAGAATTTGGATTAGAAACAATAGACTGTTTTTTGTTAGAAAGCCTTAAATATTTTTTCTAAATAGAATATGTGGGATTATATTTATTTTTCAGTGAAAGTAAATCTCAAAAGTAAAATAATTCATTTATACGCAGCAAAATTATCATTAGAGTTTACATTATAGGCATTATAAAAATTCCGAAATATACAGGGTGATTATAAAAAAAACTATCCCGATATATGAGCCCCTAACTGTCATACCGTTCACAAAAACTGAATGAAATTCTGGCCTAAAGTATTTTGAGGTATGCGCTCAAGAATCATGTGAAAAACAGCAGTTAAATTCTAACAGTTACTGTTACAGTGACAAAATTTCGAAAATTTCAAATGGCAACACCTACTTTTTTCTATTGGAATGTGATCTTCATAGTGAAAAAACATAAAAAGCGTTGGAACGGTACCTGTAGCGCGAAAATCGCCGGCGCTAGACAGACTAAGAAGAATAGTGAAAACAACCAATAAAGGACAGTGAAGCAACAGAAAGTAAAACATTTTTATTGTTCAGTGCTATCCACCATCTGCCGCATGTAAAGTGTCGTCGTGTGTGAAATGGAAAATGCATGAAACACAATAAAATGTTTTGTTTTCTGTTGCTTCTCTGTCCTTATTGGTTGTTTTCACTGTCTAGCGCAGGCGATTTTCGTACTACAGGTACCGTTACAACGCTTTTTAGGGTTTTTTACTATGAAGATCACATTCCAATAAAAAAAAATAGGTGTTGCCATTTGAAATTTTCGAAATTTTGTCACTGTAACCGTAACTGTTAGAATTTAACTTTTGTTTTTCACATGATTCTTGAGCGCATACCTCAAAATACTTTAAACCAAAATATCATTCAGTTTCTGTGAACGGTATGATAGTTAGGGGCTCATATATCGGGATAGTTTTTTTATAATCACCCTGTACTTGCAAGTATACATTAAAATATGCACAGTTAATTTACACTTATAAATTTTCATTTACGTCTCATTTTCATTGATTATAACATATTTACAGTGTCCATATATGTCTAAGATACAGATAATAATATAACATAATAATATACATATATGTATAAAGGAGGTTGGGTAGTGGTGATTGGTTAAAAAATGTGCGTGTGTTGCATTTGTTTGGCGTGACATGCTTCCTGATATGATCAATTTCTGATTTTAATGTATCTCAATGCTCATTTTACACACAGTCAAATACACACACACACATAATAATAATAATAAACCTTGAGATCTTGTACAAACTGTACTACTCTTCAATTGCTACTTTTTTTCTTCACTTTTTTGAGCTTGTTGGTATATTGGGATATGTATTATGTCCTTTCAGTTTTGAAATATGATATGCTGCTTTATAGCATAGTTTTTGTAGGATTTTCATGACACTTGACATTTTTGTGTAATTTTGCGATGGAATGAGATTGAAATTAAGCTAAAATAGCAAGTCTTATGACATAAAGTTTACATTTTTGTCTTAAGGGCATGGCATATGTAAATGATCGATGGGTAAAATGAAGTAATTTTACTCATCAAACTTTGTATGTTGATTAGGAACACGTCGTTTAATAATAATAGGAAACAGTTTACGTTTTGTTTACAAAAAAAAATAAAATTAAAAATGTTAAGCAAAATATTTTGGAAATAATGAAAAATTACACTGTGGGCTTTTATAATTTCATTATTAATGTACTGTTTTTTCTATTAGAATGGCATATTTCTAATAACCAGAAAAAAAAATCAAAGCTTTCGAACGTTTTTCGCGCGTTTTTGAGGACCAAAATAAAGCAAATTTATTCTTCCGTCGGTGGTTTCCCAGCTCGCTCTTTCATTGATCCAAGGCTTCTGTCGCACTGAGTATTTGTCTCCCTACGCGCTAGATATAAAACAGCTTGCATTGGCTCGGTACACTGAGCTCTATAATAATACGGAGAGCTAACTCACCGATCCACTTTCTGCCGCAACCGCATCACACTTTCAGTGCGCGCAAGTAATGAATCCTGCACTTTTCTTAATATAACAGGCAATTTTTTTAACTTTTCCGCACACTTTTTGTCACTTTTGGCTATTTTTACAGTTTTTTCATATTTTTATGAGCAATACTTAATAGCTATTTCTCTTTTTTGATTGATCTTATATAAAATTTACTTTTTTACAATTATCAAATTAAATATTGGCAACGAATTTAAATAAAATCTGTAGATTTTACAATAAAAAATTTACATCAGTGAAAATTGTAGCAACTTCGTTATATTTTTGAAAAATAATCTAATTTGAAAATATCTATCCCATACTATTCTATGGGAGAAAATCTATGTTTTGCCAAAGATTTTCCTCCGAAAATCTTTGGCATTGTATTCATGGGCGGACCGCTGAACACAATGTATTAGAATAGGAAGTTAGCTCTCCGTTCTATTGTGGAGCTCAGTGGCTCGGTATCTCACCTTTGTCGTCTTTTTCTTTTGCCTCAGAGCTCGCGGCTTCAGTCATAGTGGAAATGATTAATGCCACAACGTACACAGATTGATTCTTGTTTTTTGCTAGTTTGTCTGGCTAGTATGTCTTCCTTAATTTTTTATACTAAAGTTCATTAAGTAGTAATGAAATGAAGACATTTTCCCTCTACTGTTCTGACTTTGTTTTCGCTTAATAAAAACGTGATGAAGACAAACTTTGACTGCTTTCTTGAAGAATTGCAATTCCATTGGGTGTGTGTCTCCTTGTTTCTTCGTAGCCATTTATACCATGACTCTAATGCCTCTTATAATATCCTACCTGGAGTGGTATGATAACATCAATATAATCCTAAAATCATGGCTCCCAACGTCATAGCGGCCCTGACAGTAAACAAATTTTCGGCAATATTTTATTTATCTGCACCTCGTATTCTAATTTCATACCTGGAGCGCTATGATAACATCGATATAATTCTAAGATCGTGGCTGGCAATGTCATAGCGGCCTTGTCATCAAACATCATTAAGACGAATAGTTTTTCTGCACTGCATCGTCTATATTCGCAATTCAATATCGCTCGATTAACTTATGACATTATAATTTTTTAATATTAATTACATTATATTGAATAAATATTAAATTATATTAAATGCATATTAATTACATTATATTAAATAAATATTAAATTATATTAAATACATATTAATTACATTAATATTTGTTAATTTGTTACAGTTTGGTAACGGTATTTACATGCAATTGACATTAACCGCCCCCCCCCGCTCTCTCTACACATTCAAGTATAAACTGCTCTCACTATAGAGTAATCAAATAAAGAATGGAAAGTATAAATTATTTTATACGGGCATTTAATATAGCACTGAAGAATTAAGCTTTTTAAATATATATATATTTCATTTCAAACAATAATACTGCATTCCACACACTTGGTAGCATAACATATAATCATAAAACTGGATTTTCTGTTGTAAAATGTGAAAGTGTCGATGAAATGTATTATTAAAGCAAATAGTGAAATATCTCAAAATTGATATCACAAATAGAATGAGAGTGATACTAGTGTCTGGAAGTAAAAAGGAAGTTGTGTTATTAATTTTACGGGCAACTGAATAAGAAAATTACTCTCTCAGTGCCTAATCTGTAAAAGATTTTCTACATTATAAATATTTTTATACGATATCTTCTTATTTATTATTAATTGTCACATAAAAAAAAGAGATTTAATAATCCACTGCTAGCAAAATTAAATACATAAATAAATAAATGGATATGATGAGTGCATAAGTAATTATCCAGGTATCAGTAGTTGACCAGTGAGACACAAAACTATAAATAAAAAATAATGCAATAATATATTAAATTTGATTCGTATACAAACCAAAATTAATGTATGCATGAAAGGGTGTAAAAACTGGGCGCTAATGGGCCGATTGCTACCATTAAATTTTTAGTATTCTCGCGTTATAAGAATACTAATACGATATAGACTAATGAAATTTAGGCGAAGATTACTAATAAAATCTGGTGGTGACAATGGGCTCATTGGCACCCAGTTTTTACATCCCTGTATCTATGCATACCAACCAAAATTAAAAAGACCGTGTATTAATGTTTGTTTTATACATTGGTTAGTTACTGATGTCTGGTCAACTACTGGTGCACTCATCCTAAGTAAACATATACAACGGACTCTTGTTAACGTGTCCCCGCTTAAGAAGTATCGCCGGTTAATAAGGACAATTTCGTTTTCCCTATCATTTCCAATAATTGCAATTAATGTTAAAGACACCACTTAAAGCGCACTACTCATCAGATAATGCGGACAGTTTTTTTTTTTCACAAAGTGTTTGAGCAGAATCGAAACTGCTTTTGTCCATTATTTTTCTAAAGCAACTTTAATGTAAATTTGGTTAATGAGAGGTCAAGAAATTGTCAGTGACAATAATGAAAACGCTCTACCACCAAAAAAACGTGAAAGGTTCACAAATTTCTAATGGCTGTTCGCCGATATTACCCATCAAAGAGTGATACAATAGACCAAAATTTCGAGTGTGCCGCGAAACTGGAAAACGATTTGGTAAAAATATCTTTTATACGACAATTAACGCAAAGTGAGACATTACTTTAAAATATCCACACACGTTCAGAATTTTTTGAAATTTTCTCTTTATACCAATTTTTTCTAATTACATTTAAGTTAAAAGATTGAAAAATAGATAAGAGTTTTAGAAATTACACAGAAATGATTTTTTAAAAGTGAAAAATATTCAAAATTATGTGAAAAATTGACATTTGCGCAAAACATGATAACTCGAAATCAAATCAATGCATTCACATTTTGTAAATTGCATAATAAAGTGAATAACTTTCTCTAGAACATAGGCTAGCCGCATTATAATAGCATCTTTATAGCAGATGCTATGGCACTTGTACTAATGTAATGAAAAATTCGTAAAATTACTTGCAACTTTTTAAACTTATACCACTAAAAATATAAAACTAATTAATTTATTATCATGATTGTAGTCTATTCCTTCAATAAACGTTTTTTAAATAAGTACAAAAAATTCCAAGGCATTTCATGCATAATTTTTTGTTATAGGAAGTTTTGCGTACAGTAAAAATCTGAAAAACTTCATTTTGAGAAAAAGCTAAAAATAACTTTTAAACGTGGTTCTTGCTATAAAAATAATTATTATTCTTTAAAGGTTTAGTTAAAAACTTCATGTATTTTCTTGGTCATATAATCCAATTTAAATGCTAAATCTCGAAAAAGAAGAATGTAAACATACATTTCAAATTACTTCCGGTTTTCTGCAAGACATTTCTGATTGTAAAAGTCTTCTGCAAGCTATAAGAGAGGTAAATTTAAACGGCTGTAACTCGGGTTTTAATTAAGATACAGACACAAAGCAGAATTCGATAGATAAAAGATCGGATTTTAATATTATTGCAAAAATAAAAAATCAATATTTTTTTTATCGAAAATGACGTTTTAAAGGTGTGTGGATACCTTATGACCGACATAAACACACGCAGAACACACATAAATATCTTGTTAGTATGTTGCTAATGATTCAATTCATGAAATGTTTTATATATTTATTTATTATTATTATTATTATTATTTTTATATTTTATTTATACTAAACCTATTCGTAAAATAAAAGACAAATAATAAATAAATAAATATATTAAATAATAGATTACTTGTTATCACTAGGTGTAATGTAAAACATTAGTCTCAATACTCGAAGAAACAATCTTCGAGATAAGAGCATCATACATAGTTCGGATCGGGCACTATATCATCATGACTATTTTTATGATCTTCAACTGCATACGTTGAAAATAATTTAAGGAATACTTCCCAAATTAATTAAACTGATTAAAAAAATTAATGAGTTATTATTTTTTTACAATAGAACCACAATATCTGTCAACATTCCGGTTTTTTTTCAAAGTCAAATAAATACATTTTGAACCAAAAAACTTGTGGTACACATTCAATTACATCTGTTAAATAAAACCTTCTGGTTCAGAATATATTTATTTGACTTGGAAAGAAACGGAATGTTGACAGCTTCTGGAGCCGCAATTAGTAAAACAGTATTGGACCAGTATTGTTTATATTGGCTATATCATGCCCATATTGTTAATAAATACCGCCACAACATTGGGATGTTTAAATTTGACTAGTTTTCCTTTGATGTTGATTTTTGTAACAGCGACATTTCATTGCTAATATTTCCAATTTAAAGCCAATATTTAACTAACATTGATTTTCTATTGAAGTATTTCAGATGAATTCAATATCAACACAATATTGGTCCCAATGTAATCAACATTGGTTTACTGATAGGTAGTCAAAGGGACATTCTTCCAGAGAAACACAGTATTTGTATGAAGATAATCACGCACTTTTCAGATTATGCACAATATAGCTATTTACGTTGAAAAAAAAATGTTATAGAATGTTTTCCAACATTTTGTGAGGAAAAAAAGTGTTTTAAAATTTTATTTTAATGTATTTTTATTCTTGCGCTATACAATTTTCTATAAACACACAAAGAATCATGTAGTTTGAAAGTCTCCTTCCGACAAGAAGTATGAATGTGATTAAAAATATATTCATGTACACTTTCTTGTTTAATCACTCCATCCCTTTCCTTTCAATTTAACTTTTACACGCATGGATAGTTTTATCGAATATCATTCCAACATAACAGCGATCGGCGGCTAAGGTTCAACCGCCTTCCCTTTCAAATACGAATTACCTAGTGAACAGAAAATGAGGGAAGAGGAACACTGGATCAGCGGAAGCAGATATTCCACCTATTTAAAGCAACACATTTATGTGTGAGACATGCCGTCCATGGTTTTCCTTCTTCTCTTTCTAGTAACCACTGATCCATTTTGTTAGATGCTCGACTTCCTTAAACTAGCCGGAATCGCCGACAGCTTCTGGTATGAAGAATTTTTCAGAATTGATTGGAAGATTGGATAGTGATTTCTGAGGATTTAGCAGCGTTTGATATTAGGTAATCATGATTCAACGTAAAATGCATGTTTGATGAATTTTCAATTGTTTATAGCACGCACTAATAAATACAGTAAATTTGAAAGTGATATCTTCTAAAATGACTCAGATAGAGTCATAAAACAGGCTTTACTTACAGGGTAGGTTATATGTGTAGATAGCATAAATTACAATACATAGATATTTATCAGACGTATTTCATAACAGAGATTTTTGATCTTTTTACGATGAGATGTCTGAACTCTGAAAAACATTTTTTCAGTGAACTATACAGTAAATGAAAATGCAATAATCGCAACGATATTTGGACATGAGTTTCATATGGTCTACAACATGTTCTCTATTGAAAATATATTCAATAATATAAGTAATTTGGTAACGTAAAATGCATGTTTGATGAATTTTCAATTGTTTATAGCACGCACTAATAAATACAGTAAATTTGAAAGTGATATCTTCTAAAATGACTCAGATAGAGTCACAAAACAGGCTTTACTCACTGACTAGAATCACTAGATTATATATGTGTAGATAGCATAGATTAAAATACATAGATATTTATCAGATGTATTTTATAACAGGGATTTTTTAATCATTTTACTATCAAATGTCTGTACACTGAAAAACATTTTTTCAGTGAACTACACAATAAATGAAAATGCTGTAATCGCAACGATATTTGAACATGATTTTTATATGGGCTACAACATGTTCTCTATTGAAAATGTTTTCAATAATATAGGTAATTTGTTTGATAGCATTAATCACTAGACAATCACATTTTTATGATTGAACATGCTATTTTATTTACTAAAAAAAATCTTTAACTAAAACTCTAGTTAATTTTATGTTTTTTCTGAACTTAGAAGTGTATTTTGTATAGTTTAAGCGATAAGGTAGTTTTGCGTAAGAAAAGTCTCAGGTGCAGTCGATAAAAAAAAATGGTTAAATAAGTTGAATCCACTATCATTTACAGGCAGGGTTGCCAGCTTGACATTTTTTTAAATTTAGAAATTCCGAATTCATACGACAAATTCCGAAAGCAGAATTTTTACTTTGTGTAATCAAGAAATATCTGTCATTAAATAAAACAAAAATTACCATATGGGATTTCTGGTATTGATTCGGAGTTTCTGAATAGAAAAAAGGTCAAACTTGCCAACCCTGTTTACAGACTGTTACAACTTCTGGTATGAAATGCATTCAAATGCATTATTTTATCAGAATGTATTTAACAATACTTAATCATCAAGATTCAACGTAAAATGATGTTTCAGCGTATGCGTTTTCTGCATTTCGGTTTGTTTATTGCATGAGATAATAAATACAGTAAAGTTCTAATTGTTTTTAATATGAATAATCCAGAATCATAAATTAGGTTTAAAGTACAGGCTACATTAGATATATGGATAGCGTAAATTTCGATGCATAGATATTTTAAAGATGGGCTTGTCTTATATATGAATGGTATAAAGAATTTAACAGAATTGATTGATAGATTAGAAAGGGGTTTCTGAGAATTTAATTGTATTTAATATTAGGTACTCGCGATTGAATATAAAATGTATGTTTTAGTTTGTGCATTTACTGCATATCAAATTGCATGTGTCATGCACTAATAAATACAGTACATTTGAATATAACAGTTTCTAATATAAATGAAACAAAATTAGAAAACATATTTAAGTTACAGACTAGATGGGATATATCAATAGCATAGATTGGAATACATACATAGTGTTATTCCAGACTGATTTAATAACTTTAACACAGATTATTGCAATATGGTATCTTCTCATTTTACATTGAACCAAAATTGTTATTCACTCAAATACTCACTTAAACTATTATAACATTTTCAAAAATTATTTAAAAAATGTAAATAATTTGAACTTTTTGAATGTTAATATTTCTGTATGTTTCTTCGCACTATAAATTTCCTAAAAACGCTCTAATCACAACGAAATTTCGCATTTTGTTTCTGTATATTTGAATTAAACATATGGCTTCAAAATAAACTGCGAAGTTTTGCCATATTTTTATTATATATGAAGTTTTCCAAAAATTTTCAATAAAATTAAGAACATTTTTTATTATGTAACTTACTTTTAAATAATTTTTTGCCCGTAATATTTTACTCTAGTATTATAATTTTAAAGATTATATGTACCAAAAGGTTGTTTGGTTGGTTGAATGGGGTTTAATGGCGCAAATAAGTCCCTTTAGGGACATGCTGAGCCAAAAAAAAAAAAAAAGGTTACAACAAAAACATATGAAAAGAAGATCATCTATATGGACTAGGACATTCATTTCAAAGGCATAATAATGCATGTTACATCTTTAAAACTGCCACGAAAGACAATTTGTTTAAAAGTCAACATAAAAACTTCCAAGCTATTCGCATGGAACAATGTAACAATGTAGTTAGCAGCTTGGAATACCTAGTTGTGAGCCAACTGAAGTTCCAGGCTAGGAGTAATTTATAAAAGCTTAGAAAAGTACATTCAACACTTTAATTTAAATATATTCTTAATAGTGTTTAAGGCATGATATATTTTCAATCTTTTAAATCCTAAACAGTGAAAAATTCTTCGAAAGGTAAATCTTTAACAGGCAATTATAAATGAGAAAATACTGATGTTCAATTGTATAGTTACAGTTTTTTATGCCTAGATCCTGAAGCTTTCATAAATCCAAATATTAAGTTCATTTTTTGACGAAATACCAAAAAAGAGCTTGTATCAATATTTGCATTTGATTTACCAACTATTTTCCTCCTTCCTTCCGTTTCTTTTTCTGTCCTTTTAGTGTTGAATCGTGAGCGTGAATCGTAAAAGCAAGAAAATAGAAAAGTTAGATTTGATTTATAATTCGACAAACATAGCAGGTCGTAAAAGTAATACATACATTTGATGGGCTCTACGGCGCCTTCTTTGAATTCAAGAATATTTTATGTTCGTATTAAAGTAGCACTTGTAGCCTTGGAAATGCAATTCAAAACGCTTTGTCGTGAGAACTTTGAAACTTCCATCAAATCAGACATGTTATCACATGTTTAACTATATTTTTTCTAAAATAATTTACAATTACATTGAATTTACCAAACAACTAAGCATTTTGACTTGTATTAGTGCTGTATTCAGAGTTGCCTTTCAGAGAAATTTTTCCCCATGAAATGTTTATAGTTTTGCGAGCAGCTGGGCGTTTTAAAACATTTTTACTAAATAAATTATAATCACATTGGATTAAGCCAAGCGCATATTATATGGAAATGAGTTAGAACTTAGTTACGATTGGAAACTGTCTGTTTGTCAAATAACTATACTACTTTTAGGTAGCTTTCAATACAAAAAAGTATAAAGCTACCTATTGCAGCCGTTCGGAGGAAAGCAGTTCCGGAAAATTTCGATATATTTTCACCGATCATGAACCCCAGACTCCAAAACCACCCTCCGTTCAAATGTTGATTTATATATATAGCTATATCCATACATATATCTGACCTATGTCATACGATAACGCTCGTATTTATAAATCAATTTCGATTAAATTAATTGTGTGTATTAAGCTCACCAATGTCTCGACTGAGTTCGTTGGACAGCTGGGTCCGCCATCTTGTTTCAAGATGGCGGCCACTTAAAGATTTAAAACTAAAATAAATATACAAAAAAGTTAAAAATTCAAATTTATTTTTTAATTCAGTGTTAGGCCTTGAAACGAGGATTCCAGAGCATTTTTTGTTTTACCTCTATCTTAAAAAACGGCTGAGATAGAGCAGTTTGAAATTCTAGGGTGGCTGACATTTTGAAACAAGACAGCACATTACAAAAATTTTCATTGTTGTAATAATTTTCCCAATCAAACGCATTAAACTATATATTCATATCCGTTAGCGCCAAATTCTCGCCAAACTTGGCGACATTTGGCGAAATATCGCCAAATTTGGCGACCAAAATAAGTCTTCATAAATGAAGCCAATTTGGCTATTGCTCAATAATTTGGCGAATTTCTTATTCAAATTCAGTATTAACGAATCTTTTGTAAACGTTTTATTTGCATTTTAAGTTGCTGTTTTCGTGTAACATTAGCTAAAATTTTAAAACGAAGATATAGGAAAGCTACCTTTTCCTCCTGGTACAGGCCGGAAGGACTTTTTTATATTTGTCTGTGTCCGGCTCTAAATTTGTGACGGACGCCAGGTGTTCTGTTGTTTTAGTGATTGAAAAGATGATTTTTCATTTTACTGGAAGATTTCAATGTTTGCTTCATACAATAAATATAAGACATCTTTCTTTTTCAACCACAGTAACCACACAGTAACCACACTACTACTTTACAGTCAATTTAATACTAACTTCTTTACACTAAATTTACTGAAAATTGGCAAACTTGTATGAATTGTTTTAACTCCTAATATGTTTGTGGAATTTGGTTTCGGCGACGTGTTAATGAGGATTAAAAAAGATAAAAAATGAGCATCCTTAAATCCCAAATTTTTGTACATTTTAACTACAGGGTATTTATTATTAATTTAGTGCTTTTCTGTAGACTTTTTTGTGTAAGAAAATGCTTAATAACGAAAGTATTAAAAGATATTTTCAGTCACGACGAAGTCGTTGTCGAGTAGAGGTGAAGAATTAAAATGTTGACTTTAGAATACTTTTTTACATAAATAATATAAGGATGCTAATTAGCTATTACAATTATTATTTTTTTTTGCTTTTCTTTTAAATATTTTATCAAAGAATTTATTTTAAATTTTATTAACGTTAACTAGTTAAATGTAAAAAAATAAATAAATTTTTTATAGAATAGTAAAAGGTATAACAGGTGCATTAATTTTGAAAAAAACTTTTCCTTGTGATTAAACCTGCCTGTGAGAAAACAATAAATTTAATAGTTTAAATGCATAGTCATGTTATTACTTTTTAAAAATCTATTATTGTTTGATCAACGAATAAATGCAAGTAAGAAAAAATAATAAATGCATACTGAGTCACATGTCCCTTGCTAAGTTAAGGATAAATAGGGCATGCACATACAAGTACTTTTACATAGGAACATAGGATCACAAACTCAATGGTCAGCCGATAGAAAGAGGCTTTTAACAGTGAACTAAGTAAAAGAAAGCTGTACTGAATAAAGAGTACAACACTGGTTTAATGTGCAATACAACTTTATCATAGATTAGAAACACAAATACAACACAAATTTAAGTATTTTAAAAAACACAAATTGCACAAATTGTGCTTATTAGTTGCTAAAATCAGTGTAAAAATTGTTTTAAACTCATAAAAGAGCTAAAATCCTACATGTTTCGGCTTTAAACTTAAAGCCATCATCGGGGAAGAGGAACAACACAAACGACTACTGATCTTTTAATTTTCGACACGAGAAAATTGAAATCAACAGTATGGAAAAATTTAAATAAAAAAAAGCGGGCGCTCTCTGTTGCCAAAGAGCGAAAAACAAAACAATGAATTAACCAGGGGTTAAAAATGTATCCCATAAACCAGGTATGCTGAAAGAAAAGTTATCATTACAAATACAATCTTTTCTAATTTTAATTTCCAATGATTCCCTAATGGCGGCTTTAAATGGGTTATTGAACCTATGGATAATTCTTGCTTTATCGAAATTAATTACAATATCATTATTTTTAGCGTAAAACCGGGAGAGTGCAGTGGATAACTTTCCAAATTTTATGTCGTTTCTATGCTCTTTTAACCTTTCCAAAAACTTTCTTTTAGTCATACCAATGTAAAAAATTATACTATTATTATTTAAGCTAATGGGGATTTCATAAACACCTGCGAATTGATCAGGGGGGATAGGATCTAATTTATATGAAACTAAGTCAACCAATTTTCTGGGAAGGACAGCAATAAGATGGATATTGTATTTACGGAGGGCCCTTTTAATCCTTTCAAATATAATAGGTATATATTGGAATTTGCGATAGTTTGGTTTATTATTGCTAGGGACAGGATGCTGAATTAAATGGCCATTGAATTTTTCTATAATTTTCTGTACGTGATGAGCGGGGAAACCATGGTCAATGGCGATATCTCTGATAAAATTAAGTTCATCTTGGATGAATTCACTTGAACAAACCAGAAAAGCACGCTTGATGAATGAATTGAAGGCAGCAATCTTATAAGTGAAAGTTGTAGAGGCATTAAATGGGATTATTGTGTTACTTCTCATCGGTTTACGATAGACTTTACGTTTTAGGTTGCTGTCATCTTTAATTAATTGAATATCCAGGAACGGCAGTGATGAATTTTCTTCTATTTCCAACGTAAACTTAATATTTTCATCTATTTCGTTTATTTTTGAGAGGAAAGATAGGAGTTCCTGCTTTCCATGATTCCATGTGATAAAGATATCGTCCACGTATCTTAGCCAAACTTCTGGTGTTAAATTCAAACTTTTAAAAATAAATTCCTCCATCGGTTTAAGTTTAAATTCAGCCAACAGACCGGAAATAGGAGATCCCATAGGTGCTCCTTTATTTTGTCTGTAAAATTTCTTATTAAACATGAAAACGTTGTTATTAATGATAAGGTTAAGTCCTGACTTTAGAGATGTTTTTACGCTATCACTTAAATTATTTTGTTTATCAATTTCCAAATTAATATTTTGTACAACTTCATTTGTATCAATAGATGGGTAAAGAGACACAATATCTAAACTAGTTTAGATATTGTGTTAGAAATTAAAATTAGAAAAGATTGTATTTGTAATGATAACTTTTCTTTCAGCATACCTGGTTTATGGGATACATTTTTAACCCCTGGTTAATTCATTGTTTTGTTTTTCGCTCTTTGGCAACAGAGAGCGCCCGCTTTTTTTATTTAGATTTTTCCATACTGTTGATTTCAATTTTCTCGTGTCGAAAATTAAAAGATCAGTAGTCGTTTGTGTTGTTCCTCTTCCCCGATGATGGCTTTAAGTTTAAAGCCGAAACATGTCGGATTTTAGCTCTTTTATGAGTTTAAAACAATTTTTACACTGATTTTAGCAACTAATAAGCACAATTTGTGCAATTTGTGTTTTATAAAATACTAGTTAACAGTGTAGTGTCCAAATAGATTCAATTGACAAATTTAAGTGTTATAAGATTATTATGACGAGTAGTACGTACTGTTACAGTTACCTTTAATCAACAACAAATCCTTTACAGTACGCAATATTTAAAATAAATATTAAAAGGATTTGTCGTCCGATGTTCATATTTAAACCTGTAAATGCCTGTTATAAATGTTTTGTTGCGTTATTATAAACCTGTATCGTATTAACAAATTAAGTACACTTTGTTTAGTATCTTTTTTTTATTATTAGTATCTTTTATTATTATTATTATTATTATTATTATTTTTAGTTAGTTTACCTTTAAATAGGCCTCCTTCGTAGTCGTCTGTTGAGTTTTTGCATGCCTGATGTAGTCTCAAATTTGTCTAAGTATAAAACTAATAGAATTAGTATTTAATAGACAAATTATTCCACTACTTATAGTTAAACATTATTCTGGTATGATGTATTTAGAGATTCTCATTTCTATAAAATTTTTAGGACAGAAGGTAGAAAGTAAAATATTGAAAGCAGAGCAGAGAAAAATAGAAAAATTCTTAGAGCAAATTCTTGAGACGTTCGCAAAAGGCATACACTCTTTACAACGAAAAGAGATTGCGCTCTAGTTATAGCTCTTTAGTTTTCCATTGTTGCAGTTCATTGATGAACAAATGTAGTTAACTCTTTTTCTTTATTGGATATACTTGCAAGTTAATTCCAAAACGAGATCTATTGTTTTCATTTCTTTTGAGTATTTCCTCAAGTCTGAAAATAATAACAAAACAGCACGTTGAATATTAATGAACCGCTTCTTTATTGATGCAACATGATGTGAATCACAGAATTCGAAAGAGAACAAATAGAACAGAATTCTAAGAGGACTATTTCAGAGAAATGCATTCTTAAATATTCCCTTTTGTTACCTCATTTTTTTAGATTATCTACTTTTAGCATAACGTCGGCACGTTGTTCGATTTCGGAATGGTGTCGATAAGATAAACAAACAAACAAAAACATTGGAAGTTTTGGAAAATAATAATAATAAAAAATAAATAAAATTACAGAAAGTTTTATTTGTTTTACCGTATAAATAAATAAATAAAAAATGATTTTATTATAAAATGTTGATGGTTTATGTTTTAGGAGTAATTATGAAAATAAAAGTATTTTTGTTTAGGAGAAGAGGCGGATTTATACAATTCTGGTTCCCGAATTTCACCTGAATTTTAAATGCTTCTTATATGAAGACAGGGTGCATTTATTATTTTTTGTGAATTAATTTCCCAAGATTTAATCATACTATCGCCATGATTAAATATTTATGTTTTTATATAGCAAATATATGAATATTACGAATTGCAAATTAACAAGCAGTATGAAGTTTTACTAGCAATATTTTAGAAGTATTATCCTTAATCAGCTATAAGATCTTCCTAATATTTAAATAGTTTTGTAAAGGTTATTTTACGAGATCAATAATATGTTCTTTTACGTGATTACGATTTTGTTACATGAAGCAGTTAAATAATAATAAAAAAAAATACATTTGATTGCTGACGCCAGTGTTCAATATCAGTAATAATATTAGCGCAATATCAGTGTAATAAGAAATTACAATAAATAAATAAATGATTAAACAAATAAAATAAAATAAAATAAAAAGACAGTCTTATATAGTGTCTTAAGCTTGTAATCGAGTTCTTGAGAAATATTAATATTCTAGCACTGATTATACAATCTCTCTCTCTCTCTATATATAGACGTGTGTGTCCCCCTATATTTCACTTTGCAGCCACAACTACTTAGCGCAGATCACTAGTGTTTGTGCGCGAAGTAGCCTCAAATATTAACATTAATACTATTTTGTTACTCTTGCATCTATAAATTCAACTACGCAAATAAAAATGTTTACCATTGAGAACTGATAGAGTCCTAAAAACCTACATGATTAATACACTACACTGTTAAAAGTTTGCAGCAAACTGTCCGGTCATTCGACCGTTTTTACAGAAAACGGTTACATAACCGTAAGTTAACAGTATTCTGACAATACTATGGACAATAATATGGTCAGAATAGCGTTAAATTACAATTATGTAACCGTTTTCTATAAAAACGGTCGAATGACCGGATAGTGTTTAGCAAATTTTTAACAATGAATAAAAGCTAATCAAAACGTTTCCGAAACTCAGTGGTAGCAAAATAAACGTTATTTTTATAAATGCTTCTTTAAATTTAGAAAATAGATTGGTTTCTAATGGTAAAGAATGCTTTTGGGAATTATAGGTAATTCAGAACAGGTTATTGTATATTTTCATTCGGGTTATATTATATTTTCGTTTGGGGTTATATTATATTTTCGTTCGGGGTTATATTATATTTTCGTAGATTAAGAAACATTTGTCTTTTTTGCAGTGTATGAGCTAAAATAAATTCTAATGCCGTTAAGCACAAAATGTAAGCTAAGCCTATTTAAAGAATATTCAATTTTACAAAATTATGCGTAGAAAGAGTATAACTTTAGTTTCGGGGTTCGGTCCAGCATTTTGAGAAATTTCACCGACGTTATATCGTAGAAATACATTTCTATGGTTTAAAAATAATTAAGCTTAAAAAATGGAAAGGAAACAACAAATTTTATCGAATTAATTCTATTAAGGTACCGCAAAAGCGGTTTGTCAAAACTTTTTTAATCATAAAAAAATCTCTCAATTTGTTTCTTCTTCCTAACGCGTCTCAAATCTAAATTCCGTGACTATGACAAACTAATTGTTCTAATCTCCTGATTATGTAAAAGCATCAAGTGAGTCTTTAGAGCTTGACAAATGGTCTAGTGACAAAAATAAACAAAACGCCATGACCCATGATACGGTAAAGCCCAGTTAGTTTAAAGATATATGAATTGGAAAAAAAAAAAGTAGTTTAATTTCGAAAAATATGTTTAAATTTAAGCGAAAAGTGGTAAAAAGAGATAGAGCACAGCCAAGTTTATTTAAAAGTTTAATTATTTACTAAGCTGGAAATTAACGGGCACGCCTTTAAAATAAGCTGCATATCTAATTATTACGTGCGACAAGAGTGTGGTTTTATAAACTGACTAACCTGGCGTTGCCAGGGGCCCGCGATATTTATATATTTTTAAAACGACATGCGTTGTTTTAAAGTAAAATGTACACTTTTTTAAGTGGATGTTACATGCTTTTCCGTATTTCGGCAAAAAATAACGGATTCAGAATTTTAAAGTGTGCGGTTTTTCTTTTTCTCCTCGAGTCATTTAATATTCTTTATTGTTCTTACTGTCCAAACACTTTGAAATTTGTACGAGTCATAAATATAATAGTTTCGAAATCTCTATAAAATGTTCGTGAAACAATATTGATATTT
The DNA here is from genome assembly GCA_963931845.1 of Maratus michaelseni. NCBI lineage: Eukaryota > Metazoa > Arthropoda > Arachnida > Araneae > Salticidae > Maratus > Maratus michaelseni. The sequence goes on from OZ007591.1 coordinate 183,687,463, forward strand.
AGTGGTAAAGGCACTTGTAAGGCTTTTTTTTTACATCGGGTCATTTAATAGTTAAAAAGAAAGTTCTTATTGTCCAAACTCTTTGAAATTTTTATCAGTTATAAATATAATGGTTTTTAGTTTGTATAAGAAATTTGTGCAAAACAGTTAAAGCATAGTTTCAATTCTTATACCGCCGAGTAGTACTTTCAAATGCAATTTGTTTGAAAACTGTATCTCAGTTTACTGATTTTTTATGGTTTTTAAAATAATTTTCAAGCATGGACCTTTTTAAATCTACGTGTAACCCAAATATTATGAAAGATTAACCCGTTTGCATTTAAAACATTGTAAATAAATTAGCATTTGTTTCCGTATAATATTCCATAACTAAATTGCCAAACGAATTTAAACTTCACAAATAATTAAATAAATAAAACACGAAATTAACAGATATGTAATTGAACTTGCGCTCAAATACGGAGATAATCATAATTACAAAGGTTTCTATAGATAGTGAAATGCTTCACGATTAACCGCTGGTATGCGGCCAATACAAAAGTACCAAGAAGGTTTTTTGATGCAGTTGCTGGCAATCTAAGAAAATAACTAAATGTAAAAAAAAAAAATGAGAGTTTTCAACTAAAAACGATTTTTATCTAGGGTGAAACTCCCAGTAACTGACACTTTAAGAATTTGTTTTTGTTCAAATCACTATTACAAAGATTTAAATCTATTTTATACTTATATTTGTTTTTGAAAGTACAGTAAAGATACATTAAAAAATATTTTTGACAAAATTTGAAAAATTATACTTTTTATTACTAAAATTTATTTTTTTCCATCAAAAAGGACAATATCTCCAGTAATTGACACCATCGCTTTTTTGAAGAACCAATAGCTGAAAAATAAGTTATAACAGTTAAGACAAATAAGTTACCACTAGATGACATTACTTTGCAGAATTTTACAAGAAAATGCTTATTTGAGTTACATTTCTGCTGAAGTGTCAGTTACTGGTTAGGTGTCAATAACTGGGGGTTTCACCCTACGTTCTATTCAACGGCAGTGTATCGAGCATTTTTCAACCCGAGTAGACCTAGACCGTCAAGAATTGCCTTGTTATATTAAACGAAAAGCATATTTAATTACAAATTTTAATTTATTCCTCTTCCATCAGTTCGTAATGAAAAGAAATCCCGATTCAGTAAAACTCAATTAACATTTAAATTGCGGAATCTTCTATAATCGGAATGTCCTATAAATTCTGATAACGATGCTTTTCAACATAACGGAAATACAGTAAAACCTCCAAAGTTGACCCCCTCTCTATGTTGACCGAAATTTATTAGTTTGAATGGTCATAACGCATTTTCAATGGAGATTTACCTCTCTATGTTGACCACCTCCGTAAGTTGTATTTTGACCACCTCCGTAAGTTGTATGTTGACCACTTTTTATTAGGCTTTACTCTCTGTAACTTGACCACTGATGTTTTTTTGAATTTGCCTTTTCCTCCGTTTGTTCTCCATCTGGTTTCCAGGAATTTCTTTATCAGTCATTCGGCTTATCTGAGCAACACTCGCCCCCCTTGTGGTACTCTATTCATTGTTCACTTCCAGTATGATACAATGGGAGGGAAATGCTAGAATTCCTGGAATCTGTCGAAAAATGTCAGGGGAGTGGGGGATGTGTGTAGCGGTGTAGCTATACGCAGAATTGGAAAACAATGTGTATCGCTCACATGTGAAACACATTCCGTTCTTTTTTTTTCTGGATGTCGCGTCGTGACGGGACCGGCCGTTTATTTCCGAATTTTCATTAAAAATGGCGCAAAGAAAAGCTCCAAAAGAAACTTAAATTAAAGGAGAAAGTTGATCTTCTAAATTTTCTGGAAAGCAGCAGGCAAAGAAAGACAGCGGAAAAATTTGGTGTGAGCAAGACAACTGTGAGCAACATTTTAAAATGCAAGGAAGAATATCTGGAAAGATATTCTTCCGAAAACGGAGGACTCCAAAGAAAACGCAGAAAAAACGTGTCTCAACACTGTGAATGAAACCACGTTTTGTTGGTTTAAAGAGATGAGATCAGTCAATGCAAGAATATCGGGACTTATGCTTCAGGAAGTAGCAAAAGAATTCGAAATAGAGGACTTCCAAGCGTCAGTAGGTTGGCTTGAAAAATTCAAACTACGATACGAGATTTCTCAAAACGTTTTGTGTGGGGAATCGAATGAGGTTTCAGCCGAAGTGGTGGAGAAGTTTATTGAAAAATTCCCAGACTTTGCTAAAGGTTTTAAAGATGAGGACATCTTTAATGCTGATGAGTGCGGTCTCTTCTTTAAAGCAATGTCTGATAGAAGTCTAGTAATGAAGGGTGAAACTTGCAAAAGAGGAAAACTTTCAAAACAGCGTTTTACCGTTCTTCTATGTGCTAGTAGGACTGGGAAAAAATTAAGCCTACGGTGATCGACAAATCCGCAAAATCTCGTGCATTTAAAAATGTAAAACCTGAAGACCTTCCTGTTTTTTGGAGAGCGAATAGATCCGCTTGGATGACCAGTGCTTTGTTCGAAGAGTGGGTTCGAGGAATTGACGCAGAAATGAAGAAAAAGAAGCGGTTTATTCTACTTACCGTGGACAACTGCCCCAACCACCCGAAAGTGAAAATCTCACAAATGTGAAGCTAAAATTTTTGCCTCCAAACACAACTTCGAAAATCCAACCTTTAGATCCAGGCATTATTCAGTCCTTCAAAATGCACTACAGAGCTCAACTTCTGGAATGGGTGATCATGAAAGCACAAACCTGTGGTCCTTCTGCATTGGCATCGTCAACAGCTGCGTCAGTAAATGCTTTGAATTCTGCTTGGAATAAAGTTACGCAAAACACGATTAAGAACTTCTTCAAGAAAGCTGGATTTGTTATAGCTACAACATCGGTGCAAGAGGATGAGCTTCCTCTATCTCCCTTGCCAGTTTTTGATGGAATTGATTTTGAAGATTATGTTACCATGGACGATGAATTAGTAACATGTGTTGAACCAGACCCAGAGGCAATTTTCAATGAAATACTCTCTGCAACTAAGCACAGCGAGGACTCTAAGGTACAAGAAATGGACGGCGAAAACGATGATGATCCAAGTGACAACGAAACTGAAAAGTACCCAACTCTGAAGGAAGACGATGTAAAGCGCATGATGGAGCAACTTAAAGATTTCGCTGCAGAAAAATGCCCAAGCATGCTTAATGGACTTGTAAACTGTGAAAGTGCTTTTTGCAGTTACCTAATGAACAGAAAGAGGACCAGGGCTGCGGAGTCAGCGGGCAAAATGACCGACTCCGACTCCTGAAATTTTAAAGGAACCGACTCCGATTCCGAGACGTATAAAGTACTAGTATTGCCTGTTGATTCCTATTATTCAGATTGCTTTATTGCTGTCATTTGTTTTGAAATAATAATAGTCGCTTTGTTAAATTTGTCTTTAAATAAAGAAAATATTACTATTTTAAAAGAATGGCAGCAATCAGAAGTAAAAAAACTCAACTGGCAACACTGCAACTTGCTGTTACATTCCTGTTTGACCTTGAAGTATATGATGGGTATATTTTTGGATGAATTATGGGTATAAGTTGTGATAGGTAGTCAAGACTAGGACTCATTTACTACAGCAGCAAACGTCTTTCAGTATTTTAGTATAAAAAGTTTCACCTTTTTTCACCAAAATATGGGTGAAAGGATGTTTAATTTTTGTTTTATATCTATTCCTGTAGACTCCAAAAATAGGAGGCGAAAATTTTACAATTTAAGCATCATTTGGGGTCTCCAGAACCTGAAAAATTCCGGGGAATGCAAGAAAAGCAAAAATAAAAATTTTACTATTTTAGCATTAATTCTGTTCTCACGGCTTCGTAAAAAGGGGGCAGAAATGTTATATTTTTAGCATTATTAATTGTACAATTTTGGGTCCTGCAGACCCGAAAAATCCAAATATTGAAATCTGAAGAACTGAATAAAATGGAAATTTTAATATTTCAGATACCGCTGACTTGGAAAAGAAAATGCAAAATGTTGTAATTTTGGAGTTATTGTGTCTTCCAGACCCGAAAAATTCCGATGTTAGGGGGAAAAAATAAAGAGGAAAAATTTTGTATTTCCTGCATTAACTTTATAATTTTGACTTTATTTCGGGTCTGCAACACCTGAATATCGAAAGGAGAAAGATAACTGAAATTTCCCTATTTCATCATTATTTTGAGCACTGCAGACTTAGGGAAAAAAAATTATAATTTCACTTTTATTTATTTATTTATTTTTCGGGGGGAGGGGGGGGAGGTTTTATGCACACGAAAAAAAGGGGAGAAAATTTACTACAATTTCGGCATTATTTCTGGTCCCACAGACCTGAAAAATCTGAGGGAAACAAGGAAAAAAGGGAAACATTTCCAATTTTCGCAATACCTCGGGTTCTGCAAACCCCCCCCCCCCCCCAAAAAAAAAAAAAAAAACGAGAGAAAGGACTACATACTAAATATAAAATATAAACTAGAGATGTCATTTAAAAACAGTTTTCATATACACTGTAAACTGGACAGTATATTGGGCCTTTTTAACCTGGGTTTCCTTGTATATATAGTCCAAATATAAAAATAATAATCCAGTTTATAAATTTAAAATTGCATATAATTGGTTTAATTTCACTTCAAACTGTCTAAAAAACAAGCTGGAGTCAGACTGTTTTTTAGTGACTCCGACGCCGACTCTTTTGTCCAAAAATAGGCCTGACTCCGACTCCGACTCCTTAACTCCGACTCCGACTCCGCAGCCCTGAAGAGGACTCAAACAAAAATCGAATTATTCTTTCAAAAATTGTAAAAATGTGCTGTACCTTCAGTAAAAATAAAACTGAGTAAGTGCTAATTCTTTTCTAAATTTTTCCTAAAAAATACTAAAAAAGTTTACTAAATTTTTTCTAATATTGTACTAAATATTTTCTAAAAATTCTCCAAGTTGACCACTTAGTTATAGTCCCTTGGGCGGTCAACCTATGGAGGTTCTGCTGTAGTTGTTATTCTGCCGCTAATGAATCGGAATTTATGGTATTTAGATTTCAGTTAAAAACACAAAATCAGATACGTAGAAAGCCGAAAACTAGATAGATAGACAACATTACGTTGCAATCATTATTTCTGATTTTTCTATTAAATATCACCTGAGCAAAGATTTCCCCCCATGTAAATACGATTGATATATTTTTTATAGTGATTATGTTGTAATTTACTACCAGCTATTGTAATTTAATACCAGTTGGGGCACTTGAATTCATACTATTTGGATATCTGTGGGCGTTCCTTTTGCATTTTACATATTACATTATTTCTCAAATATTTACACAATATTAGTCTTTAGACAAACAATGTACTATGTATAGAAAAAAATCGAATAGAACCAGTATCATTATTATCTATATCCATTTGTCTTATAAGTACGAATACAGAAACTTTTCTTATTACCTAATGCAACATGCTAGACAGTAAACTCCATAGGCGGAGCTTACTGTTAAAAAGACGAAAACATGGAGTTGTGAATATGCTATTATTCTGGAAAGAAACGAAAGAAACTAAAGCAAACGAATACTATTTAGAAATTAATAAAATTTGTGCTCGAAAATAAATACCAAAAACAAACAAACAAACAAACAGAGAAAAAATAAATCTTAATTATTTTTGGATTCTAATTATACAAACTGGTTACCATATGACACGATGATTCAAGATTAGCTTATCTAGTGTTTCTGTTTGGACCTCTAATTTTGATTTACATAGAATATTTTTATGATTAAAATAATTTCACCAACTAGTTTATCCTTTTATAAGCTATTTCAAGAGTGATTTTTATTTCTTTAGTAACAACATGAAAATATACTTTTACATCTTTACGAAATGTTCACTCATATTCACAAAAATCATTATATAAATTTCTGTATATATGAGAAGGGGACTGCTTTTCAAACACAATACGTCAACCTACTTCTATATAATCCTTCTAATCCACAATAAATCACTGGGAGATTTCCTTATTGGAATACAAGTTCAGACAGCATTAAAATTTGATTTCGAGTCTTCTTGTATTTCCCTTATTTATTCAAAGTTTTAAGAAAACCCGAATTATTTGTTGAAGGATCGTTATTTGAAAGAAACTTCCAGGTTAGAAAAAATGCCTTCAAAATGCGACGTATAGTTTTATGATTTTGATTTTTGATATTGATCTTGAAGTCTTTCCTCGTATAAAATTTAAGGGAATTGTGTCATTGTATGCATAATCAGCACGATATTGAAATTAAACATAAATTACCTACTGTAATAGTTTAACAGGAAAACAATAAAAGGGATCAGCAATATTAATCCATGTCCACTACATTTTTTCAAAAATATATTTAATAAATTGCTGCGACATTGTTAAAACAAAGGTTTTACTTAATGTCCAATTGAGTTTTGTCAAGTGCAAATATAAATTATAGGTGTATTGTAAAAGTCATTATATTATCATGTTAATTGCACTGATATTGTTATTAGCATTATTATCAGTTTTTTTAATAATGCTGTTAACAACGGGCGAGCTTAGTTGAAGAATATAATATGTTAACATATTACTAAGTTGCACATTGTGAATTTTTTTCTCTTTTTTTTTTTATGAATGATGCATTATTGGTTATTATATCATATGGTACATGTAAAATACTAAGATTCCAACTAATCTTGAAGATCTGAGACATTATTTAATAATATTTAATAGTTTAAATATTTTATAATTTAAAAATATTAATAATTTTTCATATTTGAAACTTAAATGTTGATAGTTGTTCCAGAAAGAGTTTAGTACCACCTGCTAACATTTTAAACGTATGCTACCAAAACGGAAATAAATCAATAAAATTTACAATAAAAAACTTTCACTTCAATTTTCTCAAAATTTGTAATTTTTGTTACACATCTTCTTTTACTTAGCGCTTCAATTACATTGTTCCAGAAAAGAACTTGGTACACGATATCATGAAAACGAAGCTACTCAAAATATAATCTATCTAGAATCTATATAAAATGTAACGTTTAATTATTAAAATGAATTTTTTTTCTCAGGTAAAATTTTTTACGTATCTACAGAAGCTAATAATATTGCTTATGTTATTAGTTTACGTAAAGGCGAATATTTTCTAAGTATACTTAAAATATAATTGATGTGCATTTTAATTCTGAAAATCCTGTCTCTCATAAAATCGCTGTTGTTAGAACCTTAGTTCAAAGAGAAAGAAAATATTGGAGCAATGGCGAAATATTTCAATTAGAAATAGAAAAAAATCTTTACCGATTTTAAATATAATGGCTATTATATTTATACGAATATACGATGGCTAAAATACCATATACGATGGATAAAAATAATTATTACAGGCTGTTTTTTTTAATATGAACATAGGTTGCAACTTTTAAGCTTTACTTATACCACTAAAATTTAAATGAATTTTTTATTTTATTTAATGGAATGTTTTCGCGATTGTACAAGTAAAAATTTACCATTAAATTTTAGTTGTAAGAAAAATGCGTAAAAGTTGTCATCTATGTATGAAGTATATATTGAAATGCTAGATCAAAAATAAAAATAAAACTCTGCCTTCTTATGCTTGTAAATAGAAAAGAAATGGCTACCTATATGTTTAGATGAGTTAGTCTGTCTACATACATGTATCAACAAAAAAAAAAGTTAATCTAAAACATCTGTTTTTCGTTTGTAATTAATTTTATAACCAGCTTTTTTTATAATAAAGAAAACAGTTAGAAATAATTATGTTTACAAGATCTAAAAGAATAAGTCAGCACACCGTTTGAGCAAAAGCCAGTGGTTCCCAGCCTTGTTTTGGACAAGCTCCACATAAGCATTTTCAAAATTACGACCCCTCTCCCCCTCTAATATGTACTTTTTATTATTAAAAAAAAGTGATCTCTTTCTTATTAATATGGAGTAAGCTTAAAAGAGCATTAATAAAGACAAGTAGGCCAGTTCACATTTTTTAGCTTATCAATCAGGTAAAACTTTTGTTAGAAATATGTTTTCAACATAACTCTATGAATGCAATGAGGCCATCCATCTTTGCTTTTATATCTAGAAAAGTTTTGTTGTTCTTTGGTAACCTCTCTCCGTGTGAAACAAAATAGTTATATGGTCAGCATTTTTATATTCACAAAATTTCTTGACGAGTCTCAAACACTTTGCATGAAATTTCCTAATATTGATCTATTTAATAGTCGATTTTAGTACCTAATTAAGAACACGTGGAACATTTTTGGACACCAAGATCGTTATACGAATAACACAATATATAAGCAGTATTTCTTGGATTCTAATCTTTATCAATTTTAACTAGCCATTTTTCTTTCCTATCATAAAAATCTTTTCTGTTAATGGGCATTATTACCTTCACCATTATCACTAGTTGACCACTATGTATAATCTGATTTTAAATTTTAACATGCGTATGTCATGATGTATGTTTATATACTGCGTATCATATAAACCAGAGCTATAAGAAATTTAGTCATTTCTTTGTAACTGGGAAGCCCCTGAACTTGTTTAGTATTCGCACACAGATACACACACAGATATATTCTGGTTGAAATTGTGCTTTGAACTTTTGAATGGTAACATTTTGAAATATTGAATAATTATAATTTTTATTTTTTTATCTTTGAAATTTGAGCATGTATTGCTCTTATATTTAGTCTACAAGATTACATTTCAAAAATAAATAAATAAATATAAATAAATATAAATAAATAAATAACAAATAAATAAAACTAAAAATAAGTAAATTTGCCCACTTCCCGTGGGACTTCTGCCCCACATTGTGAAACACTGACATAGGCTTTTATTTTTCTAAATATATGAAATAAATTCTAAAAAGCTAGCTAAAATGAAAAAAAAAGTTTTGTGTTTCTCTGTGTAAAATTGATTAAAATAAACATTTTATATAATTTCCATTCGATTGTCAATTAATTTATGACAAGTTTATTCAGCATGGGGATCTGGTAAAACATTAAGGTTCTCGAAAGAATATGAAAAGTTTTACATAAGTTTACTAAAAACCGTCAAATTTTAGAGAACTTATAAAATAAGTCACTGATTGACTTCAAAATATTATTACATGAAATATTTGTTACAATAAACCCGCAGCATATTGCAAATCTTTATAACACATTGAAACAAGTTGGTAAATGAAATTAAACACATTTTTAATTATTAATTTAATGAATTTATAATTTTAGTAAAGTAAAGTTTAAAATATATCGTTAATTTACTCACATGATTTTTGCCGACGCATATATTTTTTTCAAATCTTCTACTTTTGAATGGAAAATTTAGTAAACCCCTTTTCTCTAAAGATTCGCGTAATTTTTAATTTGAATTAATGAAATTTAAAAGACTCAAAAACTGTTTAAACTATAATACATTTTATTTGATATTAATTATTTACTAAAATATTATGTACAGCTTTAAAACAATCATTTATTTAATTACTGCAAGTTTTCCCTTGACAAACATTAATACAATAGCTCCTCGTTATATCGTGCTTCTCGAGAGACATGAAAAAAAAAAGAGCGATATAAACGAAGAACTATAATGCATTTTATTTGATATTAATTATTTACTAAAATATTATGTACAACTTTAAAACAATCCTTTCTTTAATTACTGCAAGTTTTCCCTTGACAAACATTAATACAATAGCTCCTCGTTATATCGTGCTTCTCGAGAGACATGAAAAAAAAGAGCGATATAAACGAAGAACTATAATGCATTTTATTTGATATTAATTATTTACTAAAATATTATGTACAACTTTAAAACAATCCTTTCTTTAATTACTGCAAGTTTTCCCTTGACAAACATTAATACAATAGCTCCTCGTTATATCGTGCTTCTCGGGAGACATGAAAAAAAAAGAGCGATATAAACGAGGAACTATACTGCATTTTATTTGATATTAATTATTTACTAAAATATTATGTACAACTTTAAAACAATCATTTCTTTAATTACGGCAAGTTTTCCCTTGACAAACATCAATACAATAGCTCCTCGTTATATCGTGCTTCTCGGTAGACAAGAAAAAAGAGCGATATAAACGAAGGTCCGGAGAAAATAAGAAATTAAATGCTTTATACTCGTTCCATAAAACTTAGTTTTTACGCATATTTCAATTTTCCTAGTAAAATTAATAATAGAGAAATACCTTTATTATTATTATTATGTTATTATTATTATTATGTTATTATTATTATTATTATTATTATTATTATTATTATTATTATTATGTGGATGCTTAAAAAATGCAGAAAAGTTATTTTAGTTATTTTTTTTTCTTTGTTTAGGGAGACATAGAAAAAGAGCTTTATATCCGAAAGAGTGAAACAAAGAGGCGCGATATAATGAAGGACAACTGTATGAATAAGAACTTGAAGAAAATAATTCGCATATTTTTCGCACTCCCTAATCTTAGTATAGGTGTAATTGAAAAAAAAAAGGTGCGAAAAATCCTTAAGTATATACAATACTGTTAGATTACCGAAATTTCTTCATCATTCATAAAACGAGATAACGATGTATGAAAATAACGCGAAGCCTTGTTAATGAACTCCGTTGATCAAGGAACAGTCACGAGATCTAGATTAAGAAAAATGAGGAAAAAAAAACAGCACTAACGGCTCGTGATCACTAGAAAATCAGAATTAATGACAGAAGCGGATCCTTTAAAATTAGTGCACTTGGTTACCTGTGAAACAGGTAACAGCGATATAGACTGATGGTCGAGGAAGGAAGATGAGTTAACCGATCTTTCAGAGATGATTTATGATACAAGAATATTATTTTCTATGTTTTTCGTGCCTCAATCAACATCGAATATGTGCAAGATTTTGTGTTTTTCAAAGTGTTGTATGTTAAGACATGTTTAATCGCTGAAGTTAGGGGAAGCAAATTTCAAAAAACGAGATCAATTTCATTAAGCGAGGTGTTTTACGTTCCCTGTAATAAATTACTACAGCATATTTATAGTATGTGTAGGTGTCCGTTCAATAACCTGAACGATTTCTAACCAAGGCATCAGGATGCTACGTAATTGTCCATTGATCATGTTGCGATTACCCAGTCAGATAACAGAATTTCTCGATGTAATGTGGGTTTCCTCTAATATAGGTGAATTTTCTCAAAAAACTTTGAAAGTGAAAATAAAAAATATATAATAATATTAAAAATAAAAAAATATAATAATATTAAAAATATAATAATATAATAAAAATATAATAATATAATAATATAATAAAAGTATAATAATAGAATGGAGTCGCAATTTTTCGGTAATTTCCGGCCCTTTCATTTTAGAGGGATAGCACGTGCTTCCCATGCCTTTTCGGTAAGAAAGCCCTGAATATATGCAGGAAATAAATACAATTTCAAAAGCATGTTTCTTAAAATATTTTCTCGAATATTAGACGTTTGATTACGTTGTTAAAATGACATAGCATTTGAACATCTTTTAAGTAGATCTTTTGAACAAAGTGATTTAACCCGTTCGGGTCTGGCATCCTATTAGTAGAACATGTCTTTTGATTGACTATTATTTTGCAATCTAAAACCTCCTTTTTGGCTTCACTCTTTACCGGCTACAAGAGTTTTTTATGCTAAAGTTTTGTATGCAGGAATATTTTTGCGTCCGTAAAAATTTTGCGCCACGGGCAACCATTCCTTTGACCCTCTACGCTACACCAATAGTGATAGTGTGTTTTCATAGCCTGAGACCGAAAAATTTTATGTCATCAGAGCCTGAGCACGATATCGAAAGTTCGCATTCAAAAATTGTTAATAACATTCTGAAATTATTTATTGTTTAACAATCTCTTTTTATATAAAAATATAACTATTAATCCTAAGTACTCTTCCAACGATGTTTCGTGATTTTTATGTCCTTGAAAACCTGTTCAAAATAACAAATTTGTTATTTATACCGAACCATCTATAAAAATCACAATATGTATTCTTGTAAAGTATCACCATACAACAATGCCAGAAAGACACGAGTTCTGTTTTCCATTAATTCTGAAAAAGGACTTCAAACAGAAAGAGAGGATAGATAAGGTCACAAGGGTTATCGCACTATTTCTTTATGTTGCTAACACTGACAGTGCCAACACTTCAGAATCAAATAGAATATTTATCTTTATATCCCACCAATAACAAATAAATACAACAAATAAACTCGCTTTTAAACTGATGGTTGAAGGGTTGTAAGACAATTTAAAAAACTTTAACCACATTCTTGTTTCTCAAAAAGCAAGTTTTATTTTCATTTCTCAATTTGTTGATAAATAAAATTTTCACTTTGAGCCTGAGCTCACTTTCACTTTGAGACTGTTATAAAATTCGATCCTGAGCCAGTCTTATCTCTGTACACCACTGTTGGGACAACAACCACAGGGAGAGCACTTAGTGTCCACTTTCAAATAGGTATTTGCCACAAATCGTTAAAAAAAAAGAAAAAAAAAACTGCTTTTAAAAGTGTTATTTGAGGAGGATGATTATACCTTTTTACTGCTAAGAATCCACATGGATATTTTTATAAATCACATTTTATGTGAAAATAAGTCTCTACACTAAATATTTTTTTTAAAAAAAGGCCCTCTTCCTTTACTCTGAGGTATTATCAATCCGTCAAAATAAATTAATTAATGGAGATTTAGAGTTCAATGTAGATTTAGAGAGTTTCAAAGAAAACAAAATCAACAAATGAGATGAGAGAGTCACACACACAGTGCGAAAGTCACAAATTTGCGAAAATAATAATCGAAAATGCTAAAGTTGACTTACGCAGTATCAGCATATGTGTGAATATAAAATCAAAATATTCCATACATCTATAGCTTAAATCCTGACAAATATTTTGGAAGAAATTTTTATAAGGAAAATGTTTATTGTTGCATCATGATTGTTAATTTGGAACATCTGTGCAGCGTTCCTCAGAGGACTCTTAAATGTTTTGTTGTTATTGTTACATTTGTAATTTGTAATTTGTCATTTATACATTTATTATTAATAAAAGAAGATGCCAATAATAATACAAGGAAATTATTATGTGCTTGTTTATTACTAAATAGGAATTTCCTATAGCATGTATATTATTTTTTAAAGATTCAACAAAATTAAAGTTAGATTATCTTACCTAGAAATTGTTTTTTTACACATGAATTGCTTTAAATAAATAAAAATAATTTTCAAATCTTAATGAATTTGGCTAAATAATAATTATTTTTGTACTTGTAATATATTTATATTTCTTATTTTTTACTAAATGTAAATAAATTTATAATTTTTAAAAAATGCATATTTAGTCTTTTTGTAAGGAAAGAAAAATGATAAATTAATTCAAAATTAATTTAAAAATAAGTTAATTTTAAATTGAAATTAATTATATGACATGACATTAATTTATAACAATTTTCATATACGAAGCCAAAATCTAAATTATTAAAATATCTTTTACATGCATTATAAGTTTAAACAACTTTTCGTCTCAATTTAGAATTCATTATTTTAAATTTAAAATTATTTTTTAATTGTTTTAAATATTTAATTATCGAAACAGACTCACCATGAGATCCAATTTAGTTTGTTTTCTCCAATTCAGTAATTTCCGGTGCGTCTGTCACTGCACAATTTTATAACTAATTTGAAAAAACCGCGTGTTTTCCAGAAAAATTTCTTTTCCGAAATTCTGTCATAACCACCATGCGATCACCAGAAAATTAAAAAAACAATCAAGCTTGTATATAATTTATCCAAAAGTGTATAGCCTAAAATTTAATGTCAGTCGCATACATCAAAGAGTAATATTTTTCGGATATTGTCATCTCCAACGATCGTGGACAGCCATATTCGCGGCAAGTTTCGTTTTGCGCTACGGACAAATAGTTCGAGCAGAGTTGTGTTGCTCGTCGCCTGACCTCGTTTTTTTCGCTGACGGAATTATCGGTGGCCGTTAGAACAAATGAAATAAAGAAAGAAGCAAAAAGAGGCCTACTTCGCGCCTTGAGGAACCAATCGCGAGGAACTAAGCGATATTCCCTCCTGGTGCGTTTTCGTTGATAGAACTTTCATAGTTTTTCTTACTTAATATTCAATGTGATTAAGTTATTTGTTCCAGGAGTTCTCCCAGCTTATTCATTGTATTAAGTTAAATTACTTTCTTCTTCTTTAAATGAGAAACTTTTTTTTTTTCAAGAAAGATGGTCATTGTGTACAGTGAAAGTTTGTTTGTTTTAGTATGAAATGTTGTTGAGGAATTCCTTTATTAAAGTTTTGGCGACAAATTCGGTATTGTTAGAAATGATATAGAAATGAGGTTTCAAGTTTTTAATTTTATAAAACTACTAACAAACCCGCCCAGCGTTGCACGCGCTAACCTTGGTAATTTTTGAGTAAAACCAAGCTACTCCGCCGTTTCTAAGTTCACGGAACCCTTGCGAGGGCTGCGCATCATTCCCCTGCACCCAATTCTTTGACGAAGGTTATTACTACAGCAGAGCCAGTGTACTAAAGGAAACTGTCGCATTACACTTGGGGACGTACCAGAGTCCGCCAGAAGATTCGAACCGGAAACACAAAAGGGTACATGGCCCTAGATCTTAGACCAGGTTTTCCCGGCACGCGCTTGATTTACCAACGGCTTCGAACGTAAGAATGTGATTTTTGGGTAAAATAAACAAAAATGGAATAAAAAAAAATACAACGATCACAATAACGAGGCCTTAAGCATTCGACAATCACTATAACGTGATCCTATGCATTTCGCGTCCATAAACCGCAAAAATGACAATCACTACAGCGGGTACCCACTCTATAATAAGATCCTATATGCTTCGAGCCCACAAACTGTTAGTATGACAATAACAAAAACTTGTCCAGCTGAGCCGCAGCACGCATGGTGCGAGTTGTGCGCCAGCACCAGCATCAGCCGTCAAGGCAGAAAGGCGCTTCGTTGTTGATGTTTCTTATCACTATTGATGCACGAACGATGGGTTGAAAAAGAAACAAAATTGGTCGCACCAGGTGCCAAATAAAGTTGATGCAGTGCTGTTCACTCTGTTAAAAATTTGCAGCAAACTGTCCAGTCATTTGACCGTTTTTACAGAAAACGGTTACATAATCGTAATTTAACTCTATTCTGACGATAATATAGGCAATAATATGGTCAGAATAGACTTAAATTACGGTTATGTAATAGTTTTCTATAAAATCTGTCAAATGACTAGACAGTTTGTTGTAAACTTTTAACGCATGGTTGCGAAAGGGCTCCTGCCGAGAAAGTTTTGGAGAAGTTTTATCCTTTCTCTCTTTATTTTATGTTTTTCGGTGTACTGAATACGAATTTAAACTTTGTGATCTCATAACTCGTGTTATTAAAAAGTTATAGGCAAAAACAATACAAAACTAGTCGTTGGGGGCCACCATAATACTTACCCATCATGGATATGCATAATGTAAAATATTAAAATAAAAATGTGTAAACTACTTATAAAATGCATTGCAATTCAAATAAAATCGTGGCTTGATGACGTCACAAACTTTAAAGGCTCGATTATTGAATTGCTTGAAAGAGGTTTTTCCTTATAACTCCAAAAATAATAATCCTATTAACTAGCGGTTTATTGCATCTGATTAAACGTCAAATTTCAAATTAAAATATATCTTTGAAGTGAAATTTGGATGAAATACAGGGTCATGAAAAATCGAAGAGTGTGGAAAATAGGATTCCAAATATCTCGGCAACTAATTATCCGATCGACTTCATGCTTTATTCAAAATTTGTTTTTTTATTGTCTTTTATATTCATTTCTTAAAATAAACAATTTCGAAAATTTTTATATACCTTTCATCAGAACGAATATTTCGAGAGTCCGAAAAAAATTGTTCCGGTTAATCGAGGTTATTGAAATGAAATAGGCTTCTTCCCATTATTACATACTAAGTACATACCAAATTGCAAGTCTCTATCTCAATTTTTTCGGGAGATAGAGCGTTTACAGACACACAGACACACACACAGACACACACACAGACACACACACAGACACACAGACGGACGGCAAAATTTTTTTTCTAAAAATATGTTTTTCGGAATCTCCAGTGTCTGAAACGTGTAAATCCGTCAAAAAAAATTTTTCGATTTTCAAAACGATTACAAGACTTACCCTATACTACGTATGATGGGTAAGTAAAATCGCTGTTTTCTCAGTTTTTCTTTTGTATTTTAGAAACGGTAAAGTTTTTAGAAGAAGTTATTACAGGAAGTTTACACTAAAGAGATTTTTCTACACTTTTCATATAAATATTGTTTTCTGGTGATAAAAAGTCCCGGCATACGAGTAAAAGGAATTGCGAAGAAGTATTGAAATTCCCACAAAAGCGCAAAACCCCAGGGCCTGATTACCGTCTATACAAACACTCGCTACTCGCCACTCGAAAATAAACGAAAAGAAGAAAAAAAAAACTGCAACCAAAATTGAAAAACTACGATTTATCCGATTAGACTTTCCACCTCATACATCCTATGAAAAAAAAAAAATCAGTTAAATTTAAAATGCAAATGAGAAATCTGAAAAGAACACTGTCATTGGTTTAATATTAGCTTGCGAGTGTCTTCCAGTTACTAGCTTAAGCTCATAATGCAACTACTTTTAATTTTTTAAACTTAAATGGAATTGCTCCCCCATCCACACCCCAAAAATGACCCTAAAGCCAAGAGGGTTAACCTGACTTAGTTCTATGCTATTAAATCATGTTATTTATTCAATTCTATGCTATTAATTTATGTTATTTATTTAGTTTGAACTACAAATGGGTTGTAGAATATTTTTACATTCGGCGTGCATAGTTTATAATTGTAAAAAAAAAACAATTTTAACATCTTCTCTGTACAGTTATACTATATATGAAGTTTTTAATGGATATCTATCTATATTTTAAGGACAAACCTGTCGTGCGTAACGCTGACGTCATTTTGCGAATGGCAACACTTGACTATAAAATTTCAGTTTTGCGATTTCTGCTGCTGCAATTTTTTTAATTTCTAAACATCGCATATTTTTAAATTTTACACCGTTATATAGGAAATTAAATCTACTTTCAATTGCAATTTATTTAAAAACTGTATCGCAATTTACACATTTATTATAGCCTTTAAATTAAATTTCAAGTATGATTTTTTAAAAAATCTGTCTCTATCACTTGCAGACGTTTATACAATATTAATCCTTTTGCACTTTAAACAATATAAAAAGTTCACCATTTGTTTCCAGCTAATATTCAATAACGAAAATAAAACTTTATTAAGCAATGAAAAAAATAGTATAAATAAAACACAAATTTAACAGACATGTAACTCAAATAAGCGCTTAAAACTGCTGAAATTATCAGAATAAATAAATAAATAAATAAATAATAATAAAACTGCTGTAGATAACGAAATTTCAGCGATTTCTTCGTCTATTAACTTCTGTCGCGAGGCCAATACAAAATTACCGTTCTTAATAAATTTCAAAATTTTAATTTAATATATAATTGACATATTTAAAATAAAAATGCTCTTTTTGGTGTTGTAGGGCAATCTAAAAACAAGTGGGTAAGTGTGATCCAAGTTCGCACAAAGGGTTTCGTTTAATATTCCTTTCAAAACACTTTATCCTTTCTTTAAAAAATCCAAATAAATTTCATTTTCTAAAAAAAAAAAAAAAAAAACTGTCTATTTTTCTCGGTTTTTCAAATATCTGAACCGGCCCGATAGCAGGTGAAGCCCACTATTATATTCTGTCAGAATAATATCTGTCATGTGGACTAAATGCGATATTTAAAAAAAATTAGTTTCAAAATTAAACATGTTGTACACCTTCAAAATGTTAAAATATGCGAATATTTCCATAATCGGGTTTTTATCATGATTCAATACGTTCCTCAAACTCATATATTTACTATTCTCTATTACTCATATTCATACTCGCTTTGTATTATACTGAAACATTTGAAAAATCCGTTAAACTTGCGATATCACGTCAGATTTTCTTTTTAATTCTCTAATGGCGAGTAATTAATCTGCTTTGTGTCCATGCACACATACTCATACTCCTCGTATTATTGAGAAATCTTTCTATTTTATTACCCCTATGACGTCAATCTTTTTTATTTCATATTAATCTTTTTTTTCAATTGGTGAAACTTTTTATTTTTCACGTGGAAATCGTCTGATAGAAAATTAATTATTGTAGATAGAATTTCATCATGGATTTTTAATTTTTGGCATCTGCTATAAGGGAAAACGTTCAAATTTAATAAGAAAAGGCTGTTAGAATTTTGGTTTTTTTATCTCTATTTATTAAAATAACACGAATTTTTCAAATTTTAATATTTTCAGCTCTTCGCAGCTGATATTCTGATTTATACACAAAGTTTCAACTCTGTAAGTTACACAGTTTTCGAGAATGGCTCTGTGACAGACAGACAACGGAGCGGGAGCAATAGGGTTTCGTGAGATGAACGAAACCCTAAAAATATTAAATGTAAAAAAATATATATATACATTAGAGTTTTCAATAAAAAAATAATTGGTTTTCACATATATTCTCTATCCCGGGAAGCCCGGGTTAAATGCCCTGCTATAAATAAATTTGCAAGAACTTTTTTGTCCAGTATTTGCAGAGCTTTGAGCTTCTATTTCTCTGAACCTATTTTTAGCACTTTCCAACCTAGTTGAAAAGTGCTTATGACTTCGGTTTGTCTGGCCGTCTGTCCGTGCTCTAACTCCCGTAAATATGCTCGGATTGCTCTGCAATTTTTATATGTTATTGTCGTTATCCGTAGCATGTTCCCTATTTCAACGGAAGTGTGTAGCACTTATAGTTTTTTTACAGGGACACTCAAAAGAATTCCGTTACATTGCGGTCTATGGGGAAAAATCATTTGCGGTTTATTTAAATAATGTTTCACTATTTTAAACGCATTTAAATTTATATATATCACTAAGGTGCATTAGAAGAAGCTTAATGTGGAACAGGGTGTGCATAGCACTTATAGTTACTTTACAGGGACATTAAAAATAATTCCGTTACATTACGTCTATGGAGAAAAATCGTCTGCGGTTTATTTAAATAATGTTTCACTATTTTAAACGCATTGAAATTTACATAGATCACTAAGGTGCATTACAAGAGACTTACTACGGAATATTGTGTGTATAGCAGTCATCGTTCATTTACAGGGACACGCAAAAGAATTATCTACTGTCTGTTAACAATAATTCCTGGAAGTGCGTTTTAAGTTACTGAACGCGATTTTAATGTTAACTTGCTTTTTGTCTATTACGTGATGTGCATAAATTCTGTAGATCCTATACAGAGCAGCACAAAAGTTCGCGAACACATTTCTGTTTATTGACAAACTCCAGACGGAGAATTTTAAACTGTGCTACGCGTTTCCTAACTGAACTAAAATTTAGCATCCTATGTAGTATATATACAATTCTATAGATCCCATACAGGGCTGAATAAAAGTATTCGGATATTTTTCAGCATATTGTATATGTTGGAAATTCCTGAAATTATGTTTTTAAATATGTTATGCGTTTTCCAAATTGTTTACTTAGAAGTTATCTTTTAGCTTATTAAACGGTATGATTTGTAAAATTATTTTGGAAGCGTTGGAAAGTGCTACATAATCTATGCTTGACGCATGATTTTTCGTTCTTGTTTACATTTTGTATGGAATCAGTTTTGTATTTTATGGCGTACAGTTTAAAAATCTATTTAAAAATTCAATAAAGTGGAATTGTATGGTTTGATTTAATGAAATATACATCTTTATTGTTTTCAACACTTTCCAACCTAGTTGAAAAGTGTTTATGACTTCGGTTTGTCTGGCCGTATGGCCGTCTGCCGTCTGGCCGTCTGTCCGTGTGTCCGTGCTCTAACTCCCGTAAATATGCTTGGATTGCCTTGCAATTTTTGTATGTTATTGTCGTTATCTATAGCATGTTCCTTATTTCAACTGAAGTGTGTAGCACTTATAGTTTTTTTACAGGGACACTCAAAAGAATTCCGTTACATTGCGGTCTATGGGGAAAAATCATTTGTGGTTTATTTTAATTATGTTACACAATTGCAAACACATTGTAATTGATATATATCACTAAGGTGTATTACAAAAAGCTTAATATGGAATATTGTGTGTATAGCAGTCATCGTTCATTTACAGGGACACACAAAAGAATTCTCTACTGTCTGTTAACAATAATTTCTGGAAGTGCATTTTAAGTTACTGAACGCGATTTTAAATTTAACTCACTTTTTGTTTATTACGTGGTGTGTATAAATTCTGTAGATCATATACAGGGAAGCACAAAAGTTCGCGAACACATTTCCGTTTATTGACAGAAACTCCAGAAGGAGAATTTTAAACTGTGCTACGCGTTTCTTAACTGAACTAAAATTTAGCATCCTAAGTAGTATATATAGTGGTGGCCAAAAGTGTTGACATTTTTTCAAAGTTTCATGTTTTTCAACTTTGTGTTCTTGTAGTATATATTAATTTTCACTTAAATACAAACGTTTATATATCAAATTGAAGGTAATTTAATGTAGAATTTAATAATAAAAACAGTATTACAATATCTGTATAAAGTTATGCTCATTTTAGTAGAACAAACAAACACAAATCGTTTTGAATAAGCACGTGTTTTGTAATAAAAGCGTACTAGCCAATCACAAACACTGTTCTGAGGACCAATCAAATGTCTGTAACTATAGTTTAGGTTATTTGGATGGTAAAAGAGTTATTGTTGTGGAAATATTTTGCGGAATGATGCATACTAGTACAATTAAAAAGAGTATTGCTGTTTTTGAATATTTAAAGTCCCTTTTTTTAATTAAACTAATTTTAAACAATGTCATCAACAAGAAGAACTAATTGGACATCTACAAAAAGAAGCCGAATTGTCATATTGAGAGAAAATGGCCTCTCTTATTCTGAAATTGCAAGACAAGTTGGTGGTTCAGTGACTTGTTCTGGTATACGAAAGTTCTGTTTACTTTATGAAAAAACAAAATCACTGGAAAATAAGGCCAAATCAGGCCGAAAAAAATGCACAAGTGCTACTGCCGATAGAAAAATCAAACGGCTATGCCTTCAAGATAGAAAAATTTCATCAGATGCCATTAGATGTGAAATGAATGCAGCGGGTATTGCAGTAAGTTCAAGAACAATATAAGAAGAAGGTTATCAGGATTTGGACTACAAGCTAGAATTCCAAGGAAAAAACCATATTTAAATCAAAAGCAACGTGAAAAACGAGTTAAGTGGGCAAAAGAACACATTAAACGGTCAGAAAATCAATGGAAGCAAGTAATCTGGAGCGATGAGAGTAAAATATCGCGCTTTGGTAGTGATGGTAGAAAATACGTGAGACGCAGAGTAGGAGAAGCACTTCATCCTGATTGCATTGAAGCAACTACAAAAAACCCAACAAATGTCATGATTTGGGCATGTATGTCTGAAGATGGTGTGGGCCGAATTCAAGTGATTGATGGCATCCTGAATGGCAAAAAATACATCGAAACTGTCCTGGAACCAAAATTGCTACCTTCCATCAGGGATCTCTTTCCCAACAACGCACCATTTATTTTTCAGCAAGATTTAGCTCCATGCCACACAGCAAAAGTATGCAAAGTATGGTTTCAAAATAAAGGCATAGATATATTACCATGGCCAGGAAACAGCCCTGATCTCAATCCAATCGAAAATTTGTGGCGACGTTTGAAAATTCTTGTACGAAAAAAGCGTCCATCCAATAAAAGACAACTTATTGAAGCTATAATTGATTCTTGGCACCATGTGATTACGAAAGATGAACTCCAAACACTCGTTCACTCGATGAAAAGACGCTGTGAAGCTGTCTTAAAAAATAAGGGTTATCCTAGTAAGTAGTGATTGTGTAAGTATCACTTTAAAAAAATGCAAATCTAAGATAGATCTTACTATTAGTTGCATAACTTTTTTGTAATACAGATATTGTAATACTGTTTTTATTATTAAATTCTACATTCAATTACCTTCAATTTGATATATAAACGTTTGTATTTAAGGGAAAATTAATATATTCTACAAGCACAAAAAGTTGAAAAACATGAAACTTTCAAAAAATGTCCACACTTTTGGCCACCACTGTATATACAAATCTATAGATCATATACAAGGCTGAATAAAAGTATTCCGATATTTTTTGGAATATTGTATACGTTGGAAATTCCTGAAATTATGTTTTTAAATATGTTATGCGTTTTCCAAATTGTTTACTTAGATGTTATCTTTCAGCTTATTAAACGGTAGGATTTGTAAAATTATTTTGGAAGCGTTGGAAAGTGTTACATAATCTATGCTTGACACATGATTTTTCGTTCTTGTTTATTTTTATTTAAGATTATGCTTTTTCTTATATTTGTTGAAATATACTGTCCTTTCCGACGTATAATCCGCGAAATAAATACATGTGTTCACTTCAGAAGTTTTATTTAATAAAATGTTATTTATTTTCATGTGGTAATATCATTATTTTTTTTAATATTATCTAAAATTTCTAATGCAAAACCTATTTATTTGCTCAGTGAATTTATACAGCGAAAATTACGATATATCGAAATATTTCAACAATAATTTCATGTCAACACAAATGAGTCTTCTGATTTTACAGCAGAGTTCATGCAAAACGTTTACATAAATAACTCATTTAAACGAAATTTGCTACATCATTACAACTTTTTACTTAAAGTTAACCTATTACGATTTTAACCTAAATTTTCTACCAACAGCATTTTTAAAATTTCAACACAAGTATTTCTCAGCCTTTTTACAACATAGTGAATGCTAACATTTTGAAGAGCAGTTTGCTAGATTTCCTTATAGTGATTTAGTTCAGCAGGATAAAGTCTAGTCTTTATTTTTCAAGAATAACAATAAAGCCTGTGTTGAGTTTTCAGTGAAAAAATAACACAAAGCTTGTCAATTTTGACAGTTCATAGTGTGCCTGTGTTTGTTTGGTTATTTTTTGTAATGTTCTGCCAATAAAAAGGTTTTTGGAGTCAGCTCTCAACATTTCTAAAAAATATATTATAAATAAGATACAATAAAACCTGTCAAAAATAATCTCTGGGGAACGGAAAAACATCCGTTTTAGACAAGTTTCCGTCTTAGCAGGTATAATTGTATGGTATTACTTCCGCCAGAACCAAGAATGTTTTCCATTTAAAAACAGGATTTCACTTTAAATAGGTTCTGTATTCACAGGTTTTGCTGTATTAAAATTCCCACATTTTATAAGATATATTGGGGAAGAAAATATCTTCAAATAATCTCTCTATATTAAAAAAAAAGTAACCGTCGCTGCCGCCGCTGTCAATGAATATTTTGTGTCTTGAAGTCTTTCTGGGATAATATTCAGAAAACTATTGCATATAAAAGTATGAAAATTGGTAGTTTTATAGAGAAATGTTTGATAAATACGCTGAAGCATACAGCTTTTAAATCGAAGAATTATTTAAAGAGATATTTAATATTAAAGTTGGTCAAAATATTTCTCTCAAAAAAGTTTTATTGGAGCAAAAACTATGCATAGGAATTTAATAATATTTTAAAAAGATATAGTTGATAAGCTTGCCATCTGCAGTGTGTAATTATTATTTTAATTTCACTAATCTTTTGAGGGTTTTTTTTTTCAATTTTTTATTCAAAATTTCATCATTTTAATTGAGATTGATTTCATATTTAGAAAAAGTCCATTATTTAACTTGTTGCCAATTTGTAAAATAGCGCACATAATACTATTCCCTTTCAAGTAAAAAAAAAAATATATATATATATTTACACGTGACTATTAAAAACAGAAATAAAACTTTAAAATAATAATTAAATGACCACGTGTGTTAAAAGCAGTAAATGGAGAAAATTACGTCATTAAAAAATGTACTTGCGCGGGAATATTAAAAAGAGAAATAAAACTTGAAAATAATAATTAAATTATTACGTGTTCAAAGCATTAAATGGGGAAACTTGCGCCATATTTAAAAGGCTCAAAAAACAATATTTTCAAACAGTTTTAATTAAAAAATATATTTACTCGAGAGATTCCTTTATTTCGACAAAATCTTTTACCTATTGTAGCAAATTTTTAAAACAGCGTAAATAATAATATTTCCCTTCAATTAAAAACTATATTTTTATGTATTATGTTAAATAATAGGAAGAAAACTTTGGTGAAAATCACGTCATATTGGAAACGATACATTTTAAACGTCTTTACTGTAAGCAGTTTTCTTATACCATTGTTATAAAATTCTCTGATGCAACGACATTGCTTACTTAACCATTTTGCACAAGTTGATTTTCTTAACTAATCTTATTTTATCAATCACGAAAACAGTTGTTAGCTGTTTCGACAGCAGTTGATTCGCCCTTAACATCCCTCAGTCAAAGGGAAATGAATGGAAACACGATTACAAGAGATCTCCACTGGTCATTTAACTATAATTCAATCTTCCGTAATCCTTTTACAGCCGATCTAATTAACATGTTTTTAGAGTTTGCGGTGTTGGAACTGGGATTGGCGAGCGTAGCTCGTAGGGACAAGTATCTGCCCCTACGAGCTACCTAGTAATATAAATAATAACTAACCCAGTAATATAAATAATAAATGTAAATAATAAAATTGATTCATTGGTAGATTTTATGTACGACGCAGAGTGGCTAAGTTTAATAAATATAGCTTTATTTTTATTTTAAAAAATATATGTTGCCACCTTCCCCTATCTCGCAATTTCGCTGGTACGACAATAAAATCTGCAGACAAGACAGATATTCAATATCAATTTCAACTGAGAGCAACAGCTTTGTAATTTTTCTGGTATTTAATTTTTCTTTTCCAACGTCGGAATGCCTGTTCCTTTTCTACATTATTGGGATTTCTTCCCATCTTATAAAGTGGCATACAAAATCTTGAAAATTATGATTTATATTTATTTATATAAATGAATATAAGTTACAAAATATACTTTATAAAGCGAATTTAAAGATCTACAGGAAAAAGCTAACTATTTTTTTCCATCTTGTACAAAAGACTTTTTTCCCCTTACTTTCACTTTACATTTGAGTTAGAGAATTTTTTGTCATGTTTTAGTTCAAGTTTAACGTAAATAACCATAGTTTAAATAATGAGACAGTAATTGAATTGTTCACTTTCCCTGAACTTGTTGAACCAAAACTGCCCTAGATTTTTTCTAAAACTAGTAATTTGGCAATTTAAGTAAGCAAGCTTTTGTTTAATCTATATTAATGCAGGTTTTAGATTTCTAAAATAAATCCTTTTTTTTTTTTTGCGTATATTAATTTAAATTGTTTCTTTTTAAGTAAGTATTTCTTTATACTTCAATAGGCATTAGTTTCAAAGTTTAGTTAATACCGAATATTTAATTATTTCGGTAACACGGATATTTGCGAAAAATGTCGGAAATGTTAAACGGCGCAATCGAGATTTCTCCGTTTCTCTCTCCCTCTCTCTCTTTTTTTCCTTTTGTTTTAAACTGCTTATTGCTGCTTGGATTATTTACGTTAAAAGCACTTCCATTATAGAATGATATTAGTGTAGTTGTGATTGCTGTGATATGATTAAGATTATGGAAGAGTCTGAGATATTTAAAAAAAAAAAAAAAGATTGCAATGTCTGTTGTACTATTGAACCCCAAAGGGATATAAATCATAACTTAATTTTTATTGAACAGATTTCAAAAGTACTTTGTACTGTTAGTTATAGGCAGTTTTGCGAGAAAGATTTAGTGTTGTGAACAGAAAATGTTCGATTATAGAGTTATAGGGATATTTGTGAGGCAATTTATTGAAGATTCTGACAGCTGCCATATCAACATCTGACAATGACCGAGACATTAAAGTTGTTCTTAAATTAAACTCGCTGTTTTCCTATACATTCTTGAATTAATTTTTGTACGTAACGAAAGTGATTAGGAAGTATGAGGAACTCGAATAGTCTTTACATTTTCTTTTAAAGATAGACGATCTTTTAGAAATTGCGGCCAAAGTTGGTGTTTTGAACAGTATACTCAAACGTGACAGACCGAAAAGGTTGTACTAAGACAGCAATCGTTTGTAACTTCAGATATAATTAATTTATCGAAAAATGAACAAAAAACTATTCAATTCCACATCATTTCAGTAGTCATGCCTGAAAATGGCATGCTTTTACGTTTAAAAATGAGAATGCAAATGTGTCCGAAAGTTTCGCGGAGAAAAAGATATTTTTGAAAACACCCTTAACGATTAGACCCAATTACTAGTTTGAAAATGTTAAAATTTGGAGAAAAAGTACCTGATGCAACTGAGGTCTCACAAAAGAAGGATTTTCAAGAATATCTATATTAAAGATGTGTTTCTCTGTGCGTTGGTTTCTGGAGGAAAACTCCTTTTTTGACACGTTTCCGTCTTAGCAAATATAATTGTATGATACTCCTACTGCCTGGACTATGAAAGTTTTCATTTATAGGCAGATTCCGTTTTCACAGACTGTACTGTATTGCATTTTAAAAAGACACTCCTTGTAATTCGTAAAAACTTGAGAGAATTTGACGAAAAGATCGCGACACACCTGAGATCTTCTCACAGCATACAGATTAAAAACCCTCGCTCTAAAGGGATCAACCATCTCCTGTTATCAGAGAAGTGACAAACAAGAAAGTCATTTAAGACAATACGAAGTTTGTTGTAATTTTTAATACGCTTTTGTATCCCGATTTTTTTTTTTTATGTTTAAAATCCTGGATAATTTCCTGGGGAATAATTTCTTGAGTTCATAGTACTTTAGTGTTATGTGATATTTGAATTTTATTTTACTAAATGCATTGATAAATTCCGAAAACATTTTCTTCTATAACTCTATGAAGATTTAAAAAAAGGATATAAACATCATAGAAAAGCGACAGAGTTTCTCACCAAGCACAAGAAACAACATCTCAATGAGCCAGTTTAAATGAATTCGCCCCAATTGTTGCCAAACGATTTTTCAAGATTAAATAGTTTCAATATTAAATAGTTCATTCTACTTTATATTTTGCGGGTTGTAAAAAATGGGGTTTTGACATCTCTATGGTTTGTGATGTAATTGTCATATAAATAAATTTATTGTTTCTATGGAATGGGGCACGCCAAGTGACTAAGTAACCATAAATAAATTGGAATCTGACGAATAGGTTTTCAGTAAAATATATTTTAAAAGTGCACTTTTTCACCTTTTTTAAATTCTTGTTCAATACAAATTTTTTGACAGGGCTACACAGATATATAATCATCAGATTTTTACGCGTTTTGCTGCATTTTATTTATTTTTATGAGTAATTTTAACTTTTAAAGTTTCATGGGAATATATTGATTGGTTTCTTTTTATATCAGCTTAAAATATTTGATACCTGTACTTAATACTATAGAGCCAAAAAAAAAAAAAAACTAAATGATCTATTTTTTTTCAAAGTGGTCATATGCTTAAAATATTAAAATATGTTACTGAAGTTGACCCACAGAGCTTCCTATTGTAAAAGGATATTGTAGCATTTACGGTTCATTTGCATGATCCCTCAAAATATATCAAATACATTACAGACTACGGATACTTACTGAGTGAAATATATTTTAATGATTTTCTACTGTTTCAATTTCCGTAAAGTTTTATTACGTTACTTGTAAAGTGAATATGAACTTCGTTTGTTAATCTGATATTCTGATAACTCGTAGATCCAAGCTTCAACTGCAATAAAGATGCTCCTATTAATATGTGCACACTCCCTTTTGAAAATCCAATACTTTAGTGAATTTTGGACATAAAATTTCAATAACAGTTAAATGTAATTGCATTTCCCATGCAAAAGAAATAATTATTTCCGCAGATATTACGGAAAATACGGACATGCCCCGTCTGTGTTTGAGAGGAACCCGACAACGGAAAAGTGCCGATGGATCCTGACTACGGTGGACCCACAGAACATGCTGAGTAAGGGAATGCATTTTTAACGAATACCACAGCACTTACATACGGAAAACAATTAGACAGGATAAAATTCAAGTGTGTAACTGAAGTTTTACCACAGCCGTTGATAGTGTTCCTTTTAGGGTTTGATGTTTATTTACAGAATTACACAAAATGTGTTAAATACGTTATTCCTATAGAGTATTACAATTTAGATTGCATTTTAATGTTTTCCTTTTAGGAACTTGGTGAAATTTAAGTATTTTCAAAGTCTGAAAGCGTCGTCAATGGAAAAAATCAAGGGTTTAAAGAATCATTTAAGTTCTTCAATAATATCCGAGAATAATTGTTTATACAGAGAACATCATAAATATATTTCCATCCCATAGTTTATTGATACATATAACGTTAAAATAAAATTATTTAATTATTATCAAACAGAATGTTTCATGAACCCTAAAAAGCCGTCAATAATACAAAGAGACCAATAAAAGTAGAATAATTCGATTCGAATTTGCCTCATCTCAGAAACAAACAAGACGATTTTTATAATATTCTATCATATTTACGGCGTTTAACGTAAATTAAAACATAGAACATATATATATATATATATATATATATATATATATACAGGGTGTCCCAAAAAGGAGTACCTATTTTTAAAAATGAATAAGAAACAAACGAATAGAGTTATTAAAAAAATTCTTGCAGGAAACGGATGTGTGAAGTCTGGAATTTTGTTTGGAACACGTTATTATGATAGTTCAAAATCTGACCGACAGATGGCGCTACAGCACATTTTGGTGGCTATATGAACAAACGGAGCATGCGTGAAGACCAGACAGAAGCAGACGTGGTCAGTGAAAGTTCATTCTAAGACTCCGGCATGTTATTGTGATGAATTAAGGACATATTGAAAATATTGTCATTTAATTTTCAACTATTTCTGATGAATGCAGTAGCCGCAGCGCCATCTGTCGGTAAGAATTTTAACTAACATAATAAAGTACTCTAAACAAAATTCCAGACTTCACACAACCGTTTCCTGCAAGAATTTATCCAATAACTCTATTCGTTTGTTTCTTATTCATTTTTAAAAATAGGTACTCCTTTTTGGGACACCCTGTATATATGTATGTGTGTGTGTGTGTGAGAGAGAGAGAGGTGAAGAGGATGGGGGTGGAAAGGTAGGTAGGTAGGTAGGTAGATAGGTAGGTAGATAGATAGATTGATTGATGGTTACATAGATAGATAGATAGATAGATGTATATCCAGGTAATTATTTTTGTTGGAAAGTACTGGTTTCGGTGGAGGTCTCATATAAATATCAAAAGGAAAGAAAAATGATACATTTGCTTCCCTGATTTTTGTCCTTTTCGATTTTTTAGGCTCTAATTTTCGTAAGGTGCACAGTTCAATGCATTAAATAATCATCGTATCGTATAGTTTTTTTTTTTTCACTGATGCACATCAAAATTTTCAATATACGATTGTCAACTACATATTTAAGTGAGCTATGTTGGCAACAAAAGGATTAAAATTGAATATGGACAACAATACAGGGTTGCCTCAATTAACATTTTAATGTGACAAAACATTCTATTTAAATTATTACCAACTGGCGTGGAATAGGCATATAGTGTTTTTTTCCCTTGAAAAGCACGTTTTTATATTTATTTTCCTTTCAAAAAGAAGACATTTAATATGACAACATAACGGTAAAAAAGAGCCAATTCATCGCCAAATGAATCTAGTTAAAAATGTAAATAATTACAAAAACTATGGAACTTTTTATCTTCAATTGACATAAAGTTACATTAAATTAAAATGTCTCGATTGTTTTGAAAATTTTACAATAAAATTCATATTTCTAGTTTTAAATTTTCAGAATTTTTACCTATACACATATATAATAAATATTATAATAATATTATAGTTATGCATATATATATATAGTAATATTATTATATTATATTATATTATATTATTATACTAGCTAATCCGCCCGGCGGCGTTGCCCGTGCCCGAAATATTAATAATCTGTTCTATACGAATATGACTGAAATCTGTAAGGCTATCGAAATCAAGTCGAATGAGGCAAACTTCGTCGTAATCGGGCTCATAAAACCCAAGATCGGAAAGCGCATCCTGGCGGTCGAAAGTGCAGCCAAAATATTTAAGGCTATAGATATCAAGTCGAATGAGCCTAACCCCGTCGTAATCGGATCCATAGAACCAGATATACTCCTATAGTTCCACTTTCCACCGCCAGGGGGCGCAGTCTGTTCTGGAAGAGGCCTTTTCAGAACACTTGACCCAACCAAATTTCCTAGTAGAATTGAAATTTAACTACGGGTAAACATTGCCAAAATAGCGGAAATTGCGAAAGTGGGTTGCGTAATCGATCGGTTTATAAAGGGTTAATGTAGATATTTTTTAAAACCCAACGATGCATTTTGAAGAAAATGAACGTGTCTATGATCTGGAGTCTACTGTTCGTACGTACTTGCATTTTCCGAGTCGATGTGGATTTTTAAATCTGGACCAAAAAAAGGAAATTCGCGTGAGTGAGTTTTGAAAAGGATTTTTTTTCGGAGGGTTAAAATTAATTTTTTTCAAAACGGATACCAGATTTTAAAAAACAAAGGGATATAGATTAGGAACGGTATTTTTAGTTTTTCGTATCTTGTTTATAAACGCCAATTCGGATTTTTAAAGATAGGAGAAATAGTTAAAAAAGCGAAATTGACTTACGGTTAAAAACGTTTTCGAAAGGGTTAACGTGATTTATTTTTTAAACTAAAGGTTTCTGTCTAAACCCGATAGAACGTAGATGTCTTTAGGTGTGTTTGCTTTTTGTTTGGTTATTTTAGAAAGCCGATGCGAGATTTAATATATAGCAGAAAATCGGAATTCGCAAAAGAGAGTCCTGCGCACGAATTTTTTTTGAAGAGTTAATATTCGTATTTTTCAAAAACAAATACATATGTCGAAAGAGGAATAAATGTAGATATTGTCTGGTATTTTTAGTTTTTCGTACCTGTCTCTGAATCGCCGATGCGAAATTTTAAAAATTGCCAAAATCGCAAAAATCGCAAAACAGCATACAGAAAATATACTTTTTCGAAGGGTTAATTTTTGTATTTTTTAAAACCAAAGGTGGCTTTGAAAAGGACAAAAACAGTTCTTTAATTTGGTGACCTTCGTTTTTCCGTATCTTTTGTATTCCGGTAGATGCAAGGCTCGGAAAACGGGAGAAAATAAAAAACACGAATTCGATGCTTTTTGATTATTTTTTTTGAAAAGGTTAAATGCAAAATTTTTTCAAACCAACCAGATCGTTCGAGACGTAAAAGTATGTTCTTTTAGAATATGTAGACGGTTTTTCCGTATTTTTAGCCGTTTGTCCATGGCGAATTTAGAAATACTTTAAACAAAAACGGAATGTCTTCTGCTTTCTTTCTTCTGTTCCGGAAGATACGGAAATTGGTTTCTGCACATGCGCTAGCTCGCTTCAGAATAATGACTTTTTTATTTGTGATCTTTGATCAGTTTTTAATTGATAACTACTTTAATTTTCAAAATTTTAAAATTCTGAGGCTCAGGTATACCAGGAGAGTTTTTGGACTACATAAATCTAAATTTACAGACTTCTAGGTGTGCTAAATTTTCCTAGCCATCGCCAACAGACACACACACACACACACAGACACACAGAGCGAAACTTTCTTTTATTAGTATAGATATAATTCTAGGTTTTGTCGCTTTCGGGATTTTCCATAACTATAGGGATTTTCTGTTGAGTATTACTAACTATAACAAAAATATCTAACTTCAGTGCGAGCGAACCCTGATATAGACACCCCTCCCCCCAATGTGAAGAAATGTCATAATTACGTCAATAAAAGTAAATAATTAAAAGTGAAGGATAATAAAACTCTAGATCGTTTGGTGAATGCTGCAGAAATGCTGACGATTTCATACTAACAAATACTATTAGACTTTTTAGGAATACGTTTTTTCGTCTCGTAAGTACCATGTGAGTGAGGCCTCTTTTTATTTCAAATTCTGCAACACTCATTTTGTGAACTGCAGCGCCTCACATGATAAACATGTTGAAATTTTTCAAATGTTCAAAAATGTGCAAATAGATTGCACTATCTATCTGATTAACATCAAGTACAACGTAAATATCCGTTTTCACTTCTCATGTAGTAAAGTATGAGAACTTATATACACTTACAAAAACTATGAAACTTTGTACCTTCAATTAACGTAAAGTTACATTAAATTGAAATGTCTCGATTGTTTTGAAAATTTTACAATAAAATTCGTCAAAAAAGGTATATATGCAGATGTTCTACTGAAAAGTGTAATAAAATAGAAGTTATGCCAAGATAGATATTTTTGTTGGACCTAAATAATTCTGCAATCTAACGTGGATGATATTTGAGAACTTGTCAATGCTGCTATTTAATTTATAATTGAAATAATATAACCACATTTTCGGCAAAAACAGACGTATGAATTGACTAACTCTTACAATGTATAGACTTTATAAAACAGGCTTAAGCATCATTATACTAAAATCAATGCAATTGTATGTTAATTTATTTTGCTCATACAGTTTTATCAACTGCTGCAAAAATAAATAAAATGAAAGCCGTAAATTGTGTAGTATTTGGTAAATAAATAATAATAAAAGAAAATTCTCATAATACAAGAATATAATTTTCTTAGCAGAGTAGATTTACTGGAAGCTAGATAGCGCAAAAACTGACTGAGGAAAAATGTAGCAATCATCCATTAGCGAAAATGAAATGAAGTCCCGTGCGAAGATAAGATCAAGTTATTTATAGTTTAAGGTCGAAACATTGTTTTACTGTAAATGAGTATTATATAATTAAAGTTAAAAGTATATTTCATTTAATATTGTAAATAATAACAAAATTATCACAAGTAAATGGAAAAATAATTTTCTAATTGATACTTTATTACTAAAATGTAGTAAATGGAAATTTTTTTTATAAAGTATACCTTTACGCACTGTATTTTAGATGAACACTTTTTTTTGAAATTTTCTTAATTATTTCTTCAAGACATTCCAACAATTACATCATATGATATAATATTTTACTTCTCACATTTCCACATAGAAAAATAAATAAAATAAAAAATCTTAAGCATTTTATAAGTGTTATTTTGACCTTATTCAATATTCTTTCTTATATGTTTTTATATAGGTATGGTTAGCATAGTTTCCTATCTTTAAATATTCATTTTTCGATTACTGTTTAGTAATAAAGATCTTTTAATATTCCTTAAGTAATGTCACTGATACTTAAAAAATATAAAAACAGTTATTATTTCTCTTGACTGAACATAAAACACACATAAAAACAGCAATAAAGCAGTTTGAAGAGGATACACAATCCTCAAAAAAATATTTAAAGGTAGAATTGAAAAGACAGATGTAATGACTGATGATAAACTTTAATGTAGTAAATGGTTTTGTTGTTTATCAAGCCAAAGCTTCTTAAAGATTAAAAAGCAGGATGTATTACTTGTATTCATTCTCTTCTTGTACTTACTTTTATTGATAATATGCACAGGAAGGTCAATTTATATTTAGTGAAAAGGGAAGAACTCAAGGATTTTTTTGAATTTGCTGCAGAAATTATTTTATTATTTTTTTAAGGTCTCTCACTGCTTTTCAATAGTCAATGTCGGACCAGTATTGAAAATTTATGTTATTGTTTTGTTTGAAAGACGAAATATCCAAATAGTTATTCAAAACAATTTTGTTTTCTTCGTACGGACATTTGAAATGCAGTTATGGATGTATTTATTACAGCTCTCAAACCGGATGCAATTAAGTAACCGGAAATTGCTGTATGAGGACAAGGGTTTTTCTAGTTAAGAATGAAAAATTACGTCTAACATTGAGGCTGAAGAAGGTACAACATTAAAATCCGAACAGTTTTAAGAACTTGAGATGAAAATCTCTAATAGATTTTCAGAAATGAAAACTTTAAATGAGTTTTCTGAAAAACACGA
This sequence comes from Maratus michaelseni, assembly GCA_963931845.1. NCBI lineage: Eukaryota > Metazoa > Arthropoda > Arachnida > Araneae > Salticidae > Maratus > Maratus michaelseni. The sequence continues at coordinate 183,721,669 of OZ007591.1, forward strand.
AGAGTAAACGGATCAATCAACGGTTTTCATGAACAATCAACGGAAAACGCTTTATCTCTAAAACTTATGATTATATGTATGTGGGATTTTTTGGTTGTGTCCGCAAAGTGTAACAGTATATTAAGATAAAATAAATTTCTCGGCATCTAGGAATCGAGAATTAATAGTCCAGACTTTTTCCAAGATTAGATCATATAAAAGTTTCGTAAATCTTGGTTAAATGTAACAAAATATTTACAACGATAATTATAATTAGATAAAGATATTTCGACCGTCTGTCGAAGACTTAAAGATTAGCGCAATCCATCTGATTGGCTTAAAAAAATTAAAGAAGCCCTCCCTCCCTAGCGGTCCGTTTGACCACGATGAAATCTCTAGCACACCTGCTATTGTCCTCACGATGAAAATGTACTGCTAATCAAAATTTTATCGTTCGGGAACTTCGGTTCTACACTGTTAAAAATTTGCAGCAAACTGCCCAGTCATTTGACCGTTTTTGTTAGAAAACGGTTATATAACCGTAATTTAACTATATTTTGTACCGTATATATTCTGTATTCTAACCGTAATATAACTATTACTCATTTTATGGTCAGAATATAGTTAAATTACGGTTATGTAACCGTTTTCTAGAAAAACGGTCAAATGACTGGACAATTTGCTGCAAATTTTTAACAGTGTAGATCTCGAGCTTCAATTAAAAATTTGCTGCAGCTCGCAATCCAAAGTTCAGATAACGAATTCTTGCGACCATATTTATGTAAAACTGCTTGCTTACAATTTGTGTAATGTTGTGGGTATAATGAACCATCGGTTTAAATATCTGAGAATTTCCTGAAATTTTACATTTTGTTAAATTAACATACAGGGAATGTATGAAAAATCATGAAATGTATAATTTGAATTAGTATATCTATGGAAGTTTTTATCTTATGGCTTGGATTGTTGTTCATTGCATTCTTGGTACCAAATAGTATATTTATTGAAAACAAATAACAAGTTACAAGTACCGTATATTCCGGCGTAAAACGCGCACTTTTGAAACAAGAAATTTGCCTTTTTACAAGAACGGTGATTATGCGGCAATTGCATTGAAAAAATTCCGGTTTAAGAAGCAGCTCTGGCTCGATGACTGACAGACAATGCCACAACAGTATGTCACGTCTTTTAATTAGCATTTTATGACAAGTACAGCGCCATCTATTGGTCAACTTTTGAACTTTTTTCTTTCGCAAAACAAATTCCCATTGCTTCACGTATACTCAGATGAAATATCAGGTCATTATTCTAACCAGTGGTTCCTTTTTTACAGCCTTTTGAAAATGCAACTCTAATTATAATCACTCGGTATATTAAATTACGCGATATACTTTAGGATGAGGTGTAGTGTAATTAATAAATGCAAAAAGGATTAGCCATTACGGGGTTGGGACACCGTGCAACCCAGCGACTGTTCTATTTGTACAATTTTTTAAAAAAATAAATTCTGACATGCACTTATACTAGGATATTTTCAAGAGAGTGCAAAGAAATTTTTTTTGTAAATTGTGGTATGATTGAATATAAAAATAGTTGCCAGTTTTGGCCCGTAATCAAAAGGTTAAATGGTACTGTGCAATACAAATAAAAGAACATCTCTTTAAAGAAATTTATTTATCAAATTTTCGTTACAAATTTTAATAAATCTTTTTCTTTTCTGTTTTTAAATTCCGACGAAGCATTTGGTTTGTATTGATAAATAAATTTGAAAGGAAAATTTCTTCCGTATGGTGTTTAAATAAGCTTGGTTTAAGTGTGTTGTCAAAGTGAAATTAAGGACTCAAGTGTGGCGAAATGTGCTGTGAAATTAAAATGTCGAGAAACACTGCTTTATTTCGTCAGTAAGTAATCTTGAAAACTAAACATTATAATGAGCTGTATTGGCCTGCGTAAGGTCAGGTAACCCAATTTTAACCGATTTAACCCGTAACCCATACCCAACCCGCAGTTTGGATCGGGTCAGGTTGACGCTAATAGTTTTCGTTGAGAGTCAGGTAGGGTTAAGAATAATTTTGTTCGTTGCGGAACGGATTCGAGTCGGATTGACTTTAAACGTTTTGGGTTCGGGTCGATTTTGGGTTAGGTTTTGACACTTTCGGGCAAGTTTCGAGCTGACCCGATGTTTCAAATAAAAGTCATGAATATTTTCCACATGAAAAAGAACTATATATTTGGATATTAATAAGTATATATGTGTTCATTTTTATACAAACAAGTTGGAAATTTTACGTCAAACGCGACAAACGAGGTGCGTTCGTACTTTAGCTAGTTATGTAAATATTCAGAACTTGATGATTTTTAATTCTGTGAAATGAATTATATCGTCTGCAGATTAATTTCTGCAATAAAATAAGTATCTCGATCGCTTGATGATTAAACCTCGAAAGCTCCTATAACAAGAAAGCACCGATTTTTTTAAATTCAAATTTCTTAATAAATATTTTATTAATATCTTCTAAAGTTTTGATTCTATTTTCATAAAATTTGAAATGTCGCGACAAAATTCTGCGAATATAATATATCTTAAATTTCAAACCATTTGGTTGGGTAGTTTTTGCGCTGTAATATGCGGACAGACGGACGGACGGATCAGACGACAACTATAGGTGCTACGTATTTATATAATTACGAATGCACCTAAATATATACAATTGATATTAGATATGTAATTGTAAACTATTTTTCCATGATGATATGAAAATATGGATTAAAATATGTATTAAAACATGTATTAAAATATGGATTAATTTTCTTTCACTTCGGGTTCGAGTTTGACTATTTGGGTTGAAGTGCTTGGGTTCGGGATGAGTTGCGGGTGGTTTTAAGCACAAATTTCGGGTTCGGGTCGAGTACCATTGGATCCGTGCAGGGCTCTAATGAACTGTAAACTTACATATGCATCTTTTTTACTATGGTGGTTCGTTGGATGTAAAACTTAACCAAAGAGAAATCGCGCATATCTAGGGTATGAATAGTTTTTACTTTGTCACCAATAAATACAAACAATAATTCCCAACTTATTTAGTCAGTGACAACTGTTACAAATTGTAGGATAAAATACGCTAAAGATTACATTTCGAAAAGTAGTGGTGATAATTGTAAAATCCGTATGCACTCGGGGTATGTCATACCCCATGCGACTTCTCCCGGGTATGTAGGTCATAATTCACAATTTTTTGTAATATGAATTTATTAACTCCTTCGATCCCAGTGTATCCACTAGTAGGAATATGCTACGTAGGGTTATTTCATATATGAACAAAGAGGTTAGAAAGTTTGAAAATTAAAAATATGTTTTTGGAAAAAAAAAAAAATGCTTGGAATATGTTTGGGTCCATTCGTTGTATCTCATTATAAAATAAACATTTCAAACAGATAATTTTCGGGAAAATATAAGCTAAAGTTTGTCACGTGGATTTAACATTAGTTTCCTCAAACACTGACCTCTCCTAAATCTATGAAGATATAAGAAAAAAGTATATAAATCATACCTTTTGCGGGTTGATTTGATCCAAGGAACTCAAATATGGTGTTTAAAGTGAGTGTTACCATTTGAAAAATCAAAGTTGGTGTAATTTTAAATTTGTATACGACCCCTTATTATAAAATAAAGCGCACATACTGTTAAAGAACTTCATATCAATTAAAAAGGCACTTTTGTCTATTATTGCATTAAGGCGGTTCTCAAAAAATAGTTTTCGCGCTCAACAATGCGCAATTTTCTAACATATTTCCTGACGCATTTTTAAACATAAAAGCATGAAACTTGCAGGCATGATTATTGAAGCGATTTGGAATCAAAGTCTTTTTGACTTCTTGAGTTATAATCGATTATTGTCTCAAGACGCTAGTTTTTTCTCTTTCCTGCTCTTTCACGTCCGGAAACTCGGTTCAAAATGCCAACTTTGATAGCCTTTTCTGAAAACTCTTCTGCCTTTACCGACAAATGGAACAAAAGAGTTCGATTACAAAGTTTCTTAATAAGAGTACTTTCCAATTTCATGCGTTTGTGAACAAAAATGAATTAAAAAGTGTATCAGAAAGTACCCATTTTGCATTTGAGAACAACCTTAATTAGAATCAGAGTTATGGTTATCGTTCGGTAAATTTTTTTGGGAGGGGGTATTGTACGTCATTTAGGCAATTACTGATTTTAATGCATGTATGTGCTGTAATTGTACAATTTACGAACAATATGTGCATAAATATAATAATCGTACAACACTAAATTTATACATTGATGGTTAATAGTATTTTCTTTAAACACATTTATCTACCTCGCAACGTTGTTAATAGATTTAATACGATTGATAAAACGCTCTAAGTGAAATAAAAAAATTCATTTTTGTTCTGATTATTTTTTTAAGATATGACAACAGAAAAAAAATATTATTTAAACTATCTATTCAAGATTTCTAAATTATTTTCTCACCGTACAACTATAATTTAATAAATATAAAACTATTAAATGATAAAAGAGTATTTAAATATATACCCATTCTATGTACCATATTAGATTTTAAAAAATGTTAACTTCAATAATCTTCATGTGAAAACTTTAATTAAAGAAACAGAACGTCTCACGGCGAACTCAAATCAGAATAAACAGACAAATAAGTAAGGAGGTAAGTCGACAACCTTTTTTCCCAAGTGACCTTTCCTTATTAAAGCAAAATAAAAACAATGACACTTCATTCAGTGTCATTCATTTTGCTTATAAGGCCAAACTAACATTTATTTTCCAGGTGCGTTCATTATGCTTCAGATGATTATACAGATAAAGGAAAGGTATATTAGGGTCAAAACTTTAACTTGTAACTATTTGTAACTTTCTTACAAACTAGGTTTTTTGAAGCTGTTTTGTTCTGAAGAAAGTAGCTGTAACATTTCTTTTGTAGAGTAACTGGAAGTTAATTCACACGCAATTTTTTTTTTTTAACATGACATTTTATACACTTATGCACGCAATACAGTTAATGATTATACACGCACATCAGATAATTATTAAATGTTGAATCACTTTCGTAAAAAACTATGACGATTACTTTGATTACTTCTAGATAACTTTAGTTCATTTTTCGAGAAACGATTGCAAAACAGACTACAGTTTCAAGTTTAATCAAAGTAAAAGAATATATATATATATATATATATATATATATATATATATATATATATATATATATATATATATATATATATAAAACTTTTTATAAGCAGTCGGTGGTTAATCTTAAAAATTATGTCTCAATTTCATGACTGCAATTCATGTTGTTCCAAGAAATTTCCGTTAAAATATGTTAGTTTGGCGTAGGCCCTGATTGTTGAAAATTCATTGCTTTGATGTATGCTTGATAATAAGTTCTGAGTGAAATAAAAAATGTCATTTTTGCTCTGATTATTTTTTAAAATATGACAACAGAAAAAAAATATTTAAACTATTTATTCAAGATTTCTAAATTATTTTCTCACCGTACAACCATAATTTAATTAATATAAAACTATTAAATGATAAAAGAGTATATATATATATATATATATATATATATATATATATATATAATACATTCCTTATGTTTTATTTATATTTTCTACTTTTTAGTGTTTAAAACATTTCGTTGTTGCAGTTTCACAGCTAGTAGGCATTATTTTGGCAAGACCGGTTTGACGCATAACTCCATTATTTTTGTTACATGTAAACAGTTGTAACCATAATGATTATTTGGAAATTTATCTTTTGCAATAGGCTAACAGAAAAATGCCTTAAGATAATTTATTAATTTATAATTAAGCTCTAAAAGTTAAATAAAAAGTGTAAAAATGGAACCACTATGTGCATTTATAAATACACTTGCTGACCCGACTGGCGTTGCCCGGGTCCGTGACATATGCTCTTAATAATACTAACAATATGCTCTTAAATAAACCTCATATTTGTATGACTTTATATCTTTAACCTGATTTTGTAAGAATTTATACTTTTTATACTTGAAAATCTTTCCAAACGAATCTTGTATTGAGGCCTCGGAATATTTATATATTTTGTAAAACCGAATGCGTCGTTTTAAAGTAAAATGCTCTTAACAAAAATATGCTCTTAAAAATATATATGCTCTTTAAGTGGGTGTTACATACTTTTCCGTATTTGGACAAAAATTAGCGGATTCAGAATTTTAAAGTGTGTGGATTTTTTTTTTTCACATCGGGTCATTTAATATTAAAAAAAAAAAAAAAAATTCTCATTGTCACTCACAATAAGAATGTCTATACATGCAAATATTAATAATTGTTGAATGTATAGTTTTGTTAATTTTCAGCATCAAAATTTATTGCGAAGAATGGCTTCTTCTCTTTTTTCTCTTAAACTGGTCAAAATTCACCTGTCTTTCATTTCAAGGTTGAGATCAGGGCCCTACAGAAAGACCGCGGGCCCCGTTAATAGTTCGAATGCGGGGCCCCCCACCATAAGCCTGATAAAATAAAACCTGCTTAGACGAAAACGTACAGGAATTATTTTTTTCACTTTTTATATTACGTTTTTTAGTGTTGGTTAGGGAAATCAATTTTCAATTGTGGCAACTTTTCCAGGGATTATTTTAAATTATTGAAGAAAACTGATGGCCATTGTTGAGATAGATTTGAAAAAAAAAATCCATGCTTGAATATTATTTAAAAAGTAGTTAAATTAAGCGTCTGTTTTCAAATAAATTTCATTCGAAAGTTAACATTTTTCTAATTGATGATGTAAGAATTGAAATTGTAAGGTATTTAGAAGTTATGTATTCGCGATAAAAACGAATGCGATATCTGTTGTCACAATCGTTATGCATTTCTAAAAATTGCTAGTGGGATTAGGTTGGCTTCCAAAAGTAGACTACGAAGTCGACAGAGAAATCTAACAGTGAAAGAAATAGGACTTTGCCGCGAATAAGGAAATGATAAATGAACTTATAATAAATCTACCCAAATAATTCCTGTAAAATATTAGCCTTACATTGTTTATTCTAACTCAAAATACAATCATTATTTCTTCTTTTTTTTAACCGTAACACTATTTTTAGAAATTGTAATTTTCCTGAAATCCTTTACTTTTGTGAATTTTTTTTATTAAAAAATGAAATTCTCTAACCTATAATTAAAAAAAGAAAGTAGTTGGTAACATGCAATCAAGGTCTGCAATCAAGATGGAGCAATCAATAAAGGCTCCAATTCAAATATTTATAATTAAGAATTTAAAAATCAGTTAAAATTACGTCATATTTACACAATCATATAAATTTTTTCTTTAGTTTAATCAATGTAAAAATGCATGTCATGCTAAGCATAACGTCATTTTCACCGGCGCAAACTTTTCACACATTACTTTTATGCTTAACCACCGTGTATGTAAATAAAAAAATATTTTGTATTTCATTTGTAATGAAAAAATGGCATCAACAAAGTTATATTGCATATTGATAAAATAAACCCAATGGACAATATTCCCGTGACGTCACAATAAATATGGATTTTTATTCGCTTGTAAAAACAAAGTGCACGCGGATAAATATTTTTACTGAAATTTAAATTTGAAATTAAAAATATTCGGCCAAAAAGCCACGTGTCTGAAAATTTATTATTTCTCTTTTATCCTCGCAACAGTGGAAGTTATCCGATTGCCACCATTTTGAAGAAATAATTTTTTTTTAAATTTATATTTTGCTAATTAATAAAAGAAACGAATGCACGATAACAAATCTGTGGCCAAATACCTTTCATTTAAAATAAGAATCATGTAATTTGATGAAGTAGTTTTTTTCTCACGAACTGTCGAAAGAAAACGCTTAGCGTTTTAAATATGCTAGGGAATCGAACCCGGGCTTCCCGAGTTACAGAACATAGGCAAAAACCATTTTTTCCAATTATAATAGATTTTCATATTTAATATATATATTTTAATCTGATTCATTAACAACACCAAAAATAATTTTTATAAGAAAAATAGCAATAATATAAACAAATAAAATTTTGAACTTTAATAAAATTATACTTTTGTATTAGCCGCATGCCAGCAGTTAATGGCCAAAGAAATCGTCCAGGATTTCGCTGCTTACTGCATGTTTTTTTAGTCTGAAAATTTCAACTGTTTGAGCGCGTAAGTTCGAGAACATGTCTGTTAAATTTGCATTTTATTTATATTATATTATTTTTTATGCTTACATTTTGATGAAGTTTTAATTTATTTCTGTAATATTAGCCGGATATAAGTGTGGAACTATTTTTACATGGTATACAGGAGTTTACGTGCTATTTCAGATTCATCATGTAAATGCTATAGTTATAGCTCAGATGAATGAAATTAGCGCTGCAGTTCGCAGCCTTGTCCAACAAATAATAGTGAAATATGCCAGCCAGGATATCGTCGGGATAGTTCAGTAGGGAGAGCGTTGGTACGGCACACCAAAGTACCCAGGTTCGTGTCCTGGTCCCGGCATAATTCCCCTCTGTTGGAAAAAATCTCAACTATGATACTCCAACCATTGGATATATTTATATTGTTTTAAATGCAAACGGATTAATCTTTCGCAATCGGGCTGCACGTGATAGAGATAGATTTAAAAATTGGAAATTATTTTTAAAACCATAAAATATCAGTAAATTCAAGTACAGTTTTCAAAGAAATTGCATTTTTTTCCCTATTCGACTGTGCAAAAATTGAAATTGTGCGACGTTCAGAAGTTTAAAAAGATGCAGCAAAAAAGAAATTTATTAGTAAATTCGTTGCTATCATCTAAATGACTTCAGCAATAATCAGACATGTGTTAGATTTATAATATAGATTATTGTTAACGTTAAACCATATTCTTGACAACATCATTTATGTGCGACGTCATCCCTTGACATGGACCCGATTACGTAAGATTAGCATCAAAATTTAATAAGATAATATTATTCTATACGTTTGAATCAAATATATGAAATCAAAATAAGTTTTGTTTTCACCAATTCTATCGTATGCATATTTAAGACTTTGTGAATATAATGAAATTTTCTTTTTAGCCTACATTTTTTTTTTTTTTTTTTTTTTTTTGTAATAGTTGACAATTTTACCTAGGCTAATCTGTATAATTTTAGATTGCCCTTTAACTACATCAAGCTCCAAATCATATATTAATGCTTTATTTATTTCAACACTTCATTGTACGCAATATTATTTTGATTCAAATTATTTGTTATACAAATAATTTTAACGTTTTCTTGAAATGTTATTCTGAATAATGCGTAATGCAACGTATAATTGTCCATGTATAAACACTGGTTTAGACAAATAGATACCAACATATTCAAGTGTTTCCCCTTGAGCGTTATTTATATGTCATCGCAAAAGATAACTGGATGAAGAATTGTCTTCTGTTAAGAATAAAAGTGTATTCAGAATATGGAGCATCAAAGATAGTCTTGGAATCCAAACGCGATTGCCTATATGATTTCCTGTTATAATTTCAGTTTCAATTGAGCGAATGTTTAGAGCCTTTACAATCAATCTCATTCTATTGCAAAGAACCAAAGAGGGATTGAGGTTTCTCAACAACATAATTGGTGGCCTCCTGGTTTTAAATTGTTCAAATATTCCTTTGGATATGATACTGCTTGATCTTCATTTACAACGGAATGAGCGGCATAATAAATTCCCGGTTGTCCATAAAATTGTTCAGTTATCAAGTTGTTAATTATTTCAACTTCTTCGTTCAAAGGGGTTAAAATGCATTTTTTGTCAAATTAATACTCTGTATTTCCATCATTAGATATTACACAAATTTTACGTATCACAAAAATTCCATTCGTGTTTAAATTAAATAATTTCGATTTATAAAATTGTCGCTCATCAAAACGCTTATTATTATTATTATTATTACTATTTTGTATTTTATATAAAATCAGTAACAGTTTTTTTCTTTTACTTTTCGATGTGTCTGTATTATTTTCTAACTAATAATAGCCATTTTAATTCTTTAACCAACCATAATATGCAGTCACCAAGAGGAAAAAAAATTACCATTGGCAACCATTGATCCCGCAAAAAGTGAAAAATACCAAATTTTTTATTTTAAAAAGTCATAATAAATCAGTCAGTTAAGATACAGTTTTCAAACAAATTGCATTTGAAAGTAGATTTGTGTCGCCAGTGTAAAAAATTATATTGTGCGATGTTTAGAAATTAAAAAAATTGCAGTAGCAAAAATCGCAAAACCGAAGTTTCATCATTGAGTGTTGCCATTCGCAAAATGACGTCAGCGTTACGCACGGACACGTTTGTTCTTTATAATATATATATATAGATAGATAGATTTAGAATATTGAAAATATAATTACATTTTAATTCAATTCATCAGTTAAGGCGCCGATTGCCTGACGCTATTGCAACTTTTGTTATTGTGTTTTACAATTTAGAAAATATTTGTTCTATAAAACATAAATAAATAAATGTCTGCATCTTTGCTATGTGCGTTCTGCTGATTTTTAATAAAAGATGGATTTTGTTTCGAAAGTAAAACGCTTCCTGAAAACCCCCTCCCCCTCCTAGCCAGTCCGTAAAGACATTCAAGCAATTTCTGCCTTTTGAATTTTATTATTTGTTAGCTATTTTAATTAAAATTTTTATGTAAAAAATACCAGTCTATTTTTTCTGGTATTTCTTTAAAAACCAGTACCGAAGCCGGGGCCCCTAGGAGACCCGGGACCTGGTAATTTGTACCGGCTCTGCCCCTCTGCACGGGCCTGGCTGAGATCCCCTTCCTTAAAAAGTTTGGATTTGTTTTGAACTGTCCGAACACTACTCTTGTACTGGCGTATAACTGCACGAGTTCTGAAGACAGCTTCATTGGTTTTAAGACCTTGTTTAAAATCATGTCTTAAGATGCATAAAATCTCAATATTTATAACACTCTTTACGTAACCTAATAAAAAAAAGAAAACTGCCCAGTTAAACTGAGGGCATTGAGCTCACAGGCTATTCACACTAATTGTATATTATACTCGTATTTCAAAGAATTTGAAATAAGCCCCTTGAAAAATAAAGAAATCGACAATATATTAAGGGGGGGTTATCCCCCCGTTACCCCCTCATAGTTAACTAATGAACCCCTTAAACTAATCAGGGAAGCCTCTTATTACAATGAATATATATATACAAAATTTGAAGAAAATCGGATAATGCTGCATGAAAAACCCATTTATTTAAATTAAGGGGGATTAGCCCCCCCCCTTCCCCCTTTATACTTAACCAATGAACCCCCAAAACTATTCAGAGAAGCGCATTATCACAATGAACCTATATACAAAATTTGAAGAAAATCGGATAATTCTGCTTGAAAACCCCATTTATATAAATTAAGGGGGGATTGGCCCCCGTCCCCCCCTTTATACTTAACCAATCAATCCCGAAAACGAATCAGGGAAGCGTCTTAACCCAGAGAACCTATAAACAAAATTTGAAGGAAAACGGAGTAATTCTGCAGGAAAAACCCATTTATATAAATTAAGGGGGGGATTAGCCCCCCGTCCCCCCCCCCTTTATACTTAACCAATCAATCCCAACAAAAACTAATCAGGGAAGCCTCTTATTACAATGAATATATAAATACAAAATTTAAAGAAAATCGGATAATGCTGCATGAAAATTCCCTTTATCTAAATTAAGGGGGATTAGCCCCCCCCCTTCCCCCTTTATACTTAACCAATGAACCCCCAAAACTATTCAGAGAAGCGCATTATCACAATGAACCTATATACAAAATTTGAAGAAAATCGGATAATTCTGCTTGAAAAACCCATTTATATAAATTAAGGGGGGATTGGCCCCCGTCCCCCCCTTTATACTTAACCAATCAATCCCGAAAACGAATCAGGGAAGCGTCTTAACCCAATGAACCTATAAACAAATTTTGAAGCAAATGGGATAATTCTGCATGAAAAACCCATTTATATAAATTAAGGGGGGGTTTAGCACCCCCCGTCCCCCGCCCCCTTTATACTTAACCAATCAATCCCGAAAACTAATCAGGGAAGCGTCTTAACCCAATGAACCTATAAACAAATTTTGAAGCAAATGGGATAATTCTGCATGAAAAACCCATTTATATAAATTAAGGGGGGGGATTAGCCCCCCAGTTCCCCCCTTTTATACTTAATCAGTCAATCCCAAAAACTAATCAGGGAAGCGTCTTAACCCAATGAACCTATAAACAAATTTTGAAGTAAATGGGATAATTCTGCATGAAAAACCCATTTATATAAATTAAAGGGGGATTAGCCCCCCCCGTTCCCCCCTTTTATACTTAATCAGTCAATCCCGAAAACTAATCAGGGAAGCGCCTTAACACAGTGAACCTATAAACAAAATTTGAAGGAAAAAGGAATAATTCTGCAGGGAAAACCCATTTATATAAATTAAGGGGGGGACTAGCCCCCACGTTCCCCCCCCCCCTTTATACTTAACCAATCAATCCCAAAAACTAATCAGGGAAGCGTCTTAACGCAGTGAACCTATAAACAAAATTTGAAGGAAAACGGAATAATTCTGCATGAAAAACCCATTTATATAAATTAAGGGGGGGATTAGCCCCCCCCCATTCCTCCCTTTATACTTAACCAATCAATCCCGAAAACAAATCAGGGAAGCGCCTGAACACAGTGAACCTATAAACAAAATTTGAAGGAAAACGGAATAATTCTCTATTAAAACCCCATTTATATAAATTAGGGGGGGATTAGCCCCCCCCTGTTCCCCCCTTTATATTTAACTAATCAATCCCGAAAACTAATCAGGGAAGCGCCTTAACACAGTCAACCTATAAACAAAATTTGAAGGAAAACGGAATAATTCTGTATTAAAACCCTATTTATATAAATTAGGGGGGGATTAGCCCCCCCCCCCTGTTCCCCCCTTTATATTTAACCAATCAATCCCGAAAACTAATCAGGGAAGCGCCTTAACACAGTCAACCTATAAACAAAATTTGAAGGAAAACGGAATAATTCTGTATTAAAACCCTATTTATATAAATTAGGGGGGGGATTAGCCCCCCCCCCTGTTCCCCCCCTTTATATTTAACCAATCAATCCCGAAAACTAATCAGGGAAGCGCCTTAACACAGTCAACCTATAAACAAAATTTGAAGGAAATCGGATATTTCTATGAAGAGTTATCGCGTTACGTACGTACATACGTACATACATACATACATACATACATACATACATACAGAACCGGCGGGCACATAAGCTCTCAGGCTTTGATAGCCTGTGAGCTAAAAATGAAAGAAAGAAGCCTGTATGATTATAGAATATAGAGGGACATGTATTCTCTTAAATAACATTTTAAGTTCAACAGTAGGGGTGATAAAGTGCCAGCTATATCACCCCTTTGGTATAAAAACATTAAAAGAAAAAACGAAAATACTTTCGATACAACCTAATAGTTACAGAAATATGTGCTAAAGCCACACACGTATTCACGTTCTGAGCGAAATTTTACAGATATTATTATTTTTTAACTACTTCTAATCATTCGAATGTTTCGAGATTTTTATACGTGATGTAAATCGAATGTACAAAGAACGTTAAAAAGACGGTGTTAAAATACCGACATTTGGTTACATTTAGCGTAGCGCAAAAATAATGTCTCTGGGAACAATCGCAAATGTTTTTGAAAGGGTTAATATTCCTATTTTTGAAAACGAATTACACCGTCCGTCGTACAGAATAAAGTATCCGACTTAAGTGGCTATTTTTCGTTTTTTTCATATCTCTAAAATTGCGCCCAATGCAAACTTTAAAAAAAAAATAAGAATAAGTTTTTAGTTTGTCTGTATTCCGAACGGTTTGGTTGATGCCCTTTTAGAATGACGGTGCGGAAAAAAAGCCGCTTGACCTTTCCTTTCTTCTCTGCTGGGAAATCTGCCGAAGTGTCTTAACTTCGCAGGCGCGCGCGCTCAAAAAATAATGCTTTTTTGATGAACTTTCCTTCTGGTTTCTAATTAATATCTTGGCTAATTATCAAAAATGGAAAAATCTGAGTCTCAGGTGTATTCGGATCTAACCCTTTTGGACTATCCTCATTTAAATTTTCAGACCTCTACGTGCAGTAGATTTTCCTAGCCATCGAGGATATACACGTAAAAGCCTTTCTTTTATTAGTATATATACTATAAATGTTACGCATACCATTTGCTTTTCGGAATATGTTTTTAACACATAGAAATAACTTCGATAGCGTATAAAAAAGTTTATGAATATGGACTAGTAAAATAGCATCAAAATTTACTTCAGACAATTACCGCCCACAGATATAGAGTATCCGAATTCCATTCCCGTCCATATAAAATAACTATAAACTACATCATTAACAAAATGAAATTTACCAATCTAAAGTGAAAAATCTTTATACCTCATATAGGCGTATTCATTCAGTTTTTGCGTAGATAATGTGATTTACAGAAAAAAATATATATCTACAATGACAGGTCACAAATAAATAACTAAGCATTTAGCATAGTTAAAATAAACTAATAAAAATTCTCAAATTAATACAAATAACAAAAAATAATAATTAAAATTTGAAAGAACATCGTAAATTCAATCCAAAAAGTGCTTTTCGATTTCTGAAATCATCGCTGTTTTGCTCAATGTAACAATCTAATTAATTCCAAGTCACTAAACGTTTTTTATCCATCATTTCACAGTGTTTTTTGAAGCTAGCTTTATAAACATTAGACATTATATAAAGATTTATCAAATTAAACATTTAAAAGAAAAGATCTCAATGAAAATCTGTGAGTAAATTCTGGTGCGAATGGAAAAATTCTACATCTAAAAAGTTGTTAATCTGCCAGCTGATTTTTCAAAAGTACATATAATAGAAGGTATACGACATTTAAGATTGCTGCAAAAATGAAAAAAAAAAAATTGCAAAAATATAGGGTGTGATTTGATTTGTCAATTGAAATCCGATTCTATCACTGAAGCATGGAAATGGAAGATTAAGAAATTCTTAAGAAGTTACTTATATGATAAATTATATAAAACTAATAATTTTTAAAATATCAGGTTATCTACTATGAATAAAACTTACTTAAAATAATAAAGATTTAATGTTCTTCAAAAATATTAGGATTGTTAAAGTCTTTCAATAGGGTTTATTAAACCGCATTCAAACAAACGTATTGCAACATATGAAGATACCACGCATCCGAACATACAACAGTCATCTGAAAATACTTAAACATCAACGGAAAAACTAAATATGCATTTATGCGCTGAAAAAAGAAGGTATTTGTATTTTATCAGCGTAGAATCCTTTTTACGATAATTTAAACCTAAAGTATTCTAAATTACTTTAATAAAATTTAATGTAATACTTTAATTTATCTTTGTTGAGAGTCGAATTTGTCAAATTCTATCCCAATAAAGTATTACGCACATACTTAGTACTGATTATTAAGTATTTTTTATACACTATGATTATACAATATTTTATCAATTATTTCACAGAGTATTATTATACAATATTTTATAAATTCCTAGCAGGCTATGCTCACTGCGCTGGACTTTTTTCCAAATGCTCTTTGAATCAAACGAATGAGTGAATTCGACTATGTGTTTTAAAGTAATATGAACCTTCACCTGTAACGTCCTACCGCATTGCTGAATACAATGCGAACGTCATTGTGCTATTGTCTTATGTTATGCATTACACAAAATTCAGGCTATTAATTATAATCGGGCTTAATTATTATAATAGCAACTATTTTATTTGATCATTTATAGTAAAGTTTGGTAGAGAAATGTTGTCGTTATGACCAACAGAAATTAAATGTTCTTTGGTCACCACCCTACTAAAAAAGAGACCATTATAATCATTGCACAGATTGACCATGAACTTAAATAATGTTCGGGTTATTCATTTTCGTTTCTTAGTACTTGAACTCCGGGCCCCTCAGCTCTGTGCTATGTGTGATTCTAGTAGCTTAAATACAATATCACTCTACGTTACATTATATTTCGTAATTACGTCATCTTCTGGCATGTCTACTACAGTTTTCTATCTTTGGATTCCAGCAGAGTAAATACAGTAAAAAATGTATTAAATTATATGCACACAAAGAACAGTGTTTAACTTTCACATTCCAAAGAAATGTTAATCATAAAAAAAGTGGGTTTTAAAAGCAGAATTTTTTGAATAAAATTAAAATAGCGTTATTTTCATTGCCTTTTCATTTTATATACCAGTCGCAATCATGTAACCATTAACCTAGAATAAACCTCGATGACTTATTCTGGTAGAAAAATAATCCTCTAGTTTGCATCAAATAAAATCTTCCTAATCTTCCGTAATCGGATCCAGAATCATGTTTGAAGTCAAACATTAGAAGTTTTTGCAAAGCTATGGTTACAAATGTACCAGAGTTAGCAACAAAAAGTTAATTACGCGCCTTACTACATTCCATTAATTAATGCCAAATTCATGTTGACTCCTTTCACCAATAAAACTCCTTGAAAGTGATAAATGAAGTTAGTTATGCAAATTTTTTAGTAATAAACTTTTTACTGAATACTTAAACCGAAGATTTTTTTGCATTTCTATAATGAGCATAATAACATTCAGAAATAAATAGACCTGCTATTTCTTTTATTTTCGATGTTAAATTATTCTTCAGTCTGTTGTCTAAATAAACCCCATGATAACACAATCGTTAATTTGTCACTAAGTTTAGAGGCTAGGGCTGTGCGTCAGCTGAAATTGCTTTATAATAATCAAAATTTTATCTAATCTGAATTCCAGGTACTTTTTTTTTTATTTATGCGAACGCCATTGCGCTAAGTTTTTTTCAATGATAAATCAGCAAATATTGTTCCTTGGCCACACTTGGCATTTCAAAGTTTTTTTCATATATTGAAAGTATTGCTCTTTTAGTGACAGAAAAATAACTTCAGATAAAAAAAAATACATAATAGTAAATATTCTTTTGTTGGTTTGCTTCGTAATGAAAACCATAAATTTACTAATTGCTGAGTACAAATTTCATGTAATCTTCTGCAATAGGATTACTCGTCCAGAGTCCCCTTCAAATATAAAGGACATTTCCAACAATATAGTAAATATGCCAATTGGGGGTGACCCGATTACAGAAGATTAGTCCAATATATTTTTAAAAAATTAAAAAATAAGAAAATATATACAAAGAAAACTAAAAAGAAATGAATGGGGAAATTTTTTTAAATGTGTGTTAATAAGTTGTGTGTGGAAGACACTTACACACACACAAAAAAAAAAAAAATCTTTTTTTTTAATTCCATTTTTATAATATTAATTGTTATTTATATAATTTACATTTGAGAATAAAAAATTAATCCAAAAATGCTGTCGTACACTTCAAAAAACACCGTTAATGTGAACATTGCTCTGACCAATGTCACGCTTACGCCTTTTTGGCTTAAAATAAAATTGTTTGTCGACAAAAGTAAAATCAAAATAGTAAGAAATAACATGTAACTCACAATTACATTCATTTTTATAATTACATTTGCTAGTTTCTACTGAAAGTCTTATGATGGACGAGTTAGATAAAAATAAAAATTAAATTAAAAAACAAAGAACAAAGGAAAATTCAAATTGTTACTCAGATTTTATCTAATCAAATTTTCAAATGCATTTATCTTAGCGTGACGCAAACAATAAATCTCCAAATATGTTTTCAATTGCAATATTTCACTTTGAATATGCTTTTAAGCCATACGAACATTCCCTTTCAAATATAAATTAAATATTTTCGTTTTATAACATTATTTCTCATCAACACTTTTTTCTTCTTTTTTTCCCTTCTTTTCATTTTAAATAAAATTAGTAAGTTTTTTCTTTTATTTTACGAAGTGTTTGTATAATTTTCCAATTGATATAGCTGTTTCAATTCTTTCACCAACGATAATGGTCATTAAACAATGACCAACGGTAACCTTTTCATCCAAAATAACAGAACTTTTCATCATAATTCTATATTTAATCTATGTAGAACGATACGTTATATACTAAAACCTTCTCTGAAAAATTATCTGTCTAACAGCGCAATTTCCATCAAAATCCATTCAGCAGAACTCGAATTATAAACAGTCGGAACTAAATTT
This sequence comes from Maratus michaelseni, assembly GCA_963931845.1. NCBI lineage: Eukaryota > Metazoa > Arthropoda > Arachnida > Araneae > Salticidae > Maratus > Maratus michaelseni. The sequence goes on from OZ007591.1 coordinate 183,739,870, forward strand.
CCGTTTGTATTTTATATATACTAGGGCATCCAACCCGGGCTTCCCGGGATAGAGAATAAACGTGAAAACCATTTAAAAAAAAAAAATTGAAACTCTATAGTTTTTTTACACTTGATAATTTTTCTTAGATTAACCCCTAACAACATCAAAGAACATTTTTTTTAATAAAATATGTCTAATATATGTATAATTGCTGGAATTATATATTCAGATAAAATTTTGAAATTTATTACAAGCAGTAATTTCGCATTGGCTTCGTGCCAGAAGTTAATAGCCGAAGAAATCGCTAAAAATTTCGTTATCTACAGCAGTTTTTATTTTTAATTATTAGTCTGATAATTTCAGCGGTTTTAAGCGGTTATTTTAATTGTGTGTCTGTTAAATTTGTGTTTTATTTGTACTATTTTATTCACTGCTTAATGAAGTTTTAATTTCGTCATGGAATATTAGCTGGAAACAAATGGTGAACTTTTTATATTGTTTAAAGTGCAAAAGGATTAACATTGGGTAATTACGTCTGCAAGCGATATAGATAGATTTTTTTTTAAAATCATGCTTGAAATTTAATTTAAAAGTTATAAAAAATGAGTAAATCGCCATACAATTTTCAAACAAATTGCATTTCAAGGTAGATTTTTTTCAGATATAACGGTGCAAAAATTGAAAATGTGCGATGTTTAGAAATTAAAAAAAAAATGCAGTAGCAAAAATCGCAAAACCGAAATTTCATCGTCAACTGTTGCCATTCTCAAAATTACGCCAGAGTTACGCACGGACACGTTTGTCCTTTATAATATAAATAGTAGATTTCACAGAGTATTTTTATACAATATTTCATGATTACGACAGTGCAATGTTACATATTAGTTTGACATACTATTGAGCTGAGCGAGCAAAGCGTGAGAATAATATATTCACTCCAAAGTTTTGTTTGTTTGTTTTTTATTACGCTACTCTTCTTAAACTGTTTAGTATTGACCACCAAATGACCACCAAATTTAGCACAGTGATAGCTGCCATGGCCGACATGAAACAGAGAGAATTGTATACATATGCAGTTGAACTTAAACAAAATAAAGTTGATGCTGGCAACAATATTAGTAGTAAAGAACTCCAAAATATTCAGAGAAGCCTTATTGGAAGAGCTCAGTAAGGTATTTAAGATGATTGAAAACCATTTGCAACTGATTTGTGACTTATTTTCTATTTTTAACACTTTTCAACAGAGTTGAAACTCAAAAAAATGCCGTTACATTATAGTCTATTGAGAAAGATCTTTTGCATTGTATTTTAATTATGTTACACTATTTCAAATATATTGAAATTAATATACATCATTGAAGTGGCTATTACACTACTACATTTTAGACATTACACCACTACTACAAGATGCTAACTATCGAATATGGTATGTGTAGCACTTATAATTAGTTTACAGGTAAACTCAAAAGAATTCCGTTGTTCTATGTGAAAGAATCGTTTACGGTGCATTTTATCATGTTATACTATTACAAACAGAAATTGATATAAATTTCTGTGGTGCATTAAAACATGCTGTCTATAGAATATGGAGTGTAAAGCATTTCTTATTCATTTACAGGGCCACACAAAAGTATTCATTTACATAACCGCCTACTGGGAAAAACTGTTTGCAGCGTATTTTTATTATGTTACACTATTTCAAATATAAATGAAATTCATATACATTACTGAGATTTACTAAAAGATATCTGTTGTATAATATGATATGCATAGCATTTATCGTTCATTTACAGGGATACACAAAAGATTTTGGATACAGTACTGAATCCGAAATATTGTCTATAAGCGATAATTGCTGGAAGTGCGCTTTTAGTTAGGTATATGCGTTTAACTAAATTTTTGCACACTATGTGGTATGTATAAGTGCTATAGATCATATACAGGGCTACATAAAAGAATTCGTAAGCATTACTATGTGTGTCAGCGTAAATTGTTCAGAGGTTTTTTTTAATCAAGTTATAAATTTTGAACGTGGAATATATTTAGTATACTAAGAGATGTTTGTTGGAATATAACTAAAATCAGATACAGGACCATGAAAAAGACTGGATACATGGCCGCCTATGTATGATAATTTCTGGAAGTGTGATTTCAGTAGTTTTCAGCATGTTTTTGCTTGAATTAAACTTTAGCTTAATATGTTGCGTGTATAAAAATCTTAAGGTAATATACAGAGCTGTATAAAAGAATTTAAATGTATTTTCGTCTATTGGTAGAAACTGCTGAAGGTGAATTTTCAAATGTGCTATTTGTTTTCTTACTAAACAGAATTGTGGCATACTAAATAGAGTATATACAAATATATATATTATATACAGAGTCGCACAAAAGAATTGGAATACTTTTCTGGCTATGACTTGTAATTGCTGAAATCTGGTTTTCAAATGTGTTTTGCGTTGTCTAAAATGTTTATTTAAGTGTCTTATTTACCTTATTAAACAGCGAAGGTATTAAAGTATTCTGTTAGTGTTGGAAAGTGTTTCATAATTTATGCTTGAAGCATGATTTTGTTGTCTTGTTTAATTATGGTCTTAGGATGTAAAACTGTATTTCCATCTTTATAAGATTTTGCATGTGCAATGCTTTATTTAGACGTATTTGTGATGCGCTGTTTAGCAACTAGTTAACATATTTTTGATCTAAATAACGCCATCATCTATTTGTAAATTGACTTCATTTTTACTGATGAAATAATCTCTTTATTTGTACGAAAAAGTGGTAAAAATCTGCTTTTTCCTCTCTTTAGAATTTCGTTGACTTTAAGGATACAGGTATTTAATTTTTGTAATGATCTTGTTGGAGCAAAAGGAAAAATTTCTCTTTCTTTTTTTTGTAACGTTGTCAAGGGAGTTTTGTTTTATTTGGAGCCCTAGTACTATCCCTAGAGGCTTTTGAATAGGTGAATTTTAATTATAATTGTTATGTACAAAAAGTTTAGTACAAAACAGTACTTTCTTAGTTAATCGAGTTTTTTATTCGTGCTTCAATCGAACGGTCTCAGAATAGTTATACGATAATTTTTGTTTCAGCAATTAAAGATTAAATTCATTTGATTGATTTTAAATCCGAAAAGGCTTATTACACACACACACATATATAGATGAAAGTTCAGTTTAAATATGTTAAGCACACTCAGTTTTACATTCTTAACGACGTTACTTTATGTAGGTTATGTTTTATGCAATTATAATTTACCGTTATAAAATCTAACTGTATTACTAAATACTTTTTAGCACGTTTCCAGACGTAAAAGAATGCTGAAACCTCTTGATTAAACCCAAACTTCATTGAGTTATTTCGAATTTCAACAAAAATATTTATTTTCCCAGATAAATGTTTTAGACCGTAACGATCATTTATTGAAAGTTTTAAAGATATTGTACAAGAATAAAAGATCGATTAAGTTGATTTCAATCATTTCATTTTTTATCGAAAGTCGTCGTTGTATAATTTTATCTATAATTCTTTCGTGAGTGTTCAAACTAGCTGAACGCCAGCTTACCAATTTTACTTTCATTGTATTCTACACGCATAAAATTTATAAATAAATAGAAAATTGTCTGTTGACTCACGATGGTACAATTGAACAGAGTTTTTTCGTTGAGATAAGGATAAATGGCTATGTAAAAATGTATTAATTTGAGTTATTTACTACAGGAAGATCTTACTTGTTCGATAGCAAGCTGTAGCAATAAATAAAAATAAAGGAAAATGAAGATAATTGTAAGCAAACTGTAGAAATAAATAAAATTAAAATGAAAGGAAAGAGAAAAATAAAACTAACCAAATGTAAACGTGACGGAATTTCAACTTTAACATCAGTTTTTATTCAATTAAATTCAATTGCTTTTGGAGAACTATTATCATTCAAATCGCCTACTTTGAAAAGTTTAGAGAAATCTTACGCAACCTGACAGTTTATCAATTTTACTTTTATTGTATACTACACGCATATATTTAAAAAATAAAATAACAAACGTAAATACAAAAATAGTTTGTTGATTCACGTTTCTACAATTGAACTAATCTTTTTGAAATGTGGTTTCATGGCTGTGTAAGATATATATTCATTTAAATCGCTTACTTCAGGAAAATTTTACCTACTTGGTTACAAATTGTACAAATGAAAAAACAAGGGATGAAAAAAGAAATATAAAGGTAATGGAAAGTAAACGTGATAGAAATGTAAATCTAACGTCAATTTTCTATTAAATTACATTTGATTGTTTTTGCAGAACTATGATCATTCAAACAGTCTATACTCTTGGAAATTTACTGATTTCTTTTACATCAATTTAACATTTGTATAAAAAAGAAAATGTATCCTTCTATATTAAAAAAAAGTAATCTGGAACTGAGCCAAAAACGATTTAGAAATGGACCAATCAAATTCTGCGTAGATATTCCGTGTTAGTCTCATCGCTTTTCTACTAGGGACTTTTTTGAGGAGCTGTTACTTTTTTTCTAGCCATCCTACGGATTCGAAAATCCTACCACCAGACGCGAAATATAACAATCTTTCAGAAATTAAAAAAATTATCACGGTTGGACAATAAAAACTCAAAAATCCTTAAAAATCGAGTAAAAAATCTTTTATTGAAAAAGTCATTTTTTTATATTGTTGCCAATTTCTAAATAAGCACAAAAGATTATGTTTTATCTCAAATAAAAAATGTATTTGCGCGAGACTATTAAAAACAATAATGAAAGTTTAAAATAATAATTAAATGATCACGTGTTGAAAGCAGGAAATAAAGAAAATTACGTCATAAAAATTGTGTTTACACATGAATATTAAAAATAAAAAAAGATGAATTAAATGAAAAAGCATTGTAACCAGTTAAATGAAAAAGCATTATAACCTTATTACAGAAGATAGTCGCCATTCGTGATATCATCATCATGATCTTTTTAAAACAGGATACATTACCAGGTTTTAAGAGGCTGTGAAATCAGAACGGGGGTTGGTGAACGTAGCGAGCAGGGGACAGAGCCCCCTAGTAAAAGATAAATTATAATATTACAAAATGCCAAAAAGGGCTTATCTTTGAGATGCAAAAAAAACCCCAATTTTTTTCCAATTCCAAAGTACAGGTTTATTAAAAAAAAAATAGTTTATTCCTGAAAACCCTGGTTTAAACCTGAAAATAACCGGAGTTTTTATAAAAGTATTTTCATTTCTTCCAGATTTTTTATAGTCTTTGCTCTAGCGTTGCCATTGCTAAGGTTTTATTTTTACACACACACAAATAATCATAGTAATTTTAATATAGACTAGCACAATAATTTGAATAGGTATTGTTAGCAGCCAAGTTGCTATTGATAAATATTATTATTTTTAAAGCATTAATAAAACTTCATATATTATTTGTTTGGTTCTGAAATAATTATGCAATAACTAGTAGTTTAATCTAATCCGTTTCTAGGAACAGTTAAAATAATTAATACATAATCAATATATGTATAATAGATGTATAAATACAAATTTAATTTCTTATTAAACATATCAAAAAGTTATTTTTTGGTTCTGAAATAAATTTAGCAAAAAATACCTTAATGTTATCCGTTTCAAATAGAAATTAAAATAATTGTAATATGTTATTCTTCAACATGTACATACGTTATTAGTTAAAAAAAAAAAAAAAAAAAAAAAAAAAAAAAAAAAAAAAAAAACACAATGTTAAAAAACAGGAAGCGTATTTAAAAATGTATTCCTCTTCCGGCATTTTTCTACATTGGAGACAATCATAATGCTTTAACAAAATTGAAAAGTGTTTTGTAAGAAAGTTTGATGATAAGGCAGAACATTGTCACCAAAAATATTTCAGTGAAATTAACTCAAAATTTCATTAGTGTAAATCAAGAATAAAACTAAATGCACTTAAAGCGCACATACGAAATTGGTAACCCTTTGCAGCTGGCAGTTCATTTAGTGTTCAGACGGGTAATGATCATTCTTTTGCAAATGCTCTAAATAGGGACTGCGGCGTTTGAATATATTTCAACCGACATGACACATGATTCGACGAATAAAAGAATAAAATAATACAGTGACTTTTTTCGTTGTTTTGAAGAAAGGCATAAAGAGTAACGTTTTTTATTTTAAAATACCATTTTTCTTTGTTTCAAAAGTTGGGTAGTTTTTTTCTTTTTCAATGGCTCGGTTGTCAAGAACGAAAATATGTGTGACTCCTGATTTAAAATGTATTTAACCTCATTTTTTTTTTGTTATTCACCATTCACATATGCAAACGGATACAAATCCGCAAAAAAGGTTTATTTAGGTATGGCCGTGTTATGGTCACGATCTTGCCTATAATGTGAGTTATATAGTGTGTATCGCAAAGTTCTTGAACAATAACTTTTGAAAAGGTGAAGGTAGAGTTGTGGAAAATATGTTTTATGATTAGAGATCCTTCTGGTAAAATTATATGTGCTGGCAAAAATAAGTAAATAGGAACCGTGCGACGTGTTAGAAAGTATGCACTTTACTACAGGGTTATTCTAAATGATGGATCCATTTTCAAAAAATTGTATTTATTAAAGCACAAGTCCAAAATGAACAATCTTTATACCAATGAAAAGAGGAAGTTTCAAAGTTTTTTTTAAGACATTATAAATATTCAATGTGTCCACCGTTTGCTCACTTCTTGCGAACTCAAGAACGCAGAAAACCTTGTGCTCTACAGTAGCCATCTCACTCACAACTGACAGTGAAACGAAATCGCGGCCTGTTGCGGCGCGACCTCTACCGGCTGCCTCTGGAACCATCACCGCTTTGAAAGCCGAGCACTCAGTAACAGCAGATACGCTTTCTGGTGTGTGGGACGAGTTTGGCTATCGCGTAGATGTTTGCCGTTCAGCAAAAGGTGGATACATTGAACATTTATAATGGCTTAAAAAAAAACTTTGAAACTTGGTCTTTTCATTGGTATAAAGATTGCTCATTTTGGATTTGTACTTTAATAAATACAATTTTTTGAAAATAGGTCCATCATTTAGAATAAACCTGTATAGTTAAACATAATTTCCACAACTCTACCTCCACCTTCTCAAAAGTTATTGTTCGAGAACTTTGCGATACACACTATATAACTCACATTCGGCGTGTCGTCGATTTAGTATAAAATGACGGACACTAATAACTTAAATATTGTTTAAAAGTGGTTCTCAAATTTCCTGCTCATCAACGCGAAATTTTCTGACTCATTTTTAAACGTAAAAGCATAAAATTGGCATGCCTGACTATTGAATAGAATAGAGTTTTCCATTTTTTGACAAATAAATTACTTTTTGAGTTATTAAGCTATTTTTGTCACGTGACGACGTTTTTCCCTTTTCTGGTATGGCCGTGTCGGTAATTCGGTTCAAAATGTCGACTTAGACAGGATTTTTTGTTAGATCTTCTGCCTTTACCAATAAAATGGAAAACGCCATTCGATTACATAGTTTCTGAAGAAGAACAAATGCCAATTTCTTTTTGGAAGGGAATTCTGAAAATTTCCAAATCGTGAATTTTAAAAAAATCTGCTTATTTGGAATGTAAAAAAAAAAAAGTTGAATTTTTAATTGAGGATATCGTTATCTGTTGAATCATTAGGCTTGAATCCAGATGACAGATAATTGGTTTCTCATACTTAAAAAAAAATGTTTCTTCTGATGTACAAATTATTTTTTGATTATCGATTTCGAAAATACCATAATTGTTTTATAAATATTTTTAAAACATGATTCAAATTACATGAATAGGCGATTGCATTTTAATAATTGGAATTTATAATGTTAGCGCTTGATTTTTTAAAAAAAGCTATTATTTAATACTATACTGAAATATGTTTTGGCTACTTAAAATAAATAAAAATAAATACAATAGTACCTCGGTTCTCGAACACAATTCGTTCCACCGAATTTTTCGAGAACTGGATCAAATTTTACCATAAGAAATAATGAAAATACGATTAATTGGTTCTCACTTCCCAAGTATTCTCCCCAACAGTACTTACCTGTTTCAAACAATAAACTCATATAATATCATACAAGATACAAAAACACATTAAATTAGTGTATATTACATGAGACAATGACAATTGTATAAAACCCAAAAGTTATCCAAAAATATTACCTATACTCTTATTAATGGAACTTTGGATGACTTGAAATTGAGGAGAAGAAGGATAGTTTCCATTGATATATATATTTTTTATCATCAGGATGAATGTCAACTTCCTGATTTCGAATATCAAAATACATGAAATTCTTTAGCAAGGTGCATGTGCTTCGCGCCCATGAAAACAAACAAGCAAACAAAACCACAAAGAACAGAAAGAATAGAAAGCTAAAATAAAAGAAAAAGAAAGAAAAACAGCACATTCAGCAACCTCGTCATACAAGAATCTCAAAATCCGTGAATTTCGCTACACTGCCATGAATTTACTTCATGTTTGATAACTTTGCTACCAGAAAAAATAATCTGTCGGCCTTCCTACGTTTTTTCATTCGATATATTTGGCGACGACTTTCTCAGTGTTTGAGAACCGAATTTTTGTTTGAGGACTTGATCAAATTTCGCTTGAATTTCTTGTTCGAGAACCGAATTGATCGACAACTGAGACATTCGAGAACTGAGGTTCTACTGTATAAGCATTTAAAATATTAGTTCCATCAAAATTTCCAAAATAACCTAAATTCTCGATTTAATCACTAAAGCTCCCGCATTTATTTCTCTCGCTTGAAACATTTTTTTTTGCACCTCTACTACAGCTTGGACAAGGGTTGAGACTTGGTTGAGAGCATGGTTGAGAGCTTGGACATGGACAGACATGGTTGGGAGATTGGAATGTCTAGTTTGTAGAAGAATTGCGGATTGTTTGTAGACGAATCTTCGTACTAGTCAGAGTCTTTATTTTTTCGTGTATTCGCTGCTTATGTTAGTTAGCATATGGTTGAGAGCTTGGACATGGACAGACATGGTTGAGGGCTTGGAATGTCTAGTTTGTGGAAGAATTGCGGATTGTTTGTGGACGAATCTTTGTACTAGTCAGAGTCTTTATTTTTTCGTGTATTTGCTGCTTATGTTAGTTAGCTTTAGTTAGCAGTTTTGTACGAAGCAAAATATAACCCACAGAAAGTAAATGAACACTTAAATAATTATGTTTGGGTGTTTGGACAGTAAAATCGTATGGAACTTAGTTTAAATGGGATATTGATCAAAGATATTTTTTATTGAACGTTGTTATGTTGCTTGCAAACAATGCCTAATTAATTGTTTTCCTATTTTAGATGTTATGTCACGATGGCTAACTCACTCCTGTCAGCTTGTCACACTGTGTCCCCTCTGAACTCCCTCCCTCTTTTTTTGAAGTTTGACATAAAAATGTATGATCTATAAAAACAACTGTCTGTAAATGACTGTTGATATCAATTAGTTGAAAAACGCACAAATTACTCTAACTTAGAGTTCTAATCGCGCAGTTCTAATTGCTCTAATGCGTAGGACATTGCATAGTTAAGTTAAATATATTAAAATTGTAGTCAAATTAAAAAGAATTCTTTGATTAAAGATCTATTAAAAAGTGTTCCAATTACAAAATTATCCCTAGAGCAGAGATATTTTTCTGAAACTTTATTAAAAGCTAATATAAAGATTATAAAGGACATACTAAAATGAAACTTATGATAAGTTTTGAAAATCAGCTCATACCTTGTCGTATGCTTTCTAAAAATGTTACTACTGTTAATAAATAAAATATATATTTTTCATAATACACGTATATAATACTCAATTCAATTTCTTCATTTTACCGAAACTTAGATCGTAATCGTAAATCAATGCCCAAAGAATATTTCTAAAATATAAAATCTGTTATCTGATCTGGCAACATAAAAAAAAAAAAAGTTTATAATTTTTTCAACAAAATTACTCCTTTTAAGTAAATAAGGATCTATACAACGTAGAGTAATTTAATCTAAACACTTTATTTTATGAAAATTTAGATACGAAATTATTGACAGAATAAAACTCGTTAGTTAACTGCTGAACTATAAGATCTTGTGACTCTCTTGGATTTGATTCATTAAAAAAAAACTAAAAGAGAACTCAATTTTAATTTGTTGCTTAAAAATGCAGAAATTTTTAATTCATGGGAAACATGTGAACACATATGCATACACATCCTCACAACTTTCTTAAAACTTTTATACAGGGTGTTCTTGAGCTGTTTTGACAAAATTAAAGACGTGGTAGTTCCTACCAAGATGAATAATATTTATTTAAGAAATCAGCATCACAATCCATTAATTTAATCGAAATTACAGCTGTTTCTAACTTTACTAATAGTGAAGATATCGTGAGGATACTATCAATTGATTTTCTTTGTTTCTAGTAAAATTTGAAGATATCAGAAAATTCTGGAAAAAGGCCATCACTCACGTACAAACAAATCTGAGCTATCGCTGCATCATTCCAAATATAACTGGCAGTACATAAAATGTCACTGGCCAAATTAAATTGTACTTTAAACAGTACAGGTAATATAATCTCATTTGAAGTCTGTCTGTTGATAATATAGCTAAATTTATCTTCAGTATTACTAAATTTATTGACGAAAATCCCTATTTGGTTTGGAATGAGATTCTCTGTATATTTGACTGAATAAGTGAGGTTGGAAAAACTACTTTTTTTTTATTGTAACGAACTACAACGATAACTACTTTATCGAAAATGTAGTTAACTACAACTACGACTACTTGTTTTAAAAAGTACCGACTATAAACTTTATATTTTGTCCCAGGATTCAATTTACATTCGAAACTGGGGACAGTGATTAAATAATACAGTGATCACTCGTCATGTTGCGTTTTCCAGGATATAATCAAATAAGTGCAATGTATCCGAGGTTATTAAAAAAAATTAAGAAAAATAAGATACAAGCAAGCGTTTTGTGTTTGTCTCCAAAATGTTAGTTTAAACACATATTACAATTTTCTTCGCGAGATTAAGAGAGATCTCCGTAATACAGTCAACATTTAAATATAGTTGCATAAAAAGGCGATTAAACTTCAGCTTATTTTTTTGAGAGGCACGGAAACAGAGCTATCTATCTGAACAAGCGATATAACGAGAGGCGACTGTTGTATATGAAATATTTATGCACAACCATACACTAAATAAATTTTAGATACTAGTCTTACAGTGACTATTGCATTGGGACATAAAATTACCGTTGACTCATATATTTTTCAATAAATTTGTTTACTTAACTCTCAAACAAACGTGTAATATGTTAATTGTACTTCTATTGAGAGCTAATTATATTGCGTTGTCTAATTTTATAATCTAGAAAATTACAAAAAAAATCTCTAAATGGAAACAAGAAATACATTTCTAAAAAAAAAAAAAAAAAAAAAAAAACAATCCCTAATGAAGAAACAGCATTAAGACATGAAGACCTAATAACGAATAGACAAGTGTTGCCAGTAAGAAAATTGTTGTTTTTGGTAGTTCAACCACTTGCTTTTACCAAGACATCCTTATCATAATAACATTATTATGATAATATATATATAATAATGATACTATATAATAATGTTATTATTATGATAATATATATAATATATTATCATAATAATAACATTATTATGATAAGGATCTTGGGTTTTAACAAGTGTCAATAAAAAAATCTATGCGTTGCTAAATACTGCAAGCTGAGATTCTTAAAATATTGAGCGGGACACATTTTGCACTAAAACAGCAAGTTACGAACACGTGATTTGTAGAATTACAATTTTTCGCCAATGACATAGCCTTAAAATAGCGTCAGTGTTCGCTACAAACTGCTGTTTTTTTTTTTATATCGCGTCACTGGCTACATTACATTGTTCAAAATGTAGCGCGCTAGCTAGAAACCACTGAAAAAAGTAGCGACTACTGTAGTTTTACTACTTGTAGCACGTTATTTCGGAGCACTGATTGCCACAGTGGTTTTCTATACGAAATTTGTTCATCTTGATGGGTATTATTGCCCCTTTCAAATTTTTTAATAGTTTACGAACATTCTGTATGTACAGTTCCAGTATTTTTAACACTGCACAATACAAGGTTTTCATACGCATTTAAAATATACCAGTGGGCCCATGCGAGGATTTCGCACTACAATCTAATATTTTTTATCAATATGTAATATTTATTAGATGCAGGTTAAAACTTCTAAAGAAAAAGTGAGGTTAAAAATATCTGAAAACAACATTTAGTTTTTAGTCAAGCCGGAATATCATCCAATTTATTCCATCAAATTTAGAGTTAAAAACAGATCCAAGATTGCAAAAGGCACGCGCGAGAAAAAAATTAACAATCGTATTTTAACTGCATTAGAGGATGATGTCATCCGCTTCAGGAAAAACATGAGATATAGAAATATAAATCTAAACGTTCAATTTCAATTTCGCTTTTTAATCATAAATATAAAATAAACCTTGTGCCGTGTTTTTTATAACCATTGCTGAGCATCATGTAATGGGGTATTTTATTTTTATGGCAACAGTAATTTGAGGAAAACCTTTCATTTATTTCATGAAAACAATGCCGATTTAATTTTTAATTATCAGAAAATTTTAATCAAGACACATGGTTTAGGAAAATGTAAGTGTACTATGTCAGAAGCCTGTTCAAAATCCTTTCATATGGTATCTCATTCGCCCTTCTGCGTTTCGTATTTTCTTAGAAAAAGGGATGTTGACAGGAGAAATAATATATACGATAAATATACAAATGACACACTGTTTAGAGACAAAAAGTTCATACTATTATCTTTAAGCGTTATTGCTTTTATATTCTGAGAACCTGACTATTATTTCTTCCATCAATTTATGTATTTTATCTTTCTATCTATACTTCTTTTTACAATAAATCAATCAAAATAATATTAAACACAAAATTGTATAGGACTCACATTAACTGATCATTTATTTTCCTGATTACAGGGCAACTATTTTGCTATTTTTACAATGCTTAAAGCATTCTTTTGCATAGAAATAAGTTATTCATTGCTCTTACACAGGTCACATTGTTATCGGGTTTCAATCTCATTTGTTTTAAGGGTTAGTGAACTTTTGCGTAATCTTTGATTTTATTGATTAATGGTCAATTGAAAATTCTTTTCTAATTTTTTACAAATTGTGAGTTCCTGTGGTTGTATACGATTTTAACTTCTCATCTTTGTTTTTGGAAAAATAGAACAAAAGCAAACAAAAAAGAAATATTTAACGCATGTAAATGGAACACTGCAATTCGATGATAGTTATTTCTATAAAAAATAGATTGAGATTGAAGAACATCCTGTAGCCATGAATAGTGATTGAGATAATATTGATTGATAAAGTTTAAAAAAGATCACAGGGAATCTTAGAACTAATATTGATTAGATTAGTTGAATTGAGTTTGAATGATTTGTTTGTTTTCAAAGAATAGTTTTTCAGTTTAATTTTTGAGTTCAAGTGTTGATTTTGATCTAATCAAGAATTATATATATTCTTTATTGTTGCAATTGAAATTGATTTGAAAGATTTTAAGAACAGTAATGGGAATAATTTTCCGAGATAATTTTGACGAAAAAATTAAATAAGATTGTAGGGAATCTTGGAAATTATATGGAATAGATTAGTGGTGTTGATAATTTGCTTGTTTATTCCAAAAATGTTTTTTTAGTATAATTTTTGAGAACAAGTTTCGATTTTGACCCAAGCAGGAATTATAATTTTTATTGATTGAGATTGATTTGAGCGATCTTAAGAATAGTAATGGAGATAATTTTCTGAGATAATTTTGACTGAAAAAAGTTATTTGAAATAGTATTGAATCTTCGAACTAATACTGATTAAATTTGTTGAGTTGAGTTTGAATGGTTTGTATGTTTTTTGAAAGAATCGTTTATTTAGTATAATTTTTTAGTACAAATATTGACTTTTATTCATGCAGAAATTATATTGTGTATTGTTGCATTTGAAATTAATTGGAATGATTTTAATAGAATAATAATGTGAACTATTCTGAGATAATTTTGATTAAAAAAAAAGAAATCATAAGGAATCTTAGAACTAATATTAATTAGATTAGTTGATTTTAGTTTACACGTTTTTCTGTTTTTTTTTTCAATAATAACTTTTTAGTTTAATGTTTGCGACTAAATATTGACTTTGACCTACAACAATTTTTTTTTCTTATGGAAGCAACAATAATTGCATTGCCACTATTGAGGAATCTTTCATAACCCTGATTCAACTGCAAATTAAAGAATATACATTTAAATTCAGGAATCTCTCCATAATCAAAGTGTCGTATAACTTTGAATGACAATATTTTTCTATAACTATTCTGTTGGTAATAAGTAAAATAATACTTTAAAAAAATGTCAACTGGTTTGAATCTCAAAATACATGAAATTCATTCGGACTGTGATCACTTTATCGCATTTATATGTGCTACGTGCACATGAAAACAGACAAACAAACAAACAAAGGAACAAAAAACCAATAAAGAAAACAACAACAGCAACAACCCCCCCCCCCCCCCCTAAAAAGAATAGAAAGAAAAAAATAAAGTAAAAAGAAATAGAAACAGTAGATTCAGCAACCTTGCAATACAAGAAACGCTGTCAATGTTGCTTTAGACGCTGTCATGATTATAATTCATGTGTAATAACTTTCCATCCAGAAAAAAAAATCGGTTTATTTTCCTACGTTTTTTCATTCGATCTGTTTGGCGAAGGCATTCTGAATGTTCGAGGTCTTAATAAAATTTCACTCGAATTTCTTGTTCGAGTGTTTCAAATAAGATTCATGAAAATTATTTAAAAAAAAATGCTTAAAATAAGCTTTCATTGTAAATTGTAAATCTCGTTGACTTAAAAACTTCAGGGAGTTTTATTATTCGTATTATTTTACTTCACACATCTTGTTATCTTGCGGTAAATTAAGCCAAATAAAAGTTTACGATTTGTAAAACAATAGAGTTCATAAAAAACGTAATGGGATTTAAAACAATAGGTCAAGCTGATCTACCGCAGTAATGGTAACATAAAGTAACATAACCTCTACTTCCACTAGTTATTAATAGCATTGTGAGAATCTTACAGTTAGACTCTTCCCTATCAAACTTGAAATGTGGACTATTTAATAGTAACTTTCCGAACAATAGTTATTATTCGGATAGATCTATATGCACTGAACAAAAGAACGCTGATATTTAAGGAAAGAGCCCTTACAAGTTTATGAGGAAGATAATTTGAAATTCCATGTCTCCAAATAATGTGTGAGAGGAGGCGCTTTTCTTTAGTTCCAGTTTATGGCTACACTCGCGGAAATCAATTAGAAAATGGTAACAAAAGACGAGATCATAGTTTGATCGAGACTTTTAGTTACCTGAAGTAAACACTTGCCCATACAAGTGTTTACTTCAGAAGAAAATCCTAAGATTTCCTGCATTCCTATCATTAGGCTGTTTTTTGTTTCCTTTATAAAGTTTAAGGGGGCATGGAAGCTTTTCAGCTTAAAAATAACCATATTTTATGAAGTTTTATTGTAATGGAAACATTAATTATCTTGGACTGGAGAATAATAATAATAATAAAAAAAGTTGGAAATTGTACGTCGAACGTGACAAATGAGGTGCGTTCGTACTATAGCTAGTTATATAAATATTCAGATCTTGATGATTTTTAATTCTGTGAAATGAATTATATCGTCTACAGATTAATTTCTGTAATAAAATAAGTATCTCGGTCGCTTGACGATTAAACCTCGGAAGCTCCCATAACAAGAAAGCACCGTATTAAAAAAAAAAAAAAATCAAATTTCTTAATAAATGTTTTTATTAATATTTTCAAAAGTTTTGATTCGATTTTCATAAAATTTGAAATGTCTCGACAAAATTCTGCAAAAATAATATATTTTAAATTTCAAACCATTCGGTTGGGTAGTTTTTGCGTTGTTATATGCGGACGGACGGAAAGACAGACGGACGGACCAGACGACGACAATAGGTGCTATGTATTTATATAATTACGAACGCACCTAAAAAGTTGGAAATTGTATGTCAAACGTGACAATGAGGTGCATTTGTACTGTTATTATTTCAGTGAAATGAATCATATCGTCGGTTATTATGATATGATTAATTTCCGTAATAAAGTAAGTACATTTTAAGTTGACACCATTTTATTTTTTGTTGACATTTACTGAAAATTCCAGTGGGAAACTTAAGCCTAGCTTTGAAAATTTCAGAACTTGAAATCCACATTTAGACTTTTTCCATTTTATATCTATTTCTCTGGAAACATCTATCCAAAAGACTGTCGGTAGATGATTGCTATAATTAAACTAGTCGCTGGGGGCCACCGTAATACTTACCCATCAAGGATATGCATAATGTAAAATATTAAAATAAAAATGTGTAAACTACTTATAAAGTGCATTGCAATTCAAATAAAATCGTGGCTTGATGACGTCACAAACTTTAAAGTCTCGATTACTGAATTGCTTGAAAGAAACATCCTTATAACTCCAAAAATAATAATCCTATTAACTAGCGGTTTATTGCATCTGATTAAGCGTCAAATTTCCAATTAAAATATATCTTTGAAGTGAAATTTGAATGAAATACAGGGTCATGAAAAATCGAAGAGTGTGGTAAATAGGATTCCAAATATCTTGGCAACTAATTATCCGATCAACTTCATGCTTTATGCAAAATTTATGTTTTTTTATTGTCTTTTATATTCATTTCTTAAAATAAACAATTTCGAAAATTTTTATATACCTTTCATCAGAACGAATATTTCGAGAGTCCGAAAAAAATTGTTCCGGTTAATCAAGGTTATTGAAATGAAATAGGCTTCTTCCCATTATTACATACTAAGTACATACCAAATTGCAAGTCTCTATCTCAATTTTGTTCGGGAGATAGAGCGTTTACAGACACACAGACACACACACAGACACACACACAGACACACAGACGGACGGCAAATTTTTTTTTCTAAAAATATGTTTTTCGGAATCTCCAGTGTCTGAAACGTGTAAATCCGTCAAAATTTTTTTTTCGATTTTCAAAACGATTACAAGACTTACCCTATACTACGTATGATGGGTAAGTAACAATTTTAGTATACTAACTTCGGTTTTTAAATTCAGTAATACGGAAATAATATGACTTCATCTTAAATATGATGTAATCAATATGACAACCTAGAATCATTACCTATCATGGGATATCATTGAATTAATTATGCGTGATAGGATTTAATAGAATGAAGAATGTGACTGTAACTAAGTCATAGAGGTTATAAATTGTCATGTACGTCACATATGACTATAACGTCATACATGTCAGATAACTTGGCGATACATCTCTATCACTTGACGATTAATCCTCGGAAGCTGCTATAACAAGAAAGTACCGATTTTTTAAAAAATCAAATTACTTAATAGATATTTTTATTAATATTATTTTAAGTTTTGATTCAATTTTCATAAAATTTGAAATGACTCGACAAAATTCTGCAACGATTAGATATATATTAAATTTCAAAGTATTTGGTTGAGTAATTTTTGTGCTGTTATATGCGGGCAGGCGGAAATACAGACGAAACAGACGACGACTATAGGTGCTACGTATTTGCATAACTACGCACCTAAAAATATGAACGCACCTAAAAAACTCTAAATGTGGAAATGACCGAGGAAAAAAGGGGAAGGGAGAACAGGACGAAAGAAGATCAGAGAAGGGACGGCACCGGAAGCGAGGGCAATGATTTGAAAACCCTGTTTTCCCGCAAAAATTCTGCAAATCATCCCATATTTTAGGTAATTCGTTTCTGATCACTTTTTTTCAATGTATTTTTTCGAGAGGGATCGAATGAGACGATTCGCAGGTCGATATGACTTTCAGTTTACAAGTTATAATTTCTAGCTATATGGGTCAATATTTAATAATTTAAGTTATTGATTATTTCAAAGCATTAAAATATATTTATTTATGAAATATTTAGGTATTTATTCTAATGTAATTTTTCTCTCTGAATCTAATGGAACCATTTGCAGGTCAATACGAGTCATAGCTATTCAGTTAAAACTATTTTCTGTGCACATTTGACAGCTTTAGGGAACTACGACTAGGTTGAAAGGGATGAAAAGCTGGAATTAAAGCTCTAAGCCTATATAGTAAAATGCATAGAAAAAAATATTACATAATAAAAAAAAATAATGGTAGACGTAAAAAAACATGTTACAGCAAAATCGATCCACCTAATTCGGCTTTTGAGGCAGTTAGAAAGACTAAAATAGTATAATAGAGAGAATATCCACTTTATGGCATTAAGCAACGTCAAGAGTTTCATTAGCGAAGGAAGTGTAGTTTATCGTTGTAAGTGTAAAGACGATTCGCATATGTGAAAGAGTCCTTGGGCCGTCGCGCGTCTCTCAGCTTTGTATTGCATTTATGCCAAATAATGATAGCCAGCCATTTAAGAAGCTAAATAATACCAGTATTTAAAACTTTATAACTATGGCATCCAGATTATATTCAACTAAATTTTTATCCAAAGATATAACGTTGAGACGTTGTATGAGGAGGTCCCTGATGACATCAGAAATAGCAGTAGTGATAGTGCAACTTAGATAGAAACAATAGAAAACAATCGAAATTGATTATATACCAATTTCAGCAAATTTTTTCACGTCTGTTAAAGCTGCTATTGAAAGCTTTCTCGATATAAAATACATTTTAAGTTTGTTCACATTTTCAATCGTGAAATCAATCGGAATTTTCTTTTCTACATTAATTTCTTTTTTGTCAATTTATGCAAACACACTTCGATTTTTTACTGGATCGAAAGCGATATAAAAATCATTCATCTGTTAAGAATGATTCATTAATCTGCAAGAGATTTCCAACGAGACTTCTTTATGGGCTCTATATTTTTTATATAAAACTTACACGCGATGTTTATATTTTGCATTATTATTTATAGGTGGGTTTAAAAACAAATTATATCTATGTATCTGTATGTCTGTCTTGGCATTTATTGCAACTAAGAAATATCAAGCTCCCTGGGCAGAGCTATCATCGAAGATGGAGGGATTGTTCTGGGTCTCAAGACCTGCCGCCTCCGCCCGCACACCACTATAGTCAGGTGCAGGAATTGCCAGAAGTTTGGACATTCAATGAAGGCCTGCCGTGCTACTACACCAACTTGTGCACGCTGTGGTGGCTCCCATGCGGGGAGAACTGCTCGACCCCAGCAAAATGCATTAACTGCACAAGGCATAACCATCAATATGAAACAAACTTTGATATTAGGCACCAGGCATCTGATGCGGGCTGTAGAACCTACAGGGAGGCCTACAGCAGGGAGAGAGAAAGGCTCGACCATTTCTTCAACCTTCGCCAGCGTGGTCCCCTTCTCCGAGACCCTCCACCACCACGTCAACTCCAATTCCATCCGGAACCCACACCACAGTTCCTCCACCCGCACGCGGGCTGGCTCGACCGGCAACGTAATCCACCCTTCCAAGAGAGGTACACACGAGACCTACTGGACCGCGAGGGGATTCAAACTTAACAGTCCTCTAATAGTTACCCTAGTTCATCTAAATTATGGCCCAAAACGTAAATAAATCTGATAATAACCAAAACTCACACAAACCCCCAACCATTGGTACTTTAAACTTTCTACAAATCAATCTCAATCATTGCAAGGTAGCAAATCCTGCAGCTAAAAAGCATATGGAAGACAACTCCATAGATATTGCACTTCTACAGGACGCTCACTGCAATGAAAAAGGAACCCTATCGGGCTTCCCAAAGGACTGGAAGATTTTCACGTCTCGTAAACATTCTGCGCACTTGCTCGTCAGGAATACGAGCCTCATAATCAATCACCTATACACAGGGGACCACTGCATCTTCATAACCCTTACTGCGGCGGAAGGGGAATTAATCATTGGCTCTACTTATTTAGCGCCTTCCATTAAAAACTTTGATCAAACTCTTGAAGATTGGCAACACTTAATTACACAACGAAGACCTTTCATCTGCGAAGGGGACTTCAATGCGAACTCTCCGCTCTGGGGAAGTCCTAGAGAGGACCTCAGAGGGGGGATCTCATTGAATTTCTTGTCGTAAACAAACTTTCAATCATCAATGCCGATAATCGGAAACACACCTTTGTCAAAAAAACCAAAACAGGACAAACAATAGCAAAAGGCTTTCCAGATCATACATTAGTTAATCCACTTGCTAATCCAAACGTTCGCAACTGGCAAGTACTTGATACACATAATTTCTCAGACCACAAATACATAGAATTTAACTACAACACAACACCACTCTTTGCAGCACAACGAAGATTTAACACAAAACACGGAAACTATAAAAAATTCACCATGCAGCTTAAAGCCAGTAAACACTTCCTTAGAGACGCCCTTAACACAATCACAAACATTGAACAGCTTAATTCCTTCACAGAAAAACTTATAGCCACAATTCAACCAGCAGCGCGTTCCTCCTTCCGTCTCAAAACCCTTAGAAAATCTCCAACATACATATTCTGGACACCACAATTAAGAGCCAAACGCAACCAGTTAACAGCTCTTAGGAGAAAACTTAGATTGCTTAAGAACAACTGCAGTCCGCCTGAAACAATTAAACCACTGCAAATAAAGTACAATAAACTCGCTGCGCAGTACAAACGTTGTATTCTTGACGCCAAGAGCACAGCCTGGAAATCTTTCTGCTCCAACCAAAAAGATCCCTTTGGTACTGCACATAAATTCTTCACAGGAAAATATTTCACGCCAGATGAAATCCTCCTTGAATTGCCTTCAGGCCAATCATCCAGACAGAGAAACCTACTGTTTGTCGACCACAAGAATAGCTCCCGCCAAGAAGTCTGGTTAGTGGCGGTCGCTATAGTAACAAGACCTGTCCATTTCGAATAGGGAATACGCGTGTGAGGAATTGGCGGAATAAAAGGTTAGATCACGTCATTCTTCTTCTCGGATCTACAGCAGTTGCGTTATCTTATTTTTGATTTAATTTTGCTTTTGCTTTTGCTTTTAAAATTATTTGTTCCCATTTGTTTAAATAATTTTGTTAATTTGTTAAACTGGAAAAATGTCCTTTCATTTTATAAAAGGCGAAGTCTTGAAATCGCAAGCACGCAAAATCATATATAAAGTTGCGGAATTTTGTTCCAGTGAAGCTTCATCCAAAGATGTATTAATTCCGCTGCCACAAGCTCTGAAACGGGCTTCCCGAGCAAGTGGAGTTTCTGAAGCTACAATTAAAAAAAAATGAAGTTTCTGCATTGGGCTCATCGACAGATTTAAAATCACTTGGTAAACATCGTAAAAGACCTAGTGAGCGAAACTGCGAAATAGATGATTTTGACAAGTGCGTTATACGTCAAACGATTCAAGACTTTTATATAACAGAAAGAAAAGTACCATCGCTCAGAAAATTATTACCCGTGTCGAAAGAAAAAATTGGATTTTCGTGGATAAGAGACACATTGTGCAAAGTCTTACATTCAATGACTAAAATTCTAAAAGTTTAGAAGGTATTAACATTTTTTATATTTTTAATGATAATTTCCGTCCTTGCAAATTGTTTAAAAATACATACTGAAATCTATAATAATCACTGAAGATCGGACATTGTATTAATAATTTAAAGTCATTGATAATTATTAATAGCTATGAAAATATTAATTTTGAAACAATTATTTAAGTTAATTTCATTTCATTTTTACTGTAATAAACTTCATGATTAATTCATATTGATTCATATTTTATTTTCATTTGTAAAATCTAAATATTATCATATAAATAATCTATGAAACAGTTTTCTTTCACTCGATGAATCGATTAAAATAATTACAAAAAAAAGTAATAATAATAAAACCATCGCCAACAAATCTCTCTCAAGGCGCTCAGTAAACTAATGTGAATGCCTATCTTCTGGCTTCCCCTGTCGAAAATGGAGCGAGTCTTGTTTCCACGGCAACAGACAGGCACAGACTTCTTGGCGAGAGCTATTCTTGTGATCGACAAACAGTAGAATTCCTTACAGAACAACTATTTGGCGAAACCGCCTACCCACAACATGACAATACAGATATCACCTTCTCTGCCCAAAACGACAAACCATTCACCAAAGCTGAGCTTCGGGCCACCCTTAGCAAATTCAATGACAATAAAGCCCCGGGCCCGGACTCCATTGACTTTCGTCTACTTAAGCGCACTTTTAAAACACTCCCAGGGATCTTTACCCGTTGGGCAAATCTCTGTCTCCATCACCAATATTTTCCCCTTACACTGAGGCAAGGAGAGGTAGTCTATTTTCTGAAGCAAGGGAAGACACCCTCTGAACCCACCTCATATCGCCCAATCTGCCTACTTCCAACCCTAGGTAAATTACTAGAAAAGCTATTCGTTAACAGACTAACTTTCTTCTTAGAATCAAACAATCTTCTACATGAACGGCAATTTGGGTTCAGAGAGGGCAGATCATGTGAAAAAGCATTGAATGAAATTCTATCTTCCTGCGCCTTAAAAATTAAAGAAGGAAAATACACCTCCCTTGTATCACTGGATATCAAAGGAGCATTCGATAATGTCGAATGGAGAGATATCCTACTACAGCTCTGTCTTCTAAACTGCCCAGGAAACATCGCTGGAGTCATCAGAACCTATCTATCGAATAGAAGCATTCTAGTCAATTGGGGAGCAGGTACATCCAGCCACAACCAACAGAAGGGATGCTCTCAAGGCTCATGCCTTGGGCCAATCCTCTGGCTCCTCATAGCAAACCTGATTCTTAAAGAATTAGATCGTTTAGGCTTTCTCCTCTTTGCTTTTGCAGATGACTTCAGCTTCATCTTCTCTGGTCGAAGTCGTCTGGATTTAGAACTTGAGGCAGCTTCAGCCCTTCCCCTTTTTGCCAGCTCCTGGAGTCTCTACACCTACAACTATCAGCTGCTAAATCACAAGCCCTCACATTCGCGAAACCCTACAAACTAAAAAGGAAACCAACCATCAGAATTAATGGCATCAGTGTACACCATGTCTCCACCTTAAAACTTCTAGGCCTAACCATAGACCAACACCAAAATTGGTTTGCACACATAAATTACTTAAAACTTAAGCTCATTAACTACTACCACAACTCCACTAAATTAACATGGGGTACTAAAAATACAATGTTAAAAATATGGTACACAACAACAACAGAAAAAATCATAACTTATGGTGCAGGAATTTGGGGAGGCCACCTAACCAAGGCAGCACAAATAAAATTATTATCCATCCAACGCATGTTCCTACTGCAGATTTCTAGAGGATATAAAACTATTTCTAGTGATGCACTAGCAGTTATTACCGGCATCCCTCCTATCACATTTACCATTCTATACGAATTTCAAAGGAATAACATCTTACACCTACATAATAATGCCATAACACAAATCCACTTCCCACATTTAACCATTCAACACAAGATACAGAGCTGGCAAATTCACCCAGCTGATGAAACTTCCCACTTCCAAGTTAACCCTAAATGCAATTCCTACTCCCCTTCCCACCGCTTAACAGTCTTCACCGACGGCTCATGCACCGAAACCGGCGTAGGCGCAGCTTTCTGTGCTACGGAAGGCGGAGTGCTGACTCACCGGTGGGCCTGCAGATTGAACAACTTCAACTCGATATATCAGGCTGAACTCTTTGCCATCCACAAAGCTCTAGAATGGATTTCGGAACAACAAACAACCATTGCAATCCCCATCTATAGTGATAGCCTATCCAGCCTGCAGGCAATCTACGCCTTCAGAACCATCAATCACAAATCCACGAAATTAAAACCCAACTTAGTAACCTGCTACATAAGACTTCGCTAGGTCATGTGACAGCACACAAGGGGATCTTCGGCAATGAATCTGCGGACATGCTAGCAAAGGAAGCAACGACAAAAACATCCATAGACATCTCGCTATCTGCGCCCCACTCCTATATCAAAAGATCCCTTAAAATGCGCATGTTGCAGCAGTGGCAAGACCACTGGGACTACTCAGAGAAAGGTAGATATACCTATGACATAGTCCCGGCGGTATCTTGCAATCTTATTACTTTAACTCCCTCAACCACTGCCTTCCTAACGGGACACGGCCCTTTCGGGTCATATCTAAACAGGTTTAAAAGGGCCCGAACTCCCACCTGTGAGTGCGGCGCAGAGGCGTCAGCCTCACACTTCTATTTTAACTGCCCCCTTACAGCTCGCTGGCACATCCGTCGCCCCTCTTCTCCCCCTAGTGGTTGGCTTGATAATATCCTTTCCCGCCCAGCACTTTTAAATAAACTAAAAAACATCTTTCTTGTTCTTGATGGATCTTTCTAACTTGACACGCTCCTGAGAACATCATTCAATCTTCAACCATCTTCACTGCCCAGTGTCGCGCTGGAGGTATGTCTCTGGCAGTGAACTACCTGTAATGTACTATTTCCACCCCGCCCCCTGTCGCGTTTTCTGGCGGGTTCAGCTCCAGCTAAAATATGTATTTTTTTAAAGACCATAATAAAGGGACCGGGAGGGACATCTATGCTCTACAGATCTGGTTCCCAGTCTGAGCAGTCCCTCTTAGGCATTCAAAATTCTTTCTATATTATACAACCCTGCACACTAAATATTTGTGTGAATCTAGAGAACATGAGAAATAAATGAAAATTTATTTGTACATATTGGTTGTGCGCATTTGAAATAACTTTAGCGCATATTTGCATGCATATTTTAATGATATAACTAGCTGGCTAGCAACCCGATGTATAGTATTTCCATTTCACGAGATCTTTCTATTTGTTGGTGAAAAATAAGTCTGATTTAATTCTACATTTAGAAAAGATTTGTCATAAAATTTATTAAATTTCTTATTATCAGCAAGAAAATATCTTTAAGATTACGAAAATTACATTTTGCAAGTTACGTAATTTTGATGCAATTATAATAGAATGTAATTATAAAGAAAATCGTTGAGATTTTAGCTAAAAATTTAGAGAAATTGCCATTATTACCAAGATAATGTTTAGTTACTAGTCGAAGCGATGGATAGGCAAATTCGCAAGCAAGGATTGATAAACAAGGTTCTTCGATAAGCAAATTGGTCCCGTCGAGTGTCATCAAGTTCTGCAGTGTGGGTTGCTATGGTTCGGACAAAAACTTTTAATCTGAGCATATGCTCTGTACGTATGTATCAAACTCCATTTTCAAAACTCCATGTTCTACCACTGTCCATTCATTTACATTTTAAACAAATTCGGAAGATATTAATTATTTCATACGGATCAATAATGTTAAAATACTCCAGCTTTTTTATAATAATTTTAATAAATGTGGATGAAAGTCATATGAATTATCTTTACATTATCCCCCCCCCCCCTTAAAAAAAAAAAAGAGAATGAAATTTATTCAGCATTTCGGATAGCAGACGATATCTTATTATTTATTGACTTCATTCCTTTTTTATCCATAAAAATGGAGTAATTTAGCTGCCATCTTTTGAGAAACTTTGTTAAAAGTTAAAAAATAAAAATTAATATCTCCAAAACTATTTCAAATTTTTAAATTCTGAGAACTTATATTTTTATTTATGCAGATATCTGGTGTTATTTTCAATGCGCTGCGTTCCATGTTCTAGGAGGCGAAAGTCAGAGTTTAATATAATAGATACTTGATTTTGCATGCATATTTTAATGATATAATTTTATAATGCTTATTATACGTATTTCAGTTACGACTTTTTATTACACGTTTGTTTCTTTTCATTTGAATATGTAAACGTTCAACACCATTTAAACTTTAAAATTAAAAAAAAATATTTAGCTCCAATGAGATCAGAATTAACGTTAATACATGTCCTTTATTTATTTACTTATTTATAGAATTAACTACTTGTTCAGTTTGCGTAGACTGTAAAAAAAGGGTTGATTTTACAGTATAATACTGGCACCCCAGCTGCCAGTATTATACCGTAAAATTAACAGTGATAAACAGTAAAACGCTACCGCGCATCACTGTTTTTTTGCAGTGTAACAACAGCGCCACCCAATAAAATCTGATTTAACCATGCGAAAATATTATTAAAATTTATGAATGGTTTTTGAAAATTTGTAAATCAGATTTAAAATGTATCGAACAGTACTTTATATTATTTGATGATTCAATTTAAAATTTGCCTACATTCATTAGATTAATATCAATATCAATATTATTAATGATTATAAATGTTTTATTAGGGTTTGTTTCTCATTGGGCCATTTTAAAGGGGCATGAAACATTTTCGTCTTCAAAAACTGCATTTTCCCTGCATTTTCGGTATGTTTGAAATTTGACAAATGTTCTCTTGAAGCCGTTTTTAAAATTTTAAACACATATAGAAGCTTAACTATTTTTGTAGTACATTTTTATATAAATTTTTGGAATGTCTGACATTTTATAAATGTTCTCTTGAAGCCGTTCTTTTAAAAAAGTGAAACATACATGCCTAGAGATTTTTGTCGTACATTTTTTCTTACATTTTTGGAATGTCTGACATTACATAAACGTTCTCTTGAAGTCGTTTTTAAAAATTTAAACACATATAGAAGCTTAACAATTTTTCTCGCACATTTTTTTCTTACATTTCATAAATATATACTTGAATCCATTTTTAAGAATTTAAACATATACAGAAAGCTTAGCGGAATTTTTTTGCATATTATTCTTACATTTTCAAAAGTCTGATATTTCATAAATGTTCTCTTGAAGCCGTTTTAAAAAATAAAACACATACGCCTAGCGATTTATGTCGCACAGTGCAGGAGCAAGCGGTATTGTTGAAGAATTTTAACCTGATTTTCTCGAAACAATATATTCTAAGTTACTACCAGAAATATCTCGGCAACGGATAAACCGATGCTTGTTTTTACAATGAAAGCTTGTGTACTTCTCTAGTCTTTGACTCATGCTTTTTTAAATATTTTAATCCTTTCATTTTTTTTTAATAAACAAAACAATATCATATATTTTGGGAAAAACTGATAAAACGAAGTTTGATAGTTCGCCATTTTAAGAAAATGGTCAATTTAAAAAAAAGGTACGTTTAGGAGTAGACAATTATATATATTTTAATGCTTTTACACTTCATCAGATTCAGTCGAAACCACCTTGAGAAATTTCTAGTAACCGTGGAATCTGGAATGCTACATGATGCGTGACACCGAGAAAAAGTGAATAAAGACGGTACATTTTTCAAAATAAATTAATGCAAACTTGGTTTGGGAAGATTCAAAATATGTATTTTATTATGCAAAAATCCTACATATTTCAATTTCCCGCCTAGATGTAAAGTTAAACTTCATAAAATATGCTTATTTTTCAAGTAGGAAAATTTCCATGCCCCTTTAAATATTTTAGCAGTAACAAAAACAGCACAAAAATATTTTGCTTTGAAGAGCTTAGAATTAAAACATGTATGGGTCTGTTTACATTTATATATTTTTCTCTATGATTCACTTTTTATTATAACAATGCTTCTGAAGAAATTCTGATTTAGTCATTCTCAAATAATATTAGAGTTTATGAATTACTTTAAAAATTTGTAAATCAATTTCAACGTATGATGAATCACTTAAATTATTTAAAAAAAAGCATAATGCCTACCTCTTTGTTTTCATTTAGAAGAACTGTTGAAATAGTTCCCAACAAATATAATTCAACTTCGTTCATTCAATTTTTAATGAAAAATGTCTTGTCATCTTCCATATTTCACAGACCACGTATTTTAAAAAAATTCCACTGCAGTTGTGCTTCTCACTGTATTCCGTTCAACTTCATAAGTAAGTCACTTTAAATGCATTTTGCTATTTACAAAAAATACCTTTCCTTGTGGAAAAGTTGCTTAGATTTCTTCACAGAAATCCCGCCTATAACAGAATAAGTCACATAGTTTTTTCTAATGCAGTCTTCTGATCCTTATCATTTTCAAAGATCTAGACAAGTTGACCTTATGTTCTTTTGCGCTTATATGTATCTTCTTCAAGAAAGGGCGTTGATAAAATCAGACAGTGGATCAATTTGTATATGATCATCAGAGCATTAAATGAAAAGTATAAACAGGTTGAACAAAAAAGTGTATATAAACTTGGTTTCATGTTTGTATTTATAAGTTTAATATAAAAAGGGCAAAAAGTTTTTGTTCCATATGACAATGAAACCAAAGTCAAACAGATTCAGAAAAGTTGTAGGAAAGTTAAGATTTTATAAGCCTAGTTTCATTCGAGTTTACGTTAATAACATCAACTATGAGCAAATAGATTACTCCTAAATGTTTTCAAAACTATTTTGATGTATCAGGATGTTCTTAACATATTGACGACCGTATATGTTTTTGTAAAATCTGGGTTTTAAAACAGTAGAAGCTCCCCTTCTTAAGAAAGCACTTTTGTAAATTAGTTCCCTAGACAGGTTTCTCAAGTTTATGCATCAGTAAATATCTTTCAATGCACGGATTTAATATAAAATGTCTTGCAATAAAAAAAAAAAAAAAAACATGGCCAACATGATATAAATGCATTTTCTGTAAGGTAAAATCTACGTCCTTAGTCAGTGATGTTTTTTGGATGAAAATGAAAATCCTTGTTACCAGTTGTGAATGTGCTAAGTATTTTACCAAGTTTTTTTTTTAATGAATAAGGAAAGGACATGTTTACAAACAAATATCCCGTCAACCAATCTCCCCCTTTTTTTCCGCCAATCAGACAAACTCGTCCAATGTTCGTACACCAATCAAATCGTCTTTTGTTCTTATTGCTGTCAAAATTTTGCCTTCTTTCCATATAAAAAATTTCACCAGAATCTTGCAGTGAAAATTACATCTACAAATAATAATAATAATAATAATAATAATAATAAATAAATAAATAAATAAAAGAATTCAAAGGCATCACTATTATATTCTTATTACATCCTATATATCATTACTAAGAGTAATATATATATTTAAAAAGCAATAAAATTTTATTATCTGATTATAGAGGAATTTTTTAAAATTTATTTCACAAGAAAAAAAAGTAACTCAAAATAATGTTATTGCAATTTAATAAAAAAAAAAAAAAAAATTTGTTTGCACTCATAAAATCGTGAGCTCCCTTAATAATCTGTCCAGATGGGTTTTTGTTGTTAAAATTTTCTCTAATTTACTATCTACTTTACAACATAACACAAATACGTTACATATTTTTAAAATGTTGAAAGATTCTTTTATATTTTAATAAAAGGTAACCCTTATTTGCCCTGAAGAGTCAAACTGATCAGATGGTAAGGTCACTCATCTATATCAGGATGTTCGCAAACTATGGTATGCAAATTTTCTATTTTGAATGTGGTTAAATAAGCAGTGGATAGCTTTCTCAGCACATGACAAAACGAAATCTTTCAGAATATTCAGAAAATAAGGAACGAAAGTCCGGTGTTTCTGGTCCATCAGTGAATTTTTGAATTGGTAATCAATCTGGAATAACACTGACAAAGGCCGATACACATATAATCTAATACCGAAAGTCTCAATAACACACTACAACCTTCCCCCTAAATACAACAGCATTTCTCACGGGTCACGGTTCCTTTCGAATACACCTCCTCAAATTTAAATATGCAGATACATTTTAAAGGCCTTAATAATAGGGACACTATGCTCTTAAGACTTGGTTTACTGGCCTGAGCAGTTCCTCTTAGGCTTATTAAATCAAATCAAATATCATCTTAGAATTACTATGTGCTGACTCATACTTTAAATAAGTGTCAGCCACTGAGAAAAAAAAGGTCAGCACAGTTTCAAATCTAAATCAAAACTACAATCATAATCATATACAATAACTACTAAAAAATAATCACATCACTAAACAAGAAAGAATAATCATGCTTCATGCAAGATTAGGAAGCACTTTCAAGAATACTGTAAAAAAAATTTCACCGTTTATGGCTCTTCATCAGTCGGACGTAAATCTCACTCTTTTATGTGGACTTGGAATGCATCCATATTTTTCAAATTTCTTCTCGGAAAAAATAAAAAAATTACCTTTTTTTTTTCTGTATGCTCTTTTTGAATAATGTTTCTTTCAAAATATATCTAAAACACATAGTTAGTTTCATTTTAAGGATTAAAATCTAAGTGAAGCAGATTGTAAATAAGATTTTAACATTTAAAATAAAACTAACTGTGTATTTTAGAAATATTTTGTTAAATACAAAAGAAAGCAACATTCTTTAAGAAGAGCATACAGAAAAAAGAAGTAAACATTTTAATTTCCTGAGGAGAAATTTGAAAAATACGGTTGCATTCCACGTCCAGAGGTTTAACATTAGAGAGGAAGATTTGCGATTTGATTGTTAACGAGCCTTATTAACCCCTTGGGGACGAGCGACACGTATACGTGACGCAT
Source organism: Maratus michaelseni (assembly GCA_963931845.1). Lineage (NCBI taxonomy): Eukaryota > Metazoa > Arthropoda > Arachnida > Araneae > Salticidae > Maratus > Maratus michaelseni. The sequence continues at coordinate 183,770,431 of OZ007591.1, forward strand.
AAGATGCTCAGAATCCTCGATTTTTCCCACCAGTTACTTTTTATTGTAAACTTTGCCTTATTTAATGATAGCATTTCTGCGATTCAATTACACGAAAATTTCTGTTTTGTAAAACCGGTGGTAAAAGATTAAAAATTCTGTAAATGACGCTCTTCGCGAAGGGGTTAAGGTGAAAGATGATATCTAAGTAAACAATTTGTTAAACGCATAACACATTTGAAAACCAAATTTTAGCAATTATCATCTGTAGTCGGAAAAATATCAGAAATCTTTTGTGCAACTCTATATATGATCTATATATTTGTATATATGTGGATATGACAGAATGGGACACAACAGTGCATAGCAACAGCGATAATGGAGAACTGCTCCGGTGATGGGCCATAAGCCCAAAGACCTGTAACATTATAATTCCCTTAATTGTAAATAACTTTCATTAATCTAGACCATTTCATTAAAAGTATGAAATTATATGCAAAGTCTCTTTCCTGCTCGCTAAACATTAAGTCCGACGCCACATCGTCAGACTAACATGTATATGCTAAATAGTATGCGAACATTTAGTTCAGTGTTAGGAAAGCATATAACAGTTAAAAATTCCCCTTCCGCAATTTCCGTCAATAAGAGGAAATGTACTCGAATTCTTTTGGGCAGCCCTGCATATTATCCATAGAGTTTGTACAACCAAGTAATAATAAGAAAATTAGTTAAATTAAAAAAAGGCATACCACGATTGAAAACGGACTTCCAGATAATAAACTTCATAGACAGTACTATAAATGAATTATTTTGTGTGTCCCTGTAAATGAATGATAAATTCTGCATACTTAATAATCCACAGTAAGCATCTGAGTGGCGTATATCAATCTAATTATGATTGAAATAGTGTAATATAATTAAAATACGCAGCAAATGATTTTTCCACATAGACCACAATGTAATGGAATTATTTTGAGTGCCCTGTAAACGAACTATAAATGCTACACACTTCACTTTCAATACCGAACATTCCGTGGTAGATCTCAATAACATATATCAATTACATTGCAATCCGAGTCTATTTAGGTGAGTTAGAGTATGGACAAGCAAACCGAATTCATAAACACGTTCCACTTATGTTGGAAAGTCTTAAAAAGATCAGTGGTAAATCACATCACCATAAAATATCAGCGATGAATCATATCATCATAAAAGATCAATGATAAATCATATTATAAAAGATCAGTTGTTTATTCGATTTCACTTTTATCATTTTTATGTAGTCCTTATTCCCTACCAAAACACATTTCTCTGTTTTCTTTTTTCCATTATCGTTAACTGACTGACATGTATTATCCAATTTTAAAAATATATATGTCATATAGTTATTTACTGTGTATGAGGCCTGCGCTAGAGCCATATATATTTACTATTTACCCATTCCCTTTTCTTATGGTATTTAAAATTTAAAAATTTTATAAAATATGTTGGTATAAATGTTGGTAGTACCTTGTTTAGATATTTGAAATATTTTTTAGGTTAAATTTATTCAAAACAGCCAGATTTCGATATACACTTATGTAGTTTCACGTGTAAAAGTTTTTCCATGTGACATACAGTACAACGAATATAAATAGAAGGCTCATTAAATAAATAATGAAAAAAATTGCAAAAAAATGTCAAATACATTACTCACCAAACAAATTACAGAAATTTTTAAAAACGAAAAATAAAAAACAGTAAACAGTAAACAGTTGAGTGTTTCAATGGTATTCCCAGTTGCAAATCAACTCCACTCCCTGTAGATGAGTAAATGTATATCACATCATAGAGGAGCCATGAAAAAAAAATATAACTGTAGCAACAATGGAAAAGAAAAGTAAAGGATTGGACTGATAACTTCATCAACCAATTAGGAGAGAGTAGTCAGTCAATCAATCAAATTTAACTGTCAGTAGAGGAGTCGGGGCTTTACTGACAGTTTGTCAGGAAGAGAAGATAATAGAAAAATGGGTAAAAAACCCTATTAAAATATAAGACTCGCGTAGAAAGAAATTTAAAATAAAACAGAAACCAGAATATTTATATAAACTTTAAATAAATGTAAAAATATTTTGACATTTTTATTTTATGTTTCAAAAGTGAATGAAAACTTTTTCAAAAATTTTCATTCACTTTTGAAATATGAAAATGTCAAAATATTTTTAGATTTATTTAAAGTTCATATAAATATTCTGGTTTAAATTTTATTTTAAACTTTTGATTGGGACCTCTTTTTTCAAGTTTAAAAAAAAACTATACATTTTTTTAAATTTTGCATGTATACTGTTATTTTTAGTATAGAGCATTACTCTTCCAAAAAGAAAAAAAAAAAAAAAAAAAAAAAAAAAAGAAGAAAAAGAAAAAAAACTGACAGCGAATGCGTGAGCAACAATTTTAGAATTGCCCACCTAAAAAGTCAAATTGCCCCCCTCCCGCCCCCTGTGGAGCATAAGCCCCATGTTGGAACTACTGGTCTAATCGTAGTACAATCAATATATGCAGTAGAATGAAGATATAAAAGACAGAGACAAATGCTTTATTTAAAAAATGGCGGAACAAGATCATGAATTATAATCCTATTAAATTTTTTGGTGAGAATGAAATAATGAAAGCACGACCTGAATACATCAGTCAATTTTAAGTAAGAATTAGATTTCCCCCAATTGTTTTTGATAAAAATTTAGTTGTAAATGAAGGTGTTTTAGTTCATTAAAAAGAAAAGTAAAGCTAATATTTTCGAAGCAATTTTATTTGTCATTTAAAAAAAATCATTAATGTATAAAAACTACAAGTTTTCAGCACAGGTTTTTAAGTGTTGCTCATACATCCCGTATTTAATATGCAAATTGGGGTATTATTTACGGGATTCTAAATTTTGCTCAGCGTATAAGTTACGCAGCCATTTAATTTGTGATGGATGTTGCTACAATTACAAAAGTGGTGTCTACACGAAAGTAAATGGTTATGAGGTGCACAATGAGACCACTCGCAGCGCTTCTAGAGGCGAAATGGAAAACTTAACCTATATATCACAAAAAATACAGGAGATTTAGGAAAGTCACCTAAAAATTTGTTTCGTGTCGTCAATTTAATAAGAAATAACACTCCATGTGAATAAATAGCCTAAATGGAAATAAAATAAAAATTGTAATGTCAGTTTGTGCGATTTGTGTCATTGCTTTTGCAAAAACTAGCGATTTGCGGCCAACGATAACGAATTCATACATAGACAATGAAATTCTACTTCATCTGTTCACTGTCTTAATCATGTTGTTTGGTTGCAAATACCAGACCTTTTTCTCACACTATTTTTATCAGTTAAGAAATCAACATTGTAGTATCAACGGAAATGGGACAAGTTTAAATTAAATTTTTGCCTTCAGTTTAGACTATTGTTCATGTTAGACTTCAGGTCATGTTTTTATGTACATAGAGCGTCATGTCCTACTATATCGACAGCGCTAAATGACTTGACTTTTTCCTCATATCGTCGCTACTATGTCAAACTATCGAATGTGAAACAATGCATTTTTCATTACGTTTAAAAATGGGCCGATTGTCACCACTAAATTTTAATAGTTTCACCAGGTTTGCCCTCCTTTGTTTACTCAGAAATTTCGAATCCGCAACAGAAATTCAAAATAGAAAATTTTGCTTTATTTAATGAGCGACGTTTCAAGATTACTTAAAGAAAAATTTTCTTCACAAAATTTCTGGTATGAATTCAGTATTTCTGAATGAAAAAGGAAGACATAACTGGAAACCCTATTCTTCCCAAAAATTTTAGTATTTTTACTAGGAGAAGAATTCAAATACAATTTAGTGGTGACAATAGGCCCATTTTTAAAAGTAATCAAAAATACATTTTTTCACATTCGATAGTTTGACAGGGTAACGACGATATCTTCAATGGTTTTAGGGGTTTCAATAGTTCCGAAATTCGCCATAGGAGGCATAGCAAATGGTCTCATTATGTAGCACATACTCATTTTTGTATGTGTAGTCACCACTTTTATAACTGTACCTACATATTTTCAAACATTAAATGACTACGTAAGAAACTCTTTCCATCCTGCATAGTTGTAGAAGACTTTTTAACCATTCGTGCTTGACAATGAAAGTACAAATTGATCTTCTTATTATCTAAACAGATGATCTAAGGAATATTTCAGAAAAACGAAAATACAACTTACATATTACGTAAAAAGTATAACACATTTATTCGTTCCATATTCAAGGTCATTACACTTATTATCAACAAAAATACCATTAGAACATGTCAATCATACTTTTCTTTCCAAATTCTTTTAAACTTGCATAAAACATCCTTAACAATCTACTTCTTTTACGCTAAAACTTTTCTTTTTTTACAATCTACTATGAAATGCTAAACACCTGAAATTATTCTTTACCTTTTTAAAATTTCTGTGTTTTAAAACTTGTTTTAAATTTTGATAAAAAAATTGCATTTTTGTTTTGAAAAAGTCAAATTGATCAAAAAGATCTCTTTGATTACAAGCCCAGGACTGGTGAATATTTTTATTTTCAATAATACTACAAAAAAAAAAAAGAGATTACTTTTCAAAAAGTGGTACGAATAAAATAAAAAAATAGTCCACTGGGACATATATGTCCCGACCTGTAGTGAAAGGGTTAATATCAATGATCCATATCATACTCACGAACATTGAATACCTATAAAAAAATTTTTTTTTGAAGAAAAGAAAATCAATTCTAGAACAGATTTTGCATCAATCACGGTTACAGTGTCAATCACGCAACTACCAAAAATAATAAACATCGTAAATGATAGGGAGAAAAAAAAAGAGTATTTGCTCTAAGCAAGCAGAATAGTAGAAAGCTAAATTACGGAATGAATGAAAAACTGAAGTAAGCTTGAACAATGCAACACATCGTTGACTATTAAGGGTAATACCAGTATCCTAAAGAAGTGTAATTTTCATGACGTAATGCTTAAAGACTACAAGCAGGTTCATAATTTTAAGAAAAAGTTTGAGGCATTATTTTCGTAGCGATATATAGTTCCAGTTAATGGTTTTCTAGATCAAAATATGTGTGTTGGGTGTCTTTTTTTGTCAACTTTCTGGTTTGAAATAGTTTTCTTTTATTGTTTCCATTTATTGTAATAATGTTATTATGCGTTCTCTCACTTTCTATTGTGTTTTGATAAGCAAAACAATGTTTTCGAGGTGAATATGTGAATGCCTTTTTTTATTACAACAGGATATTTTTGTTTTGTGAGCAGGATATTACTGTGATAAACAATGTATAAAATTTAGCTATCAGTATTAGAAAGTAAGATTCAATTATTTGACAGATTTTTGTAATAGTTCTTTTCCTTCCAGAAAAAATAAAAGAAATTTTACCCCTTGAAGGGCGGTGCTATATTTCTTAATTTTAATCCCCGAATGCCACAATGGCACCGGAATTTCGGAATACAATTTTGCTTTTTTAATGCGCGTAAAGAAAATCTTTTACTTATTTTGAAATAAATTTGTTTGTAAATTGTGGGGTCATTCAATATTTTTAACATTTTAGCAGTAGAAGTATACTTTTTCCATGAAGTTCAGAAAAATGTTAGACGATAAAAGAACTTATTTACAATCTTAAAAGTATTTTAGGTGATTTCACTTCATTTGAGATTGTTGATTACTGAATTTAATTTTAGGAAATTTGAAAATTTAATTATTTGACAGATTTTTATAATAATTAAATTCCCACCACAAAAAAAAATGAAGATAAAGAAATTGTTATTACGTAAAGAAGTTGTTAATTTTTTTTATATAATAAAAAAATATATATTTACAATCCTAAATACATGTTAGGTCATTTAATTATACTATAGTTTAGGCCATTTCACTAATGACTGTATTTCTACATTTAATTTTAGGAAATTTGGATAATGACTAACAGTATTTCATAATTCGAGAAATTTTTTTAATGATTTAGTATTTCCTACCAGAAAAAAATAAACGATTCTTATCATTTTATGAAGAAGGAAGTCCGTATAAATTTTAGACGATAAACTAGTTTATTTACAAGCCAAAGAATGTTTTACGCCGTTTCGTTGCATTTGAGATAGTTGATTACTTCTATTTCTAGATTAAATGTCAGGAAATTTAAAAATGAATGTATTTAAAGACATAATTAGCAATTAATATTACATTCTGTAAAGATGCCATTAGGATTAAATATTGTATAAAACTGAAAATACCTACAGCGCATTTCATTGTTCAAAATTCATATAGTATTGCTGTTAAGTTTTATTCATTATTATGACTTTGACTAGTAAGAAACTTTTGAAAATATTTTGGTAATATTTTTCATCTGTGACACTGATATTTAATTTTATCAGGTGTCTCGAGTTCTTGTGGTCCCAAATCCTGGCCAACAGCCTCAATTTTTTATAATGCACAAATTCTTTTCAGTTTTTGTGTATCATGTTATATATTATTCTGCGTTAAATTCTGATAATAAACTCCAAGAAAAATTAAGGTAAAAACTTTAATTTATAAAAACTAGATTTCTGTTGGCGCAAGCGTGGCATTTTAAAGACAGAATTATCAATTAATATTACATTCTGTAAAGATGCTATTAGGATTTAATATTATATAAAACTGAAAATATCTACAGAGCGTTTCATTGTTCAAAATTCGTATAGTTTTGTTAAGTTTTATTCATTATAATGACTTTCACTAGTAAGAAAGTTTTGAAAATATTTAAATAAAAAAATGTAAGATTTTGCTGCACTGAAGCTACATACTCTTAAAAGAAATATTTCTTAATTTTCAGTTGGAATATTGATTGACATGCAAATATTGTTAACCATTTCAAAGAATACTAGTGTTTAGCTTACTAACTTTAAAATATATAAACATTGTTTAATTCATGAAAATTTAATGTGTATAATTGTTTTATTTCATAGTTATATTAGTGTTATATTTAAGGTAAATTATATTGTCGTGACTCATACGAAGTTGTCCTGACTTTTCAACCTTCCTTTCTTGATACTTGTCATAATGCACCTGGCAGCGCTATTGACAGTACAAATAGGTACGAATACGGATATTTAGCTAATGAATCAATTTCTTCAATCTTGAATCTACTTCTTTTTTTACTTAGGTTATGTAATGAAACAAACATTTCCTTTTATTGTATTCTATAAATATTATTTCAACTGAAATTTTTTATTCACATTAAAACGGTTCTGATCATCAACGTCAGTGTACTCATGAGAAAAAGGAATAAAGACGACTTTTACTTAGTTTAGTCAAAACTAAGAGAGAATTAAAATAAAAATAATTGTTGCTAATTTATGCCATGAAGTTCGAGCTTTGCTTTTTTTTCGATTACTTGAGTATTTTATAAAAGAAAATTAATAAATATTTGTTTGAAGAAATGTTGACAAATGTTTAATGTTTAAAATATAATTAAGCAAAATATCAATTACATTTAAATTATTCATTAATTACACAAATTAAACATTTATTTCGGTAAACTACATTCCTTTTTATGTAAAGCAGCGATCGTTGCTTTGGCATCAATGTTTGGCTGGCATTGAAAGTCGCCAAAACGTTACACAAGCTGCCAATTTACACCTACTTTATTTTCTTGTTTTTTTTTCTCAATTTTGAATAGACTATATTTCCTTCACACATCAGACAAAATCAAATATGAGACAGCATAGCCAATTTCAGATGAATATAATTTTCTTGGTAAAATTTATGCTCTAAAAGTATTAAAATACATTATTTTGTAGCAAAATAATTGAAGCAAGTCTAGAAAAGGAATTCATTGTTTTATTTTGCTGCAAGAAATAATACTGTCTATCCAAGCAACATTTCAAGAAATTATTAAATATGTGTACAAATGACGACTAACTAATAGTAATATTTTGAATGAAGCCACGGCTGTAATAGTAACTTTGATATGATTAATGACAGGGTAATAGTATAGTATTTCCAACAAATACTGAACTTCGCCAACAGTTCAAATAGTTTTTAACACTTATATAGTTTTTAACACTGCATCCAAAGCGCTTATATTCGTCCATTTAAGGAATTTCTTCTTTATTCAGAAATTCTGAATCCAGACAGGAAATTCCGAAAGAAGAATTTTTACCTTATGTATTTATATCATGAAACGTTTGCCATTAAATAAAGCAAAAGTTACTGTTTAGAATTTCTGGTATGAATAAGGAATTTCTGAATAAAAAATAAATTCCTGAAATACATACTTGGGATGCAAATGGGTTAACTGCTGTCAGCGGTCTCACAGACTGCTGTTTTTTACAATGTCCACAGTTTATCTTGTAACTTTCAGTTTAATTAGTGAACATTTGTTTGGTTTTGACCCCTTTTGCTATCTCTAGAGACTTCTGAGTAGGGGAATATTAATTATAATAATTATGTACAGAAATATTGTTGCAGACATAGTATCCGATAAGTTAATCGAGTGTTTTATTTATCTTTCGGTCAAGTGGTCTCACAGACTATTCACACAATTTCTGTAACTGTAGTAATAGCGGTAAAAAAAAAAAAAAAAAAAAAAAAAAAAAAAAAAAAAAAACTTTTTTACACATTTTCTGACTCATTTGTAAACATAAAAGCATGACATTTGCAGGCATGATTATTGAAATGATTTGCAATACAATAGTTTTTTTTTTCATTTTCAGACAAATGAACTACATCTTGACTTATAAACGATTGTTGTCTCAGGATGGTAGTTTTTTTCTTTTCCTGTGCTGTCGCTTCCAGAAATTTGGTTCAAATCGTCAAATTTGACAGCAATTTCTGAAAAATATTTTGCCTCTACCGAAAAAAAAAAAACCCGTACGATTAAATTGTTTCTTAATAAGAGTAGCTGTCAATATGATATGTTTTCGGACAAAGATGAGTTAAAATAATGTGTCAGAAAGTAGCCATTTTGGATTTGAGAACAGCCGTAAAGGTTAAATATGTGCAATCTGCATTCATGGGAATAAAATTAAGGAAAAAGCTGTCCTATCAATACTTGATCCTGACTTTCAACTGCCTGAACAAAAGCTGTTAAAACACTAATCCTCCATTGTCCTTCCTTGTCTGTTAAATAATCGGAAGTACAAAGTGAGAGTTTTTTTTTTTTACTTTGTATCCTCATGTCGAAATGAAAACGGGGAAGCTCGATGCACTTACGTAACTGGGTAATTTGTAGCAACAGTTCAGAACAATGAAGTTACAGAAGTTAAACACAACATCAATTACCTCCTTTAATTCCCTTTCTGATGTTATCAAGAGTCTTGTTAAGTCAAGTGATTTGTTTCCGTTTAAGTGGAATTTTTGTTGACCGATATTTTTTTCTGACATATTTTGTTAATCTGAAAGGATAATTCAAAATTTTACCTTATTCATTGTTTTCATTAGTTTTTTTTTTTTTTTTTTTTTTTTTTTTTTAGATATAGTGATAGCACAAAAGTATAGGTATATATTAGATGTTAATGATTAGAGGATTATTATGATATACTGTCGATACTCAGTTTATCGGATCTCTACTTGTAGAAAAAATATTAACATCGTCTAGAATCAGAGCATGTTGTTGTAGTGTAGAGTAGACTTGTCCAACCCTGTAGTAAACAGGTGTGCCCCTAACTTGGTTACAAACAATGAAGGCACCTTTATTTACATGACTTAACGCATGCAACAATATTATCTAACTGTTAGAGCCTGATTATCACAGGGGCTAACTTCCACCAGTATTTTTGCATCGCAATCATCGCCTGATTTAAATGCAGAATTTCTGTCATGAATATGGCGAAAATTTATTATTCGGAAATATCTGCTCGAAATTCGCCCTTATGGTAATGAAGACCTGGGTATTGGTCTTATACGATTCAGGAACTTTATGCAAAAATAATTTGAAGAAATAACATACATTATGGTAAATTTAGAATGACATTTTTTTGAGAGCAAGGGGCTAGATAAAAGGTTGTGTAGGGGAAGGAGCCATAAGCCTTAATTGCTCTAAAAACAATTAAAACAAATATGCAAACATTATTGATATAAAAAAAAACATTCTTTAAAATAAATTTTTATCCTTACAAAAACCTCGTGACGAAAGAGTACCAAGAAAACTTTCAAAGGGCGCCATGGGCACCCGCGGGCCTCGCGTTGAACAGCCCTGTGGTAGAGTAGCCCCTTTCTTGCTTGTTTGTAAGTTTTCATCGTATAATGCACATAGTTATAAAATGTATGTAAGTAATATAAGATGGATATAAGTGAAAATGTCAGCATTTACGTTTTTTTTTTTTTTTTTTTTTTTTTTTTTTTTACCACCATTTGGAAATAATAACCCTTATTTAAACGCAGAGATTCTACGATTGGATGCGAGGAAGATTACTATATGGAAACACTGGTAACAAAATGCATAAATATATAAGATGAATATAAATATGTAAAATGTATGAATGTAAACATATAAGTAAGTAACGGAAATAATTTATTAAAAAACAAAAATGTATCTGTTAATCCTAAACAATTTTGCGTGCAAATATATATATATATATATATATATATATATAAACCTAATGTAAAATTTAACCTATATACATATCTGTATATTATAGGTCTGGTTTCTTTCCTTTTTAATATTGTATTTATTTTTTATTTTTCACAGGTTTGATTCATTGTTTATCAGTGGTAGTCCCAAAATCATATTCTTTAGCAATGTTATGGCTAATATAATGATGAAACCACTCATTTTATTTGTGGTATTTAGGCATATTTGGGACTTGATAATTCTGTCTAAATTCCACGAATTTCATTTCATTCATTCAATTTCATTTATTCAATTTTTAATTTAATTTCTTCTTCTTTTAAATAAGTTTTTGGTCTCTATGTTAGGTGTGTTGGGGAATACTTTCATTGTCAACTAATTGTTACATATTTAATCATTATTTCATAGTTTAAGTTGGTGTTATGGTAATGTTTCATTTATGGTTATATATATATTAATAATAATATATATATATTAATCGAAACACGTTTTCCATTTTTTTGTAAAATCAGAAGATCTTTCAGAAAACACTGTCAAAGTCGGCGTTTTGAACCGAATTTCCGATGCTTTAGCGTCAGAAAGGAGAGAGAAACGTGTCATCAGTTAAAATCAAATCGATTATAACCCGATAAGTAATTTGTTTATAAAAACAAGAACGATATATCATGCGTCAAGCACAGATTTTATAACACTTTCCAATAATATAATTATTATCCTATATAATTAGTTATTTAGAAAATATAGTTGAATTTTACTATTTAAATATTATAAAGTGTTGTATCAATATCTCAAATATTTCGTTATCATGTCTAATGCGAAAAATAATGCATGCTAACATGATAAAAAATAACATTTACTACAAATAAAACAAAAATACATATTGTTAAATTACTACCAATTCGAAGCATATTAGTGTTTCTGTATTCAGGAAATGATTTTACTTTCAAAGCTTACTTGATAAATATAAAAGTGTAAAAATGAAAAAGAAAAAGAAAGCTGTAGACTTTTCTTCTAATATTTGTCTTATTATTAAAAGTCATTAACGTATTATTGTCTACAAAAATGCACGAACTTGCTATTATGCTCTGATTACTTTATCTCCTTTTTGATGTTTATTAGAGACTAAACTCGTCAAAAATAAAGATTGATTATAGATTTGGACGACAAATATCTATTTATTTTACACCTTAAGAAGATAATTAAGAAAAAATACGATAAAAAGTAACTTATTCTCAATTATGTTGTAAGGCATTAAATTCATTTAATACCGTTAATTATATAGAATTTTGACAAATACCACACAATTATCTGATACTATCGTATAAGTATTGTCTAACTAAGGAAGATTTTCAGGCCGAAACCAAACCAAAACTGAATTTCGGTTCTGTTTCGAGTTTCAAACAAAAACGAAACTCTCAAATTTAAATTTTAAGCGTTTAATATACATACAAATATATTATTAAATAATTATTCATAAACATACACTTTTTCTACAAATACACTTTCATTTATGCATATGCAGTATGCGCATGTTTTTGCTTTCAATAAAATAAAACATATTATTCAATCATTATTTTTTAACGTTATATTAGCAAAAATCTGAGACATTTATTCATTACTATAGTAGTATACCCGTTTTCTTCGTATTGTCCAGAATAATAATAATAATAATAATAAATACTGTCACCAACTCTTCACGGAGAAAGACGCTGCGCATATATCTAAGAGAATGACGTGTTTAAAAATGTATCGTCAATTTTCATCCATTAAAATGAAACACATTATAATGATTCTTTAAAAGAGATGCACTTTTCACTTTAGACTAAGATTAAAGTAGCACATCACAAAGATAAAGTGATTTACTTTCCACGGATAAGCCACACTAATTCATATTACTATTAAGTTTTCTAAAAAAAAAATTAAGTGTTGAGATAAGGAAATTTCATGAAAAGAGTAGGACTAGGAGTAAGATGTAATTGCGACAAATAGAATAATTAGAAAATAAGAAATTTCGTATGAAAATATTAAGTCCCCACATAAGGTTAAAAAATTATATTACTGTATAGCTATACGATCATTTAGTACCTATCATTAAGTATTTTTTGAAGATACGCAGAGGCATTAAATTGTCCAAAATTATGCTGAAATACATAAAAGTTGCAGTTCAAAACTTATAATAAAAAAATTGCGGTTTTGAATGAGAATTTGTTTGAACCCTTTTAATTTTTTTTAACTGCAAGTGTTTGGTTTAAAATCCTCAATTATTTCTTACATGATTTGTAAACGAAAATATAATTATTTGTAAAAATATATATAGTAGCTCACAAAAGTGATGTAAAATCCAGAATTATCAAATAATTCAAAGGTATTAAAAGAATTTAAAATGATTTCTGCTGTTGTAATAAATGATTAACATCTTCACCTTTATACTATGTTAGGAATATTTTCGGGAAAAAAAAATAAATCTGATCCTTAAAATTAGTTATTTGTATGAAAAGGGTAGAAATTTATGTCACAAATGTAATCAAACACTTGTGTGACTTTAGACAAAACTATATCTATTATCTATTATGAATACAAAAAGGAAATGTATTATGTTATCTGGTATGAAAAGTAAGTGGTAACATCTTTGACAATCGTTCATTTATTTTATTAAAATAATTTTAGTAGGAATATGGAATATTTTTTATTTTTTATTTTAATGTTATGGATGGTTCTGGAATAGACATTACGTTAAATATTTCGAAATATAAATCTTTATTGCATTTAGATAGAAATACTATCAAGAAAGTTAATAATATTTTTATTTTTATGTTAAACGGTTTGGCAATCTTTGACCAGTTTAATGCCGCATATTAGAGAGTTCAACATCTGAGAAGATCTGTTAAAAGTGACACATAGTTTAAGGCGTATTATTATGAGAAATATTTTTTAAAACTGAAAATTAGACTTTTAATATTGTTTAGTAAACAAAATGAAATAAATGTTAATCAAGAAAAAAATTTGAGAATGGACGCAATCTATAAAATTGCATGGTGACATTAAACCTATCACCATAATTTTGTCACCTCTCCCGGAAACAAAGATTACTTTCAATATCGAAATTTAAATGAAATAGAGATGATTATTTTTCACATTAATTTTAATGCTATTAATATAACCTTCTTTAATAGATTATCAGTCCATTTTTGAATTAGTCGATTTAATAGAAAATATAGTCGTTGGGGGCCACCGTAATAGTATACCCATCACGGATATGCTTAATATAAAATATTAAAATAAAACATGTGTAAACTACTTATAAAATGCATTGCAATTCGAATAAAACCGTGGCTTGATGACGTTATAAATTTTAAATGCTCTATTACTGAATTGCGTAAAATAAACATCCTTATAGCTCCAAAAATGATAATCATATTAACTAACAGTTTATTGCGTCTTATTAAGCGTCTCATTTCCAATTAAAATATATCTTTGAATTGAAATTTGGATGAAATACAGGGTCATGAGAAATCGAAGAGTGTGGGAAATAGGATTACAAATATCTCGGCAACTAATCGACTTTATGCTTTATGCAAAATTTATGTTTTTTTATTGTCTTTTATATTCACTCCTTAAAATGAACAATTTCGAAAATTTTTATGTACCTTTAATCAGAACGAATATTTAGAGAGTCCGAAAAAAATAGTTCTGGATAATTCCCATTATTACATACTAAGTACACATGAAATTTCAAGTCTCTATCTCAATTTGTTCGGGAGATAGATAGAGCGATTACAGATACACAGACAGACACACAGATGGACAGACGGACGGCATTTTTTTTCAAAAAATATGTTTTTCGCAATCTACAGTGCCTGAAACGTGTAAATCCGTGAAAAAAGTTTTTTTCGATTTTTAAAACGATTACAAGACTTACCCTATACTACGTATGATGTGTAAGTAACAAATTAACATATGTAATTAAGAAAATGTTTTAGATTGAGAAGTGTACCACAATGCATGCATGGCACATGACACTTTATTTCCATTCTGATTATTTACGTTATTCGTGCTAAACGTATACATAAGTACTTTTACGGTCATCAGATCATTATGTATTATTTAAAGTTTAACGCTCGCGTGGTTGTTTCCAACTGCTTTTAAAGTTTGTCGAAGCTTTACAAACAATTTACTTCAATTATCTGCTTCACTGCAATTCGATATTCTATAATTCGTAAATAATAGGCATTCCCTGAAGAAAAGTAGATGTTCTACAAAGATTTCTCAAAGTATTTAGCATCCATGTGGTGTTTTTTCGATATATAATTAAATTCATTTATCTATTTACATTTTCTAAACAGACTAGAAAGTAAATGTGTATTATTTAAGTTACATCTTGGTGAAGCAGATTTCGAAAGTTTAAAACTTATATTCATTACAGAAACGTTCATTTTCAATAGAACTTCAAGTTTTTCTCATTATCTTAAGAATAATTTTCTTTCACTTTTTACTTAGCGGCATACTCTCTTAAACATCGAATATGGAACAATGTTTGTTAGGCCTAACTAGAAGAGACAGCAAAAGAATAACCTCCTAGATAAAAAGTCCGACGAAAATATTTGCAATCATCGAGAGAATTCAACAGTTAATATGGAAATGGCCAGGGCATGTTGCAGGGATGACCACCTCAGGAAACTCGGCCCAAGAATTAGAGTTTGTGTGCAATCCTGAGGGGCTGACACGCCTCTATCACCAGCGAGACCAAAGCCACGTAATTATGTATGCAAGTTTTACAATATAATATTACAATTTTTCTTCTTCTCAGAAATTTTACTTTTACATGTGATTTTCTTTGTAGTGAAAGTAATTGAATTTTGTCTGATAATACAGTTATTACTTTCATACATACGATTATTATTATTATTTCAATGTATACGGAATATACAATTTCCAGATGAGCTATATACAAATACTGTGCAGGCACCATGCCTAAAATTATTATTGGTTTAATATGATGTGTTATTCTTGGCTAGCATATTTTATACAAATACTTTACTACAATTGATGTATATGGAAAAATATGATGCACACTTACAGTTATTATAATTAATTCGATTATACAATTATACAGTTTAGACCATTTCCAGAATATGACTATATACAAGTACTGTGCAGACTTTATATTTAGGATTTTTGGTTAAATGCGATGCAGATCAAGACATGAAATAGCTACAAACATGCTACAATGATAGTCCAGAGATGAAAAACGACCATGAAAATGACCTCAGATGGAGCGACGAAATCAGAAAAGCAGCTGGAATTAATTCCCTGACCAAAGTATTACATAGGAAACGATGGAAAAATCCAGGATAGACATACAATTAGCATTGGATTGAAAATGGTTGTTGTTATTTATGATAATTTAATATTTTATAGACATGTTGTTGTTTTGAATTTTACCGGAAGGGGCAGGGAAAATTCTCGGCTTGTTACCTCTCTCCCACCTACCGACTTCCCAGCGACAGGACTGTATCTACATGTACAATTTTATATGCAGGTATGTGGTATCTACACAGAACCACCAGCAGTGTTGTGTTTCCAGTAGATCCCCTTATCAAGTACTGACCACATGTGATCCTGCTACACTTCGGGGTTCGGATGGGGATCGATTCATTTGCAGCATTATTTTACTAATTATATATAATACTAATTATATATAATAATACTAATTATATATAATAATAAAAAAGATATTTATGTCGCTGTCTCTCTCTCTCTCTCTGTGTGTGCATGTGTGGTGAGAGAGAGAGTGTGTGTTTGTGCTAGGGAAATCTATCGCATGTAGAGGTCTGAAAATTTGTTTCAGGATAGACGAAAATAGGTCTGAATGCACCTGGCTCTCAGATTTTTGATTTTTAGTTATTTTTTTATTGAATGGAGATATTCGCGATTTGGAGCCACTCATAAAAATAAACCAAAGTCAATCTTTTAGCCCGTTTCAGTGAATTTTGATTTCTTTTCAGTAAAGTCTATTCGAAATAATGTAAGCAAGTTACTTCTTTTGTATATTAATACTAAATGTAGTGGATGAAAAAAGTATTTTAAGCACCTTTAATCTTTTCGAAAACATTCTTCTGATGATGCTGGTATATATAGTGATAAAATTATATCATAATTATCACAGTCATCCCACGTATGATACAATTGTGACGTATTCAGACAGCTTAATGTCTCAATATCTGAATGTCTTCAATTCAGACATACTATCATTATTCAGACTTTTTTCTTAGTTCGTTTATACCATGACCATTGTAAGATACTTACGTGTCTTAAATTAAAACATTTATGATGTCTGAAATTTCACATATCTGAATTACTTTTTCAAATACTTATGCATCTGAATTACTTTTTCGGACACTTATGCATCTGAATTGCTTTTTCAGACATACATGGGACAGAATTTAAGACGCCTGTATTTGCCATGTAGTATTTAAAATAAAATAAATGAAATAACCATTCATATACAGAATGTTCCACAAATATTATAACGCTTATTACTTTTTTTACCTATTGGAGATAAATAAATAATGTACATTGCAAAAATGTTCAAAATAAGATAAGATATTACATTTTATGAATAAAATTGTCCTTCCATTAATAAAAAAAAAAAAAAAAAAAACTTTTTAAATTTTTGTACGAATTTTCTAGACAAAATTGGTCTATTTGAAAAATTTTCCCTTTACTGCAACAACATAATTTCAACAAGTTGAAAATTGCACGCCAAACGGGACAAATGAAGTGCGTTCGTACTATAACTAGTTTTATAAATATTCAGATCTTGGTGCAATAGCTGTTGCACTCTTACGCAAAAATGCATGAATACAAAATTTATTTTATTTGTTGATTTTCATACTATAAATATTAATTTTACGTTATAAAATTAAGTGTCAATACACTTTTACAAACAATTAATTACAATTGTGTTACATTAAAACTATACTATACGCAAATATCCAATACAAGACAATTTAAAATAAATCATCGTTATTATTTCACTGAAAAATTAATTATATCGTCTGTTATTATGATATGATTAAATTATTTCCGTAATAAAATAAGTACATTTTAAGTTAGCAACATTTTATTTTTTGTTGACATTTACTGAAAATTCCAATGGGGACCTTAAGCCTAGCTTTGAAAATTTCAGAACTTGAAATCCATATTTAGACTATTTTTCCATTTAATATTTATTTCTCCGGAAACATCTATCCAAAAAACTGTTTGTAGATTATAGGATTGCTATAATTAAACAATTTTAGTATACAAATTTGGTTTTTAAATTCAGTAATACGGAAATAATATGATTCCATCTTAAATTTGATGTAATCACCATGGCAACCAAGAATAATTACCTATTATGGGATATCATTAAATTAATTACGTATGATAGGATTTAATAGAATGAAGAAAACTTTTATCAATATTTTTTAAAGTTTTGATTCGATTTTCTTAAAATTTGAAATGACTCGACAAAATTCTGCAACAATTATTTACATTAAATTTCAAACCTTTCGGTTGGGTAGTTTTTGCGCTATTATATTCCGACAGACGGACAGACGAACGGACCAAACGACGACTATAGTTGCTACGTATTTATATAATTAGGAACGCACCTAAAACAAGTAATATAATTTTTTAAAGTCAATTCCTACTTTTTAATCATAAATATATAAAATAAACCCGTGCAGCATTAATATCCCACGTTATCTTTATTGAACATTATTTTATAATCATCGTTGCGGTATTTTATTTCTGTGGCATCACTAATTTGAGATAAATCTTTCATTTCATTTATGAAAACAATGGGAGGAATTTTTTTCTCCCATTTAAAACTAAAATTCATTAATTAAATTTAATTAATGAATTAATATTTGAAAAAAACTGTATTAACATAAAGTGTCATCCACTACAAGTTTAAAACTTATTTGAACTTGAGTAGATGAATAGAAAATATTTTATTAACGATTGAAAATTTGAACAAGATATATATATATATATATATATATATATATATATATATAGTGTGAGCTAATAGTAGGAATTTAAAAATGAAATAAATATTGCATAAATGCATAACAATTAAAAAAATAATAATTTTGCGCAAAATGAATCAAACTCTTGATTATTCTCAATTACTGATTAGAATTACTGATAATAATCACAAGTGTTCATCAATTGAAGCTTGGAAAAGTTATATGTCATATTAGTGATCAAAATGATTTATAATAATTAAACAACATTTACAAAAATATTGTTTTAGTAAATATTTGCCATACACATTTCAAGGCCCATAGTACTCATATATTGCGAAAGTTAAGGTGAACACATAAGGAAAATTTGAATTTCTGCTAAAATCGATTTTTTTCTTTCCAGTAAAAAGTGTTCGAGATATCTCTCATTTTTTTTTTCTTTTTCTTTTAATTTTTTCTTTTTCTTTTTCTTTTTTTCTTTTTTTTTCTTTGCTTAAATTGCAAGAGACGGGCACGAAGTAAGAGACTCGTTTTAAAGGTCACAAAATAATAGTCTTGCTCAGTGATTTTCAACAAATAACATGAATACATGAATGAATTCAGAAATAAATTTATGTAGGGAAAAAAATGAACAATACATAAAAAATACAAAAATTAAATACAAACTTTTGTAAATATCTGTAACTTTTCTTTCTTTCCTTTTTTCTCTCATTTCATCAGTTAAATGATTCATCGGGCAAAAATTCGTGATTCATGTTACTGTACAATAACAATAGAATAGATTTGAAACATTGAGGCTGATATTATACCCGAGTGCCGCAAGTATGCTTACCTATGAGCATTAGAAGAGTGCGCTTGGGAGGGGGGGGGGAGGGATGCAGTTGTATAAGCTGCCCCTATCTCGTGAAGAGCCGATTTCGTATTAAGTATATGCATGTACACGGCATCCAGGAGGACCATAAATGTAATGTGTAGGGAGCTCATCCCATATATGTACTGTGCTTTACAATTTCTATGCACGCCCGTGATGCGCATTTATGTGTAATCCTTAATATTAAGGGTATGATAAATTTAGTTAATGTGATAACTATCTCTTTCAGACTTTAATTATCACCCATTTCTGTAAACATTAATCGATCAGTATCAACTAAAGAGATTGATCAATTATAGATCAGGTTTTCTAAATGACTAATAACAAGAATTTAAAGTCATTTTCTTCTTTCATGATACATTAAATGCTGAAATGGTGACTTAATGCTTATCTTGATAAATAGTCCACTTTCCAGGTGTAAAGGAAAGGGTTTCATATGAAATAACATGCTTCATTATGCAGATGCGTATTTTGAATGTATATTGATATGTATCGAATGAACGCATGGTAGCTTAGTGGTTAGATCTCAGGTCCAGTCATATATCCACTTCCGTCCTTTCCATTTTCATCCTGCAGTGTGATTTTTACAATTCAATCCCCAGTTTTGTACGTCAGTTTGTTTCATATCCCTAAACAACCTGAATCCACCGAAGTTTTCTTTGGTTTTCATGGACGATATTTCCGCTTTCATGGATGGTATACACGCGTTATAGTGATCTTGGCATTAATGAATTATCTTTCGTTATTCCTATACAACTGTTACCTGAATCCACTTATGTTTTATTTGTTTTTCATGGGTGCAAAGCGCTCATACACGAGTTATATCAATAGCATAGTTAATGAATTTCATGTTTTTATAGATTCATATGCAGCAAGTTAACTGAATCAACTGACTTTTTTGTTGTTTTTGCTTTTGTAGGTTCAAAGTGCACATACACGCGGTATAGTGATTACGGTTTTAAGGATTTTTATGTGTTTTCGAAATTTCTATACAGCGAAGCAGCTGAATCGGTTGAATGATTTTTCCCTTCTTTCATTTTAAATTTTTATTTGAGCGAAACAGTCATAAAAAGTATAATATATAGTCATATGAGCTTTAACAAATTTAACTTTTTTCGAGATTTCTCTATATTTTTATTTTAATAATTTATTAGTATTGTGAACTATTAACTGTAATATATTTAATGTTTAAAAGCGAAGTCTCAGTTGTGTAATATAAGACTTTAAAAGTACTGTTTCCAACGAAGTTTGCTTTCTGATTTGGGCAAGGTGCACTCAGCCTTCCGGATAGATAACCAAATACGAAACCTGCTTGGAAAAATAATACCTGCGGAGTTGTGTGTCAGGCTGATCACTTGACTAGAACATGCACCACTTAGCACTTCTACACCCAGAAAAAAGTTTTGCTGAATCAACAGAAATTTGATTGACCCAACATAACTTTTTGTTTAAATATAGGTCAATGAAAATTTTGTTTGAATCAACAAAAAAAAATTTTTTTTTTGCAATTCCAAAAAAAAAAAAAAAAAAAAAAAAAAAAAAAAATTGTATCGTCAGCAAAAAATGTTTTGTTAATTGAAGTAAAATGGTTCAATTTTACTTGAATTTTGCTAAAACAACCAAAATGTACTCAACAAAACATGTTTTGTAGTTTTAATCAATTCCTTTTTCTGGGTGTATGGTCAGGAAAACGAAGTTGGGCATCGCATGCCAGGATCCTACATGGATTGTAAAGCCGTGGAACTTAGTTTTAGTAACGATATGCATGAATGTCTCTACTCTTTACGGATAGTCTTCAAAACTATCATCTCGAGAAAAGATAGAGTTTCTGTTGAAAATGAAAATGAAAAAAAATGTTATTTACAAAGATTTAATTTAGTCTAATAAAGATTTCAAACAGTTGTAACTGATTTACATCGAGAAATTTTTGCAAACTTTTTTGCTTCCAAAATGGTTGAACAAAGAAAAGAAGAAAGAAAAAGAAAAATCTTTAATAACTGATTCTGGTCAACAAATATTCATAATACTTTGGTAGTACCGTGCCAACAAAACTTGATAAATAACCAACATATATTGTAAGCCATTTTTTGTCAAAAAATCATACAATTATAATATGTGCAAATATTGTGTGTGTATGCAAATTTTATCTAAAAATCGGCTCTAACGATTTTGACTAAATTTTGGGGTACGAGAAGACCATTGGTCTAGGTCACATGTTCAAGAATATTCGATTAATAGGTCATTTTGGCATCACTATGCGTTAATGCATTTCAATTGGAATCAAGGTTGAAATAGTTATTAAAGTTGTTGAACAATCGGAAATAAACAAAGCCGCAAAATTGGAAACATTTGGCAAAATTTGGCAAGAAAATCGACATTTAAGATTACCAATGCCAAAACGCCTGCTTGGCGCCAAATGAAAGAATGCCGCCAAATTTGGCGACGTTCGGCCCAAAGATTGGCTTTCAGAATCCAAAGGATTTTTTTATAAATTCCCAATAGTAGCCAAGTTTCATGATTCAACCAATCAGAATCTATAGAACGTTCTCGAAAACAGAATTCCACCAATCAGGGTACATAGAACTTTCTCGCAACTAATCCAACACCTATATAAGGAAGTGCTTTGGTCGAAGCCTTAAAGCAATAAAAAGCTAATTTTAACCGAGTGTAGCTTGGTCTTCCCAGCTAGTGTTATATAGCCCGTTGAATGACAATTGAGATTTATATGTAATTAAATTTTCAGCAGGCCTGAAACTACGTCGGAAATTAATACTGACAAAGGATGTGAATTTTCACTTTGCTACACAACGTACAACCAACAGAGCGAAAAATTTCCAGGTCACAGATCGAACCCAGATACCTTAATATAGCGCACTAAGTGCTTTACCATTTAAGCCACCAGGACGACATCCAGTCTGGCATCTCTCACGTTGGAAAGGATGCACGTTGGAAAGGATGCAACCTCGCAGCACAAGATGGAAAATCGAACATGAGCAAATTTGTTAGTATTAATTTCAGGCGTAGTTTCAACCCGGCTGAAAATTTAATTAGATATAAATACAATCTCCGATGCTGGGAACTTGTTTGTCTCATGTATGCCACTAAAGTTGTGTGCTCATGTATGACTCTCCATCTTGTGTTTGCGAAGTTGCAGTCTTGCTAACGTGTAAGAGTGAGAAATGCCAGACTAGATGTCGTCCTGGTGGCTTAAATGGTAAAGCACTTAGTGCTATATACCAAGGTATCCGGGTTGGATTCCCGGCCGGGACATTTTTCGCTCTGTTGGTTGTGCGCTGTGTAGCAAAGTGAAAATTCACATCCTTTGTTAGTGACAACTGATATTTTCTAAACTTATAGAAGGCGTATTAATATATAAAAAAAATGTCTAGTATGATTCAATATAGGTGATGTCTGCAGTCTAAATATCATGAATGTGAGAGAACCTTCGGTAGCATAATAAATTTTCTATCTTTATAAATTGTTATATCAGCCTTCATATTTTAATTTACATTTTCATATTTTGATAATGGTAGAAAAGATTAGTTCAGCTTACCTGAAATTTGCCTTTTGCGCTAAGAGTAATCTCCAGTATTATACTGATATTTATCCTTTCGAATCATTGACGTATCACTGTTTTGTAATGAGAAACAATATTAGTAGAAAATAGCGAATTGGCATGAAGTAAGTAGATATCCATTTGGTTTGAATATAATATTATTATTGAAATTCTTGGCTTCATATATACATTCATATCGCGTTTGGAGACTGCATAAAATTGCTCCAATTTTACATTAAATTTGAGATATTTACATCATATTTACATGGGCGTCTTTACGGTACGGTTACATTTTAG
This sequence comes from Maratus michaelseni, assembly GCA_963931845.1. Lineage (NCBI taxonomy): Eukaryota > Metazoa > Arthropoda > Arachnida > Araneae > Salticidae > Maratus > Maratus michaelseni. The sequence continues at coordinate 183,793,739 of OZ007591.1, forward strand.
ATACTGAGATAGTTTGTTGTTGAGTTCACGCGCGCGGTATCAGATTGAAGGTTGAAGAGGCAATATGGAGTATTTCTTAGTTGATTAGTTTCGACATAACGTCCGTCTGGTTTTATTCGGTTTGGTTTCCAGCTGCGTTCATCACTTGAGGTACTACAGTTAATTGGGGTCTGGTTTTTAACATGTTCTAAGTGTTTTTTCCATCGTTCACAACACTTGGAGATTTATTAACGGCATAAAAAGGTTTCTCCGTCACTCCCCCGTAATCTCCTGTGTCTTCAGTGGGGCAGTATTGTAAATCAATTTTTCCTTCTTCTTTCATCAGTTTGATGTTGTGGAAACGTATGTCGATATGTTTGGATCGCTTAGTATCTTTATAATTTTCAGTCATTTTTATACAGGACATATTATCCTCAAATATCGTGATGTGTAGTTTTTGTGGAATGTTGAGGTCGCTATATATATATATATATATATATATATATATATAAGCAAGTTTGTTATCCAACTTAATTCTTGTGCTGCGTTGCTAGCTGAAACGTATTCAGCTTCGGCTGACGAAAGTGCAATGCAATTCTGCCTTTTTGTGATCCAGTAAATCGGCGATTTTCCTAGCATGAATAGATTTCCTGACGTTGATTTACGTGTTTTCAAGTCACCAGCCTAGTCTGCATCGGCGTATGCCATTAAAATGGGCTTGCTGTTTGCGTTAAGAGTTAAATTCAAATTGTCTGTAGTTTTAAGGTATGAAATGATTCTTTTCACTGCTGACCAGTCCTTTTGGCGTGGTGTTTCGTTTCTACGACATAATATGTTGATTGCGTCAGATATGTCAGGACGCGTGATTGTTGATATGTACAATAATGTGCCTGTGGCTTGTCGATAATTCGTGTAGGTAAGAGATTATCGTCGTCCTCAAGTCTGTTGAATCCAGCAATCATGGGTGTGTAATGAGGTTTCATGTCGTTCAGATTCAGTTTTTTCACTATTTCGTGTATTTTGTTGTTTTGATTTAGGTAATATGTATCGTTGATTTTATTAATGTTTATGCCTAGGTAATTATTCACTTCTCCTAAGTTTTTCAGTTCATATTCTTTCTCAAGTTGGCTTATTGTTTCTTCGATATCACTGTCCTTTCCTACTATCAGGATATCATCTACATAAATGATGATATATATCGGATTTTCTTGATTTGATTTAAAGTACAGACATGGATCATTTTTGCTCTGTATGAAATTATTGTTTGGGAGTGTTTCCGATATTTTGGTGTACCAGGCATTTGCGGCTTGCTTAAGACCGTAGATGGCCTTTTGAAGTTTACAAACTTTTCTCTCATCGCCGGGTTTAATATACCCGTCTGGTTGAGTCATATAAACAGTTTCGGTTAATTCATCATGCAAGAATTCTGTGGTGATGTCAACATGTTTCACGTTCAAATTTTTGTGCAATGCGGAGATGAGAAATGCACGTATTGTAGAATGCGGAACTACAGGTGCGAAAGTTTGATCACAGTCAATCCCGAATCTTTGAATATATCCTTGTGCTACTAAACGTGCTTTATAGCTTTGAATATTTCCTAAATTGTCCTTTTTTAGTTTAAAAGTCCATTTGGAACCGATAATTTTTGTTCCGTGTGGTGGATCTGTTAAAGTCCAAGTGTTATTTTTTCTTAGGCATTGGATTTCATTTTGTGTTGCTTTTATCCAGTTTTGTTTATCATTAGTATTTTCCATTTTTTCGATATCTTCCCAATTTTCGGGAATGTTTTCAGATGAACTATTTATGAGACAGGCATATCTGTCAAGAGGAACGCCTTTATTTGTCCTATTAGACCATCTTGGTTCAATTGGTTGCTGTTTGGGCTCGGATGGTGTCTCCTCGCTGTCGTTTTATTTCTAAGTGATTTTCATGTCTATCCGGTAATTGTGTATTGTCATCGGATATTTTTGTGGTGTTTTGTATCTCCTCAATGTTATCTGAGTGCGCATTTTCATTTTCAAGAAATTTCACCGTTCTCGCTATTTTAATTTGTTTTCCTTGTGTGTGAATTATATAGCCAGTCGATCGTGTGTCATAACCTACGAACGTTCCGGTTTGAACCCTGTTATCAAGTTTTCCTCTATTTACTTTATCGCCGTAAAATAGCGCTTTACAACCGAATGTTCTTAAGTGTTTTAAATTTGGTTTAACTCCTTTCCATAATTCGTAAGGTGTTCTGTCGTTATTTGCTTTAGTTGGGAGTCGGTTTTGTAAGTGCGTTGCTGTGTTTATGGCTTCACCCCAAAAATGTTTGCTTAATTTTGCTTGTGATAGCATACTTCTAGTCATATCTAATAAACTTTTATTTTTTCTCTCCGAAACTCCATTCTGGCTCGGATTATGCGGGACAGTCAATTGGTGTAAAATTCCATTCTGTTTTAAGTATTCATCTATCTCTTGATTTACATATTCACGACCGTTATCCGATCTAATTTCCTTAGGTTTTTTACCGAACTGATTGTATATCATCGTTAATCAATCGATTGTATATCTCTTTTATCTTTTCAGCAACTTCGCTCTTCTTAGATAATAAATATATCGTAGTATATCGGGAATAATCATCAATAAGAGTCATAAAATAAATTTTCCGCCTAAAGTCGGTGTATCTAGAGGGCCACATACGTCACTGTGGATCAAATCCACAATATTAGTAAGCTCGGTTTGTTGCTGATTTAGGATACGGCATGTTAGTTAATTTAGTTTCGACACAAGTTACGCATGTTTTATTTTGATGTTTAGAATTTCCTATCTTTATTCCGTCCGCAAGTTGATTTGTTATTATAGGTTTAATCGCGTCATAATCTCTGTGACCGAGTCTGCGATGCCAGAGATCTATGCATTGTTTGCCGCCACAGTTATACGTTATGTTTACATAATTTTGTGGTTCTTCCACATCGTCCATTTCCTCAATAATGTATAAATTTTTCTCATTTTTCGCACTGATATATATTTCTTCATCAAAGATCAAATCACATTTATTATCGTCGAAGATTAGTTTACAGCCGTTTTTAGCGGCTTTACTAACCGAAATTAGGTTCGACTCTAAGTCTGGGACATAAAGCACTTCGCGTAATTTCGTTAGTTTTTCTTTTCCTTCGGGGGTTAATGTTTTTATAAAAACTTCTCCTGAACCTAACGCTGTCAGTTTATTACCATTCGCGATCGTTACTGAAGTTTTATTATAATCAATAAATTTACTAAATATACTTTTATCGTTACAAATGTGCGAAGTAGATCCTGAGTCGAGAATCCAGTTATTTTTGCCTACTTTTTCGGTGATTAATGCTTTATCTTGCGTCTGATCATTTGCGTATTTTCTTTCGTTTGGAATTTTATTTTCCCTATGAGTTTCGGTCTTTTCATAACATAATGAAGATGAGAAATTCCTTTTATTTTTGAATTGATTGTTACAAGGATTTCCGGATTGTACCGTGTTTTTGCTCTTGTAGTGCCAGCATTCGTAAGTGGAATGATTTTTCATTTTACAGTTGTTGCAATATTTTTGTTCTCTTCTATTTTCAGTGTGTGTATATCTCCTATTTGTTTTAAATGCTCTCTCATTGTTGTTATATCCGCTTTGTGATTGTTCTGACATTTCATGTCTACGATTATATTCGTCCGTTAATTTGTTTTTGATAAAATCAGGGGTGAGGTCATTTTTCGGGCTCGCCTCCAACGCATCAGTTATCAAAGTATTGTAACTGGGGGGGGGGGAGAGAACACAGAAATAGCGCGGAAATATGTGAATCGCTAATATTTTCTCCAATGGCATTAAGTTTATCTATAATTTGCAAGATATTAGTGATATGCGTGATCATGTTTCCACCCTCCGCTAATTTGTAACTGTATAATTTCCGTAACAGGCAAAGCTTACTAGATAGATTGCTTCTCTCATGTATATTTTTTAGAGCTAAGTTTTCTAAGTTTTTTACATTTACGATTTGAGAATCATCGATGCTTAAGTTTATTAGAGCCCTAGTCTTTCGATCTTTTTTGTGCCATGCGGGGTCGGGTGGATCCGGTGGATCTTGTGCTATAATATCATCGAGTTCCTCTTTTATCAGGAACATCAGCATCTTGAACTTACTATAATTTGTAGAATTGAGTTTTTCAATAAATTGAGTATTTTCTTTTATCGCATTCATTATTTCTTTTTTAGTGTTCTTTTATTTATTATTATATTTTTAGAGAATGGTTAAATTATCGTTTTTAATACTGGGATATTCTTTATTCAGTCTTTCATAATCTTTGTGAGAGAACCTTCGGTAGCATAATAAATTTTCTATCTTTATAAATTGTTATATCAGTCTTCATATTTTAATTTACATTTTCATCTTTTGATAATGGTAGAAAAGATTACTTCAGCTTACCTGAAATTTGCCTTTTGCGCTAAGAGTAATTCACAGTATTATACTGATATTTATCCTTTCGAATCATTGACGTATCACTGTTTTGTAATGAGAAACAAAATTAGTAGAAAATAACGAATTGGCATGAAGTAGATATCCATTTGGTTTGAATATAATATTATTATTGAAATTCTTGGCTTCATATATATACATTCATATCGCGTTTGGAGACTGCATAAAATTGCTCCAATTTTACATTAAATTTGAGATATTTACATCATATTTACATTGGCGTCTTTACGGTACGGTAACATTTTAGATACTGAGAAAGTTTGTTGTTGAGTTCATTCGCGCGGTATCAGATTGAAGGTTGAAGAGGCAATATGGAGTATTTCTTAGTTGATTAGTTTCGACATAACGTCCGTCTGGTTTTATTCGGTTTGGTTTCCAGCTGCGTTCATCACTTGAGGTACTACAGTTAATTGGGGTCTGGTTTTTAACATGTTCTAAGTGTTCTTTCCAATCGTTCACAACACTTGGAGATTATTAACGGCATAAAAAGGTTTCTCCGTCAATGAATAAAATTTACGAATTCAAGATCGAATGCTTAGTCACAACTCTCTTGACATAGTACCCGATTAAATAATAGAATATAAAACTGAATACAAATTTAAAATTAGTATATGTCCTAATTTGCATTAATGTTTTATATTCTCATATAGTATAACCAAGACCGGTCTTGGGTATAACATAGATGTATGAGTGTTATTTTTTTAATTTTAATTCTACGCTTGCAACTACGCTTACATACTTGCAAAGAAACGAAAACAGACTATCCTAATTCAGCTCACATTTCTATTTTTTAGAGACTCTTTTTGGGTCATCGATTAATTACATCACACTTCAAGAGGAAAAGAAGGAAGGAATGAAGGGGGGAGGGGTCAACAAAATACTATACAGTGTGGCACGGTGAGGGGGGGGGGGTCAACGCGTTGTGACGCCACATCTTTAAATATGAAATAATTAGGTGTGCATTATTTGGCAACAGCATAATAAAGTTCGTTAAAAAAAGTATTTTTATTCAGGTAGATCTATATACATAAAAATACTCATTTGGGTGTATGTTCCTTATACAAATCTATAATTTTTGAACGATTTGCAGGAAACTTGATATACATACGTTTTAGAACAAGAGTAAAATTACTGCTTATAAAAATTTCTCAGACTACTCTTTATCCCTTTTTCGACCACCTGCCATAGTTTATCATTATACAAATCCTTTTTTTTATGCAATTTTTTCTTTCCTGTTGCCACACCGTAAAAAACGTCAAAAGATTTTTTTTTAACAACGATAACATGTACACTATGTTTTTATAAGCCTGTAAAAAATAAATCCCAATCGCTACACTTTCGTATCCAAAATTGACGTAATTCGGAGGAAATAATGCGCATATTTCATTTATAAAATTAAAAAAAATTACTATAAGTGCGTTAAAATGACATAGTATCTTCATTTAAATGTATTTGGAGACATGTACTATATAATACAGACATTTCAAGTAAAAATTTCAGGTAAAAAAATAATAAAAATAGTTTACTAAATATGACGTTGCTTAATATGAGACGCTTTCAGTGTGATGTCAAACTGACTCCAAACAAACAGTTGCTATGTTTTATTTCCTACTTCGTTTGTATACTTCAGCTACATATTATAGATATAGCTTATAGCTAAGTATTTTAATATGTCAGTTGCAGCGGTAACACTTGCTACGATTTATACAAGAAACGAAACACAGCAGCCGTTTGTTTAGAGTCGGTTCTTTCTATTTTCAAACAAAAATTCATGGCTCTGAAAGCGTCTAGAAAATTTTACCTTTTTCATGTAATCATTTTAGATTTAGTTTTATGAATAAAAATGTAATTTTCAATTAAAAAAATATGCCGGGAGGAACTGTCACAGACGCACCGGGGTTGGCGCGATTTTTGTTTTGCGCCATTTTGACGAGAAAACCCCCTTTTCTGGGACCTGTTAGGGCTAGCTTGCTGAAACAGCATGTTAATTTTATTTCATTATGAAACAGTTTATTTTAATATAAAGAACACGCAATTTTAATATAAAACACACACAGCTTTTATTATAAACACACACAAATTACTTTATTATAAAACACACATTGTTTAATTTAATATAAAAAACACGCAATCTCGCTCTACTGGGTTGCCATATGAAGCAAAATCTCGCCAAAATCACCGGGTTGCTTAGGCATGAAATCGCCAATTTGGCGTCAAAATGATACCCCGTTGCGTCTGCGACAGCTGTACCAGTTGCCGTTCGAAATAGAATTTCATAAAATGCCACGTCGTTTGGTTGATTCCACCCCCCCCCCCCTAGTGTCAGGGAAATGTTATGTTTTTCTGTTAGACACGCCAAAGAAAACCTGCATTCTCATTTATAAAGCTAAGATATTTTACTTGAATTGCGTCAACGTAACGGTATTTTTCCCTGTCTGTTTGCTTAACGATTTATGGGCGTGAATGCACAGAGATCCGTTTTTTTGATCGCCGTATTTTATTTATTTTACTCAGAAGCCCCCCCCCCCCTCCCCTCATGGCTAACATGGATAAAGTTGAGTGGTTTTTCTTGTTAGGTATATATTTTCTTTTTCTCTGAATTGCAACATCTTCAAGTAAAAACACTGTTAAACAGGGGGGAGGGTATCAGTCTTGTACGACAACCTGTGAGATAAGGGGAGGGGAAAGAGACCACTAAATTTACCTGACGTAATTAACGGATGACAACTTTTCAATAATAAAATATTTGGCAATCTATTTACAAATACATTTTCTACTTCTTTTGTTCCCTTGTAGTATATTTTAAAGAACACAATTTTAAAGAATATAATTTTAATTTGTTTCATCATATCACAGTTTTCTAGCTACTTTTTTTTCAGCACTGTATGAATTTTAAATTTCTAGTTTTAACTGTAATAGTTATAAATTAATAGTGATAACAACAATAAAATAAAATAATATGCGTACAGTGTTTTTTTCTTATTTTAATTTGTCCTAGAATGCACAATTAAATATCACGTAATTACACTTCTTAACTTTATTTTTTAGCAATGTATGTTCACAACATTCGTTAAAGCTTCCAATACCTGTAACTATACGAACTATTTCACTTTTCCGATTTCAGCAAATTTTATTAGCATTGCCTATTTTATAAATTGAACATCTAAGAATTTCGTGATTACACGGTATTCTAACAATAAAAGCAATCGACCAAAATACATTACTGTCATTGCCAAATATTATCTTAAATTGTTCATGTCATACGCAAATTTGAAAATAGAAAACCTCATAAAATAAAAAATCCATTTCGGAACCATAAGTAGCAATTTCCGAAAATTGCGAACAATTTTGACACCAAATTGAAACACTGAACAACTGTAATTGAGGGAGTGGGAAAAAAAAGTGGAAAAAAAGTAAAAAATCAGGGAAAGTTTCTTTAATAGAAAACATAGTAAACAAACCAAGACTAGACACTAAATAATACAAAAAAATTATCCCGGAAGTTGAGCGAACGTGCAATGAACCTTTCCGTTCACACGCTAGTTGGCGTAGGAAAGTTAACAGGAAAGAAAAAGAAATTCTCACTTAGTCAAAGAGGTTGACCATGCACCGTGTCGAAAATTTCGTTCATTGTCGCCATTTTATCCACCTTTATGTCAACGAGAAATAGACTTTTTTTTTTCTTTTCAATGCACGCGAGAATGTTTTATATGTTAATGTTGCATGTTGTCATTTCAAAGTAACTTTATAAATGTTTTGGAGACACATTTGGTAGATTGATTGATCCACTGATCTGATTTCGCTACAAATATATACGTTTAGTGTCAGTATATGGTAGGATGAAGGTAAAATGGGTAGGAAAAGTACTATTTTGCAATTCTGCACTGATTTTAGTTAAATAAATATTAAAAACTATTGAAAAACTATTAAAAAATATTAAAACATTTTTCATGAGTTTATGAAATGAGATCATTGCCATCATAATTAAAGACTACTGAATAAATATTCTTATAACTTTTAAAACATCACTATTAAAATTTGTTTACCTATCTTTCTAAACTGCATAGTTATAGATTGTACGAGATTATTTTTAACCACCTGTAATTAAAAGATTTAAATTTACGAATTTGATTTTATTTGTATGTGTTTAGAAACAGTAATCAATACGCTAGAGAGTTTACAGCAAATATTTGTGAAGAATACAATACGTCTTTATGTGCTTATATACATTTTTAAATGTATGGTTAACACTAGGTGTCCCGTAAGTTCGTTCAGATTCCATGTAACAAATTGTCGCATCAGAGTGCAGTATGGACAATAAGACTTGTCAACGAGACGGATTACTTGTGGCGAAAGAAAAAAAAATAGTTCAAATTTTCACTGATAGGTGGTGCTATTTACCTCCATGTGGTTAAAAGACTAAATATATTGCGATTATACAACGGATATTTATTTCTACTCGGTAATGTTGTACTTTCTTTTGCCATAAGAAATCCGACTCGTTTACAAGAGTTATTGTACAAACCACACTGCCATACGACAGTTTGGTAACTTTTTATGAGTTTGTGAAATGTGAAAGAATTTAAAGAATACGCGATATTATTAAAATATAAATTTATCGGCCACAAACACTTTTATTATTTTTCCGTACTTATTACTTTTAATCTATATTGTTACATGTATGTACACATAACAATGTTAAAATTTTAGAACCGATGTAATATACAAGATGTCCCTTCTTATTCTTAACCAATAGTTATATACTAAACAGTAAAAATTTAGAAGTACAGTTCAAATTGCAAAAAATGTTTTAAATGTCGCTTAACATCATATGAAAATTCATTTATGTTAAAAAAATTATTTTTAAAACAATGGCGAAATTTAAATTTTTATATAGCCCCTGGGTCTAATAAGTTTCATTTAGAAAATTTCCTTAATTCTCTGACAAGTAAAATAGTAAACGTTTATCCGACCAAAACAGTCAGAGTTCACTTTAAATTTATTAAATTTTCGACTTTTCTGGCACTAAAAACGAGTTTTCCCATTTTTCGTGCCAGAAAATGCCGAAAATTAATAAAATTCAAAATGTCATAACTCGATAAGTTTTAGTCGTAGAAGAATGGAATTTTTACCGCTTTACGTGCACGGATAATTTTTTTCTTAATATAGCTTATGCTCCTAAGAATCGTATAAAAATCTAAATTTCATAACTTTTCAGCAGCCTGTGAGTTTATGAACCACAGCACCACACATACTAAATATCTTGAAAATGTTAAAAAAAAAATATTTTAAAACACCGCCAATATTGTAGTAGCTCCCCCAAAAACCTCAAGTACAACGCACATGTACGTTTATACTTCTCATGCTGTGAAATATGCATACTCCGTGGGTCATAGTTAAAAAAAACCCATAAAACATAGAAATACTATTGACACAAATAATAAAACAGCAGTTATGCCAAGATAGTTGGGGATTTTTGTTGGACCTAAATAATGCTGCAATCAAACGTTTATATAATTTGATTATATAAATTGATTATATTGATCATATTTATTATAATTTGATTTGTAATAGAAATTAAATAGCCACATTTTCGGCAAGAACAAACGTATGAAAAGTGGTAACTCTCAGAATGTATAGCCATTTATAAAGCTGTGAAATATGCATACTCCGTGGGTCATAGTTAAAAAAAACCCATAAAACATAGAAATACTATTGACACAAATAATAAAACAGCAGTTATGCCAAGATAGTTGGGGATTTTTGTTGGACCTAAATAATGCTGCAATCAAACGTTTATATAATTTGATTATATAAATTGATTATATTGATCATATTGATTATAATTTGATTTGTAATAGAAATTAAATAGCCACATTTTCGGCAAGAACAAACGTATGAAAAGTGGTAACTCTCAGAATGTATAGCCATTTATAAAGCAAGTTTAAAAATCATTGAACAATCAATCGGATTTTCTTGTAAATATAGTTATTTTAATTTAGAAAGAAGATTCTTTCATCTAGTTTTACCGATTGCTACAAAAGTGCACAAGATAAAAACTGTAGATTGTGTTGTATCCGATAAAAGTTTTTCTCAGAAAGTCAAGAATATAATTTTCTTAACAGAGTAGGGTAGTTTAAAATCGGGTAAGCGGGTCAAACCGGGTACCACGTTTTCTCGCTAATGGGTGCTGCCCTGTAGATAGCACCCGTCTAAACTCATCACTTAGCGTTCCCTAGCAGTATGATGTTAAAGTGAGTGTCCGTGAAATGCTATGGGAAAGAAATTCACCTCAAAGTTTTAGTCTTCGCTATCTTTTCTACTCTTCAAATATGGGCGGAGCTTAAGTCTTCTGGGTCTCTTCTCCTGGCTGAACCTACTCTTTAAATAAATCCAGCCTGACGGATCGATTTAGGTAAGTAAAATACTGTTTTCTACAGCTTTCATACGATCTTTTGATGCCAAGTAGAAGTGTGTACATCCAGCTATTCCGGGGAATGACCATGTTGAGTTTTGGTCGTCTGTTGGGGCAAAACCGGGTACCCAAGGTTTTGTACTGAATTCTGGAATGAAAAGTTTCTTCACTCAACAGGTGGTGAAGACTGGATGCAATGTTTAGTCTGCAAAGAGTGGGCCCATGAGAACTGCAGCAGATATGAGATGTAAATGCCGAGAAAGCCAGTACATGACAACATTAAACATTGCTTGAAAACCAGATAAAAAAAGTTACTGACTCTAAAAAATGTATATATGTTTTAATGTTTGATTCAAAATTTATTACAATGAGGCTTTTTGCTACTGGTAGCGTAAAAGCTTAATTTCTGATTAGTACCCGGTTTTACCCTGCTACCAAAATTTGGAGCTATTTCAGGTGGTCCTAGAAAAAGCCTTTTACCAAGTAGAGAAGAATTTTCCTGTTGCAACATGAGTGGTTTTTCAATAGCCCAGATGTCCCCAAACACTTTTGTGGGGGTGTTCCGATTTTTTCGCCCTTCTAGACTTTTGTCAACAAAGAAAAATGATTAGATACCCGGTTTTACCCTACTTTCCCCTACATTTATGGAAAGCTCTTAAATTTTAGGAGCAAAAGAGCACAAAACGGACTAAGAAAATGTGTAACAATGATGCGCATTAGTGAAAATGTAAAGGATGCGAACATGCAGTTCCAACATAGTCTAAGATCAAGTATATTTATCGTTTCTGGTCGATATATTGTTTTACTCTAAATAATATTGTGTAAATTTTAAATTAGGTTAATTTAGGTAGTATATTTCATCGTAATATTGTAAATAACAAAATAGTTGCAAGTAAATAGAAAAGCAAATTGATGAAAAATATTATTATATTTCAATAATTGATAACCTATTACTAAAATATAGACAATGAAAAAACATATTTATAAAATATGTTTTTTTAAGTGCAAAAAATAATTCACAAACTAACACGAAAAATATAATTTGCAATATTTTAAAATAGATTAGAAGAAATTTAATAACTTCAAAAAATTCATTTTTAGTTTTACAACTATCTAGATTATTAAAAAACAAGGGTCTGCTTTTAAAATACTTCTTTACCTCACTTAAAACATTTTTTCAATTGGAATTTTATGTGTGTGGTAGCGTGAGACGTTGTATATATAATTAATAAATTCCATTTATCGTTTGAAACGAAAAAACTTTATTTTAAATTAACACATTAAAAAAAAACAAAAGTAAAAATGAAAAAATATGATTATTCGTCTCCATGCTGTGAAATTACAATTTCAGACGAACTTCGATTCTGAAGTCCACTCAAAGACAACTTCACTCTAGCTTGTTTTCACAACCCACTGATTCAACATTCAACTCCTTCCACCTTCAACTGCCGTCAGCAATTTCACTCCCCAGGGGCTTTCCTTGCATTCCAGGAATTTCCCAGAAAACATTGCATTTCGTAGGGGCCCAGTTCTTTGTATCCACAAGAACAGTACTTTACAATTCTTATCTACTCATTCAGATAACATACCATTCAATACAAAGCATGTATTGCAGCTTGGCTTATCTCAAAGTGAAAATGAAATTCACACTATTGATAGAATTTTTCTCAATAGAGATCAATCTGTCAGATTATCTTCATTCCAGAGAGATTATCCTTTTTCCACAAATAAGGGAGGAGTTGAAACATGTCAACTCATCACATGTGTATGACTAATGGTTTAGGAATTAGCCATTGGACACCGTTTAGAGTAGACACCCTGTATACAGTATGTATAGTATAGGCTACACAAAATAATTTGTAAGCATTACTGCTTATGGGTTATGAATTTGCTTAAAAAATATATTTTCAACCATATTATGTATTTTTAAATTGAACCATATTTTAGTATACTACGAGATGTTTGTAAAATTCAAACGATTCATATACAGGGCTGCGCAAAGGAAATTGGTTACATTGTCGTCTGTGGATGGTAATTGCTAAAGTGCGTCTAGATGATTTTTTTTTTTTTTTTTTTTTTTTTTGCATCATAAAAATACGCTCCAAAAATCTGTAGATCGTATACAGTTCTGCATAAAAGAATTCGAATTACATACTGATTATGGACTTTAATTGCCGAAAGTGGGTTTTCAGTTATGTTATGGGTTTTCAATTGTGTTGTGGGTTTTCAATTGTGTTACTCGCTTTCGTAATTGTTTATTAAGTATCTTCTTTCATTGTATCAAAAGATAAAATTTTATAACAGTAATTTTCCCTTACACAGTCAAAAATAATCTATAATTTTAACAGAAAAATATTGTATATTTTACAAAACAAAACTTGTTTAAAGGAAAACAGTTTTTTCCTGTAAAAAAATGTGGATTTTGTAATTTTTACTGAAAAAAAATCTATATTTTTTTCAGAAAAAACTGTTTGAATGAAAATATACAAATATTTTCCGTAAATTAAAAGGTTTTCCACTGGCGCCAAAATTGACCGTTTTTTTTTCTGTCAATTTGAGAGGGTTTTTTTTACAGTGTAAGGGTTCAAAAATGTATAATAATTTATGTGTGATGCATGATATTTCTTTCTGGTTTAATAAAAAAGACCGTTCTTCTCGCAATTTTATTTCTTTAATTTCAGAAATGAATAAATGTAAGTTTATAATCTTGATGTTTGCCTTCAATTGTTACAGCTGTAATCGTTTGATGCTGTAATTTACCAGTATAATTATTCTCTTCCGACTTTAGAATGTGTCAGAATTGTTGTTTCCTTAATTTTCTTTCTGAATCATTCTTGCTCAATCTTAGTGATGTGAAAAGAAGAAGTATTTTTTTTTCTTTAAAAATCAAGGGATCGTGTTCCGGAGATCTGATTGAAATTGACTACTTCCTACATCCTTAGGTTATTTCTAACCGCAATAAAACAAGCAACAAAGATAAAATAATTTAGAATTCTTTTTTAAAGAATTGTCAAAAGGCAAAACCCTTAACATTATTATTTCATAGGCTATTAACTTCAGATCGTTATACAATTTCCCCGTAATATCGTAATGACTTTTATCAACAGATCAAAAGTATTCTACTACAAATGACCTCAATATTTTTAAAAAGTACTTATCTATTTTTTAAAGGCTTTGTTCTTAATTGCTCGTGTAAAAAAAGATATTGTTGACACGAGAAACATAATATTCTTTTAATCCAGTTATCTTTTTAATTATAAGAAAAGTTTTTCATGCGAATTTGAATTAATATAATATAATTTGAATTTATATAATTAATATATAATGCACGTAGTCTATGCACGCAGACTGATATAAAATAACGTATGTTAAGATATTTTTTATTTCACAATCAAAACTGTATAGTTATTGATTTTAGTAAAAATAAAGTTCCAATAAATATGCAAATTTATTAAAAATGGCACGCCAACAGAATTTTTCTTTTTAACCAAATTGACAGGAATACAAATCTCATATTTTCTTTTGCAAAATAATTATTACACAACATATCTTTATTTATTATTGACTTCTCTTAACTAATCCGTAAATTTTAAAGATAATAAATGTTGCTCATGTGCAAATCTTCAGGGACCGACTTAGTAACATAAGTTAGCGTTTCTTAAACTTTATGACCTAGCGGACTCTTTTGATGTGATATTCATTTCGGAGACGTCAACAACATTTTTCTTAATGTAAGATAAGAAATTATTTTAGTGTATTATCATACATATATATTTCTTTACGCATATTTTATGTTTAGTTCACAGCATTGGAAAAAATCATCTGCATTAATAAGAAAAAAAATTATAATATAAATTTTAACAAAGATAAAATACACATACTACTATTTGCTATTGGAAGGATGCAGCTGTCTTCTTACTACTGGATGCCTTTTTACTATCTGATTCAATGTTTGAAACATGTATTTGTGAGTTTCGTTCGATATTTAGTCGATTTGTGTTTCATGTACACATTGCTGAAGAACGTATTTTCCCACAAATAATGTGGTGCAGAAGGAAAGTAATTGCTGGAGAGCTTTTTCTGCTATCGATTTGCTCACAAATCAGTATTTTTTATTGGTACCCTTATCTTTTCCTGGATTTCGAAAATGTGCACCGATGTTCCTTGAAAGCTTAAATTGAGCTCATTTAGAAAATTAAAAATATCTATGAAATACGCCACCTTGACAAGCCAGGAGAAATCATCGAGACGATTTTGGAGTCCATTAAAATCAATCTTACTTCATCACGCATTGCAAAAATGCGATATAACCTTTTCCTCTTGACAGTATCCTAATTTTTGTGTGCAAAAGTAGCTGTTTGAGTTGACACCCGATTTCTTTGCACACCATTTTAAAAAGGTTAGAATTCAATGGACGAGCCTTAATATTATTTACTACTGGAACAACTTCATTGGATGTATTTTTCAAATATCCAGGCATTTTTGTTTGCAACCAGTGACTCGCGGTGAATACAGCAGTGTGCACAAACTACGTGTGGTGCTTTAACCAGGCACATCAAACCATTCACAGTTCCACTCATAGATCGAGTCCCATTTGTACTTATTCCGACACATCTTTTCCAGTTTATTTTAATTTTTTTTATAAAATTGTCTAAACATGATAAAATATTGCACTGTTGTGTGAGTTAGAAGGAATTTGCAAAACAAAAAATCTTCACGTATCTTACCACCAAATTTATAACGAACGAAAACTATCAAATTTACATTATTGAAAACATGGAAACACTAATCTAATTGCAATGCGGAACGCGGACTGACTTTTACGAGTTCAATAAATCGGTTCTCAATATTTTCAGACGTCTGTGAGTCTATTCTTAAAAGTATAATCAGGCATTGAAATTAAATTTAAATTATTTTGCTACTTTGGGCTCTAGTATTGAAGTGACCATTGCCTTAGCAGCAAGTGGAATTAAATTTTCTGCAATCGTTTGAGGTTTTGTAAACTTTACTACCATCATAGATACTTGATATGAAGCCAAAACGAACTTTTCATTATTAAAACCAGTTGTTGTCCTTTCAAATAATTTCTGACTTCTTTTCAGTTCTTTTACATTGCTTTTAAGAAAGTCAGTTTGGTTTGTTTGTATACTATTTGTGATTAGTAAATGTCTAAGAAATTTTGCAGGTTTCATACACTCATTTGACAAAGTACCGTAACAAATAATACACGCAGGCTATTCCTCGTTGTTAATATAAGGGTTCGTAAATCCTAATGTTAAATACCCTTCAGAGGACTTGCGTCTTTTCGTTGGCGGTATTTTCTTTCCTGTTGATTTGGGAGGTATCATTGATGAAATAACAAAGCAAATAAACAGGCGAGGCCTTCGATCGAATATATATATTGAGTTACGAAAGAACATTACACAATGACAAAAACATAGTAACTAAACTGAAAATTGAACATCACTTATATTTATAAATTCGTCTGGGATGCTGCAGTCATGTTTCCCGGACGTGCAAGAAAGCTTACACAAAAGTATCCTCCAATAAAATTTAAGATGTAATGCTACGATTACAATTACGATACGATATACTAACACCTGCCCATAATCTAGCATTACATTAGAAAACACAGAATAAAAAAATTACAATAAACAAACATTAAAAGTATGACAGAGTTAAAACATTACTTATACAAACAGCAAAGAACCAACAATTCATAAAATTTAACTTTAGACAATGCCTTTGTAAACATATCAGCAATTTGCATATTTGTAGGAATACATTCAATTTTGATATTATTTTCTTTTACAACATTACGAACAAATTTTAGTTTTATATCTATATGTTTCATTCTGCCATAACTACTTTCATTACTGATACATTTTATGCAAGACTGATTATCCTCTAAAATAACTAAATCCTTAATACTTACAATTTCACAAGCAATATTTTTGAACCACAACAGGTCTTGCAAACTTATAGTTAAGGCAATGACTTCAGCTTCAGTTGAAGATAATGCAACTGATTTTTGTTTATTACAACACCAGAGAACAGGCATGTTACAAAACATTAAAATGTAACCTGATACTGATTTTCTATCATTTGTATTAGCCCCCCAATCAGAATCAACATACATAGATAATTTAGGATCAGATTTTTGCTTTTTATACACAAGTTTTAAGGACAAAGTTCCTTTCAAATATCTTAAGATTTTCTTTAGTGCAATCCATGCAACTTCAGTAGGATTTTCCTGCATTTGACTCAAACAATTAACACTATATAAAATATCAGGTCGTAAAATATATGCTAAGTACAATAAACAACCTACAAGTTCACGGTATGGACCATTAAATGGTTTTCCATTTTTGAAATCAGATGGAGTGGATTTAGGAGAAATAGGAATATCACTAGGTTTACATTCTAGCATATTAAATTTACTTAACAATTTAATTATATAAGACTCTTGATCCATTATTAAACTATCAGATTTAAATTTCATTTGAATACCCAGAAATTCTGAAACACATTCTGATTTTGACATATGAAACTCTTTAGAGAGTAAAGAAATAACTACATTAGTTTCATTTAAATCTGAACCTGCTATAATCATATCATCAACATACAGAGCAATAATTATTTTATGACCATTACTATAACGAATAAAAATACAAGGTTCATTATCAAGAGATTTAAATTTTAATTTTGAAACAAATTCAAGAAACCTTTCAAACCATTGTCGTGCGGCCTGTTTCAGGCCATATAAACTCCGTTTGAGTTTACATTTTAACCCACTTTCGTCATCATAGCCTTGCGGCTGATCCATAAAAACAAGTTCATTTAACTTACCATTCAGGAAAGATGTTTTTACATCCAAAACAAATGCATGTAAGTCATCATTTAAAATCACAAAAAGCACTAAACGTAAAGCAGGCATACTTATTACAGGAGCGAAAGTCTCACTATAGTCTAGTCCTTCTTTTTGCATAAATCCACGGGCTACAAGGCGAGCCTTATAACGTCCATCTCTTTTGATGGTATACACCCATTTGCAGGAAATAGCTCATTTGTCAGGTGGTAATTTTTCGAGATCCCAGACGTCGTTGATTTTCATGCTTTCTATCTCTGCATCCATAGCTTCCTTCCATAAACGTTGTTCATCAACAGGGAGAAATTTGATCTCATCAAAAGATAAAGTTTCTTGTTGGCAAAGTAATGCTTCATACACCTCAGGAGCTGGATACCGAATAGGTTGTTTTCTTCATCTCTCAGATTTTCTCATTTTATCTTCTTTCTCTTCAGAATCCTCTGATTCTTCACTAGTTCTTTCTTGAGAATCTGGCTTAATTTCACAATCAGTCAATTCTGAATTTTCCACTATGTGTTGTTTTGAGTTTATGGTATGCTTCTTCTCTGCATCAAATTTGACATTTCTTGAAATAGTTATGCGTTTCGTCTCAGGATCAATCACTATACCAAGATCTCGAGTGAAATTCACTAAATCATTGCTTAAATATTCTTTTCCGTTATCACATCTGATTTTCTTTACTGTAGGATTAGTTTTTAAGAAAACTTTCAATTCTTCTGAAGCTTCACTTTTATACTTCAATAATCGAACTTCAGTAAATCGTGAAAAATCATCTATGATAGTCATAAAATAGCATTCACCAGAAAAAGTTTTCGGAACAATAGGGCCACATATGTCAGAATGAATAGCAGTCATTGGGGTATTTTCTCTTTTCCTAGGTCCTCTTCCCATTGGTGTTGCACTCTGTTTTGCTCGAACACAAACATCACAAAAAGAAAGGGGTATCGGAAGTTTCATTTCCTTCAACACTTTGTCGCTTGGATGACCCATTCTGCGATGCCAAATTTCGGAATCATTTTCTTTTGATGTGAGAACAGTTTCATAATTTGGAACAAAATAACTAACATATTGTCCATTTGAATCACGTTCACCAAAACAAAAACGATTTCTTCCTTTTTCTATGAACACCTTTTCATTCTTGAAAATAACTGCATAATTCGCATTTTCGATTTTTCTAACGGAAATCAACTGTCCACTTAAATCTGGTACGTAAAGAACATTATTTAGTGTAATTTCCATTCCGTTTGATAATTTTCCAATAATATTTCCAACACCTTTAATTTCAAGATTCGTTGTTTTCGACGCACACTTAATAGTTCCTGAAGATGGTTGTAAAGACGTGAAATATTTCTCATTAGAGCACATATGGGAAGTCGCTCCAGAATCCACTATAAATTCATTCTTTTTAACGTTCCCCGCAATAAAAGATACCGCTGAAGAAGCAAATTTTTCCTCATTTGAATTTTTAGCAGCTTTACAGTTTCGTTTAAAATGGCCAGGAAGTCCACATTTGAAACAAGTAAGTTTCTTTCTACAGTATTTAGCTATGTGCCCCTTTGAAGTACAGTTTTTGCACACATATTCTTTGCGAGTTGATACAAACGCGGTATTATCATGAGCAGTTTTGGACTGCACTTTTTCTTTTTTTTTTTGAGTCGGGCAGAAGTGCTTCAGCATCTAACAGCCGCTGTGTGACAAAATCTAGAGTCAAAACAGTATTCGGTTGATTTTCTAACGCAGTTTTAACATTTTCAAATTCTTGAGGCAACGACATTAGAATATAAACAATAGTATGGGTTTCACTTACTTCAGCACCGGAAATTTTAAGTACCGAAATTAATTTATTTATTTCATCAATGTGACGTCTCATCGACACAACACGATCTTTTTTAATAGTTGCTGACCTCTTTCTAATTAAAATTTGATTAACTGCACGCTTGGTATCATATGTTCGTTCTAATTTATTCCATATCTTATGCGCAGTATTTTCTTCTTGCAATGACGCAAGAACCCCATCGCTTAAAAGCGATAATAATAAAGCATAAGCCTTTTTCGATTTTACAACTTCCGCAGTTTCAGTTGTCGCTTCATTGTCTAAAAACTTATCCAAATCTTTCGCCGCAAATATGGCTTTAACACGCCTTTTCCAAACAGAAAAATTTCTACCGTCGCCGTCAAAAAGAGCAACTCCGTATAATTCTTTTTCACTTTCCATCGCTGGGTAAAAAAAACAGAAACAAAAGAAAAATAAATTTTCTCTCTCAAAACCACAGCAATAAATATGAAAAGGGACTAGCGTCACTCTGTCTGCGAATTAAACCACGCTCTGCTGATGAAATAACAAAGCAAATAAACAGGCGAGTCCTTGGATCGAATATATATATTGAGTTACGAAAGAACATTACACAATGACAAAAACATAGTAACTAAACTGAAAATTGAACATCACTTATATTTATAAATTCGTCTGGGATGCTGCAGTCATGTTTCCCGGACGTGCAAGAAAGCTTACACAAAAGTATCATCCAATAAAATTTAAGATGTAATGCTACGATTACAATTACGATACGATATACTAACAATCATCATTGCCGAAATCTGACTCTTTCTCTTCTTTCCTTTTTAATGCATTTCCCTTTAACCACTGCTCCATATTTTGAATAAAAAATATTGTCTAACTATGTAAGTACAAGATATACTAAGACACAGAGATAACACAGACAGGCTTTTGAAAGAGAACCAAAATGAAGTTATTTTGTCTAGATCTCTTGAAACTAAAGCACAATGGCCTATTTATTCTCAAAGATTAGTAATGTCGTTGTTATTATACTAGCAGTGCATTTAAAAATGACAATGGCTGGAATTTACTTGCTACCCTTTACACCTAGCAGCTAACGCATTGGCCAACACACTCACAGTATTTGCAAAAGTAACACTAATTAGAGAATCAAGCCTGAAACAAGTAATTATTAAATGTAAATCAAGCCTAAGACAAGTAATTATTAAATGCGAATCGGCTTCCATTATCTCTTAAAAACAAATCAAGTTTCATTTCTCAAGCGTGCATAAAAATTTTTGCATATTTAGAAAGAGAGAAAAAAATATTATTTTAGTGAAGCTTTTTTAGAATCTAAAATTATTTTCTAATTTTGGGAAGAGCTACAGTTTTTGTAGATTTAAAAACTGTATTTTTAAATAATAAAATTCGCAAATTTGTAAAATCCCGTAGAGAAAAGTCTGAATTCAACAATGGGCTTGAAAATCGCTGGCTAAGCTCGCGGACCATATTTTAAGAACCGCTGTTAGATGGCTGCACTGTAAAAAATATACCGTCAATTGAAACATATTTTTCCGTTAATAAAGATTAACGTCTCCCGTTTTATTTCTCAATTTTCCCCCAATTCGCATATAATTCTGAAATCTGAGCTAAAATTTAAATGAAATTACCAAATCTTAGCTCTATTTTGTGAAATCAGGCAGAATTATCGACAGCTTTGCAACCACTAGTTCTTCCGCTTCTTCACGAAATTTCTAATTTTTCGATTTTCCCTCAAATTATTCAAAATTCTTCATTTGAAGTTAAAAACAACCAAAAGTTTTCCATTCTAAGCTAAAATTAATAATAATAATAATAAAATTCTCCAATCTAATAAACGCAGGATTTCGGGCAACTTTGCTATCCATTTTTTAGCTCACAGGCTATCAAAGCCTGAGAGCTTATGTGCCCGCCGGTTCTGTACGTACGTACGTATGTATGTATGTATGTATGTACGTAACGCGATAACTCTTCACAGAAATATCCGTTTACCTTCAAATTTTGTTTATAGGTTCACTGTGTTAAGGCGCTTCCCTGATTAGTTTTCGGGATTGATTGGTTAAGTATAAAGGGGGGGGAACGGGGGGGCTAATCCACCCTTAATTTATATAAATGGGTTTTTCATGCAGAATTATTCCGTTTTCCTTCAAATTTTGTTTATAGGTTCACTGTGTTAAGGCGCTTACTTGATTAGTTTTCGGGATTGATTGGTTAAGTATAAAGGGGGAGAACGGGGGGGGCTAATCCCCCCTTAATTTATATAAATGGGTTTTT
The DNA here is from genome assembly GCA_963931845.1 of Maratus michaelseni. Lineage (NCBI taxonomy): Eukaryota > Metazoa > Arthropoda > Arachnida > Araneae > Salticidae > Maratus > Maratus michaelseni. The sequence continues at coordinate 183,815,572 of OZ007591.1, forward strand.
CATGCAGAATTATTCCGTTTTCCTTCAAATTTTGTTTACAGGTTCACTGTGTTAAGGCGCTTCCCTGATTAGTTTTCGGGATTGATTGGTTAAGTATAAAGGGGGGGGACGAGGGGCTAATCCCCCCTTTAATTTATATAAATGGGTTTTTCATGCAGAATTATCCCATTTGCTTCAAAATTTGTTTATAGGTTCATTGGGTTAAGACGCTTCCCTGATTAGTTTTCGGGATTGATTGGTTAAGTATAAAGGGGGGGGGGAAACGGGGGGGGGGCTAATCCCCCCTAATTTAGATAAATGGGTTTTTCATGCAGAATTATCCGATTTTCTTCAAATTTTGTATATATATTCATTGTAATTAGAGACTTCCCTGATTAGTTTAAGGGGTTCATTAGTTAACTATGAGGGGGGGGGGTAACGGGGGGATGACCCCCCTTAATATATTGTTGATTTCTTTATTTTTCTCTTATTTCAGATTCTTTGAAATAAGAGTATAATATACAACTAGGACTTCCCTCAAAGGGATTAGTCTGAGTGCTATTGCGGAGAACATGGGGTTAACAATTACGATATAAAGAAGATACAATATATGAAAAGGAGCAAATTAAATGATAGAATTACAAAATATCATATATAAATTCATATATACTGTTATGTTTTCATATATATTTTTTTATAACATTTGGCAAAGCATCTCATTTTCTTAAGCGGGTATTGCTCAAAACTTAAAAAAAAGCCGGATCTTTTAAAACGCCAAGCTTTTTAAAGTTTCGTAATCGGATTTGCAGCAAAGAGCGTATTTTAACAAGCGTAGTTTAATGCAAATGCAATTTCATTGATGCAACATTTTCTTTGTAGCAAATATTTACATTTGAATTAAAAAATATTCCTCCTTGTTTATTTGAATAACTATTTATAGAAACTCGTACACTTCAAACCACATTGATAACATGCTTTGCTACAAACCTGATTACCAAATTGTAGTCTAAATTCCTACTAAAGTACATAAAAAATCATTCGATGACTTCTGTAAAGATAAATTTCACATTAAATCTCCATATCGGCAAAATTGAAAAAAAAAGATAATACTTCTTGACTATTTTCTAGGATGCTCTCCCACATGCGCCTGTACTACTTCAAACCCCAGACTTTTCTTCTGCCTGCCTGTCTGTATCTCTCTGCAATCTGTTTGTTTCCCTATCCGTTCTTCTGCCCATCTCTCTACCCGATTGACTCTCTCTACACATCTCTCTACATGTCTGTATATTTTTTTACTGGCCTCGCTACCCGCCGATCTGTTTCTCTAACCGTCTGTCTACCCGTCTAACTACCCGTATGTCTAGCCGTGTCTCTATACCATGTCTCTCTCCGTACCCATCTGTCTACTGTCTCTCTACTCGCCTGTATACCCATCTCAATATCCGTCTCTCTTTCTACCCTACTATTTAACCGTCTCGCTACCCATCTGTCTATCCGTCTCGCTAACTGCCTCGCTTCCCGTTTTACTACCCGTCTCTCGACACGTCTGTCTGTCTATATACCCCTCTCTCTATCCGTCTGTCAACTCGTATCTGTACTCATCTCTATACTCGTCTCTCTATCCACCACGCTACCCGTCTCGCAACCTTTCCCTCTACATCCTGTCTACCGGTCTCACTACTCGACTCGCTACCCGTCTCCCTACCCATCTCGCTACCCATCTGTCAACCCTCTTTTTTACCTGTCTCGTTACCCGTCTGTCTATTCGTTTCGTTACCCGTTAGCTTATCTATGTCGCTATCCGTCTCTCTACCCGTCTGTCTACCCGTTTGTTTACACGTCTCTCTACCTCTCGCCACCTCTTCCCAATATTTAAACAATTTAGTATACAGAAGCCGTTCATCTATTATTAAATGCAAACAGGAGTAATTTATCTAATAAGAGTAATCAGATGCAACTTTTTAAATACATATATAAACCTGCATAATAATTCATCAGGTTTATTTTCATAGTAGTTTATGTCATTTAGCAGTAAATATCAACTTCTTAAACTCGAACTGCGTCAAGCTTTTTAAAAAAGCCCCAAGCTCCGTATAACTGGGAAGGGAAAGTACTCTCAGGGCTATTAGATACATGCTATTATGTTAAGTGAAAGTTTCGTAATCGAGTTCGCAGCCAATTGCTTATGTCAGAAAGCGTGGCTTAACGCCATTTTAAATTAATTTCTGTATTTTTTTTTTTTTTTGGGGGGGGGTGGAAGGGTTCAAATATTTACACTTAAATTCAAACTTTTGCCCCCCCCCCCTGTTAATATTAATGTTGTTTGTATTATTAATTAATACTTTGGTGACAGAGCTTCATTCGAAACAAATGTAAAAGACTTCTACTACAGTTTTTTTTTTCTAGTAGAAACATCCGTAATCGGGCCCAAAGCTAATCTGAGAATTTAATGTCATTATTGTTTGTAACTCTTATAGAGTTAAAAAAATATTGTTGCTGGCATTACTCTTGTTTGAGACCAGCCTTGTCTGTGTATCTAAATGCGGAAAAGTTCCGTATCATGTGCTGTTTGGCGCCATTGGGGAAAAAATTAAAAATGGTGCTAATAGGCAGTTTTAGCATCTTACCAAATTTTTCTAGAGAGTGGAAAAACATGTTTTTCAAATATTTACAAATATAAGTTTATTAAACCATGTTTTTGTGCCATCTTAAAAAATTAAGTTCGATGCTAAAATAAAATTTTATTGCCATTTTTGATATTTTAACAAGAAATGAAAATACATTATAAACATATTTAACAAAACTAAGAGACATTTTTGTGATAAATAATTGTTATTGTCAGGAGGGCAAATTGTAAACAATTAATAAGCGAACTAAAAAATTACCGAAAATAACTTGTGGGAATTTCAGGAAAGAAATATCTGATATACATAGCATTTAAAATCTTAAAATGGAGAAGTGGTCCATATAAAAATGCAAAACATTATACGCCTGATATAAATAATTTTTGGTACTACTCTATTATCCCGTCGACCCGTCTATTATCCCGATTATGGTGACATATTCACCTGCTTTCTGCTCGAATTATAACCAAATATTTGAAAATGTCCGTTTATTTAGAGTATGATGTCGTGTTGTTCCATTTTTTAAAACGTAAAAAAATCTAATTCAGTTTTATTTTGATCGTGGAAATCTTAATCGCCGCGATAATAGAGAAGTACCATTTCCTTTTATTTTTTATTTTAATTCTATAGATTATTTTTATATGTATATGTATATTTATTTATATCAAAATATTATTTTTTTTCCTTTTTTAAAATAATAGAAGCTATTTCATTTATTACGTTACTTTATTTTTATATTGAAATAAAAATTCACGTGCTATTGCACGCTAATTTGTAACTAATATTCAAATATAAAGTTACCGCCAAATTGGCGGGGGAAACATCGCGCCAACGTGGTGTGTATAGGACATCTCTGCTTTGTTTTCATTTCACATATGTATATTTACTTTCATGTTAACTTGTCGCAGTTGATAAATCGACAAATATTGTTTTCATAACATCTTAATCTTTCATTAATTTCATTTAACTATAAACCTTTCATTCATTACATTTGAAATACATACATTAAAAATACATGTATTTTACTCATTTAATTTAAAATACATGCCTTTCACTAATTCCATTTAAAATACTAAAAAGGAAAAGAAAATAAGAAGAATTTAATGCCACAAATCAAAACCTTTTATTTAAACATCAAAGAAATGTTTCTGATTTACACACGCGAAATAAAAAAGCTAGGCTAATGGTGAGATTTACGCCAAATCTCTAATACTAAGTTATTGAGGGTTTTTTTCTTTCAAACAGAAAAAATTCCAGATTAATTTTCCATTTTTATTAAATGGAAATATGCTTTATTGTACTGATTTGATCATTGTACTGATATTGTATTTCACTGTGCGTGCATATTTCTTTGCTCCGTGTTACTTCATGAACTTTTCAATTCCGATTGTCTACGAAAATCTCCCGCCGGTGAAAATGACGTACGCACAAAAATTTCGTGACGTATGTACTTTAATTGTGCTTTTTTATCTATTTTTTTAATATAATTTCCAAACGGTTTGACATTTATTCTTGGTAATAAATAGACGTCGTTGTCACCTTTATAGGTACCTGCTGTAAAAATTTGAACGAAAGTCGTTAAATATTTTTTGAGTTATGCTTGACGAAAGGTTTTAATATCCATCGTAGCTATATATGGGGCAAAGTAATACTGCGCTGTGTATGAGTCTTCGTTGCACTCAGACAATTAGTGTGAATAGCCTGTGAGCTCAATGCCCTCAGTTTAACTGGGCAGTTTTCTTTTTTATTTTTATTTTAAGAAGTTTTATTACACTATGGGCACATTTCTTTTTGCAAGTCGCCCTCGAAAATTTTTTGTACAGTTTAATTTCTTTTTTAAGAGGTTTTTAGATTTCAGGGGCTTCCTGTGAGAGTGACGACCCCCTTCCTGTCATAGATCAGTTCCTGCAAATCATGCAGGTGATTGTTGCAATTTACTTTATTAAAACGATTGCCTAATATTAATTCAAAAATGAACACAAGTATAGCCACACTGTGTCCGATCACAAGTAAAAGTAAAAGAAAAACCCCTTAAAAATTTTGTAAGGACATGCTTCTTACAACAATGTTATTGTCACTTGAAAACTCTGTTCCATTCTTTAAAAAGAGGTCGTCACAGAGTCGCTCATTAATTTATTATAAATTCCTGAAGCCCAGAGACGGTGTATGAAATTATTCAACTGCACTTTACAACAGAAATTTTTCTTCATACCAATTGCTTTTAAAATAACAAACAAATTATCCCTCGATAGAAAATACTTGTGCCTTACACACATTAGCAATGATTCCGCATGAATATAAGCATGTTTTACAAATAATTTACCACCACTTATGATTCTATCAGTATCAGTCGCCTCCGCATTTTCTATTAAACTTCGGCCAGTAATTTTTGAGTTGGGATCGTTAGATTTTAAAAGAGTTGAGGAAAAATATTCTCCAGGAGGAGCTACACATTGGTATTTCTCTTCAATAACTGCCTTTGCCAGTACTTTAATTGTCGAACTCCGGTAAAGGAAGGTGTTACTAAAAAAGATAGCAAATGCTCCTGTGTAAAAAAGGTAAATAAACATTGCTGTCAATGTACAAGTTGCTCTAAAAATGCATTTACTTAATGATTGCGGTTGGTTTAAAGCAAAAATGTCAATTATATTTTTTCGACGGCCATTTCTATTGCGGAAAAATTTAATATGCATGACTAGTATAGCAAAAACACTTGCCAATAAAGAAATCCATACGTTAAGAGAAAAATGCTTTAAAAAAGATGCGATACTTGAAGAATATTCCGTATTAACCCAACTAAGTCATGAACTCTATAAAATACGGATAACTAAAATCCCTCACTTCAAGTCTTTCTCCAGTAATGGGTAAACGATCAACAATCAAGTCAACTTCATCACGTTCAATCATTCCGACTATTCCATTCCAGCTTCCGTTTGGAAGATGTTTTCCAAAAGCTTTATCGGCAGGAGATAATAATTTATATGTAAACCGAAATTTCTCAGAAAGAATTGTGATTAATTTATGATCAACAGTGTGAAAATTTTCTTCATAAAGTGTAGTTTCATTTCTCAGAAGCATTTCCGGATTTAATATAGAAGCAATTCTTAAGAATACTGGGAAGTACATTACCGGTATTTTTATTTATTTGTTTATTATTATTATTATTATTTTTGATGGTGTTTTGCTGAGTTTAGTTGTTTATTCAGAAATAGTTGCAAAATTTAAGTTATGGACCATTTTGACAGAGAATGTCAAATAGGGTAAGCAATAATTAAAAAGAAAACTTATCCCACATTTTTTATAAGCAATTTGTGACAAATAGTTTCTAATACGCATACTTCTAATACAGGGTGACAATTATTGAACTATATGAAATTAAACCGTCATAACTTCTGAACGGTTTGCGTGATGAAGCTCAAACTTCGTGGTTGGCCACAGGGCATGATGGGAATTTGTATGAGCATGCGCACGCAACTTGTTGTTGTCGGCCATTTGCAATTGAAAATGTCACGGTACAGCGTGCCTGAGCGTATATCGCTTGTGAAGGCCTACTATGCGAGCAATAACAGCCCTATTGCGGCTCAAAGGCAGTTTGCGACCGAGTACAAGCTGAAGACAACCGGTCCAAGTGTGCTAACAATTAAGAATTTGATTCGCAAGTTTGAGAGAACTAGTAGTGTTTGTGATGACAGTGTTGGCAATGTCGGTTCGACCCCATCGAACAAAGAAAGTGTTTGATGTCCTGGACATCAAACACTTTCTTGCCCCCACTTGGGGGCAACTTGGTCCCCACTTTGGGGACCGCATCCAGGCTCTGGGGTACCCAGAGGCCACTGGAATTGCACTCGCTTGGCCGCCATATTCTCCGGATCTGAACCCATGTGACACATTTTTGTGGGGGGAACATTATAGACAATGTGTACAGAAATAACTCCAAAATCATTGCTGATCTGAAAACCACCATTCAGGAAGTCATCGACAGCATCGATGCTCCGACACTTCAGCGGGTCATGCAGAATTTTGCTATTCGTCTGCGCCACATCATAGCCAATGATGGCAGCCGTATCGAACATGTCATAACCTGAACCCGAATATCTGTAGTGACGTTTACATGCTGAATAAAGTTTGTGCACTCAGTAGTTTTTAAAAAAATTACGTTTTACTTCATATAGTTCAATAATTGTCACCCTGTATGTTTAATGGCTGTCCACTGCCAAATAAAAGAAAACTATTCAGGAATTAACGGCTAAAAGATGTTATTATGTTTTCGAAATATTTTTACGTTTGTGTCTTTGTATTTTTATGTAAATTCTAATGTAATGTCTCGCGTTTTCCATGATAATTCATTTATTTTTTAATTTTAATAAATCTGTCTCTGTTACTGCTAAAAATTACAGTTAACCGTTGGTTTATTACATTGCTAGAAAATGGTAAATATCCTATCATTAACAATCGTTATTTAGTGTTTGATATTTTCTAAGATTTTTTTAAAATTTATTTTAAGAAAAAAAAATCTGTCGTGAAGCTCTTTCTCGTTTGTTTTCTATTCAAACGAGAATTGTATGTATTATACATTGCTACATTTTATTTCATCATTGCATTTATAAAAATTATAATAGCTTTCATTACTATTTCTTAATACGATAAGATTAATTTTGTACGAAAGGGAGAGTAATATAAATATATTAAATAGCAAGATAAAACAAAAGTGGTTATCTCCGTCTGTGATTCAACTGTTTCTTTTTTAATGTCGTTTATGTTTTTAGGCTGAACAGCAAAATTTTGGCTTTATGATGACTCGAAAAGCTGAATTTTTATAAACATATGAAACTAACAAACCATTTTTGTCTGGTTTTTATTAGAAAAAGAGACTGAGTTTTGCAGTACATATTTTATCATGTTGACACGTAAACTTTGTGAGGCTGTTCCGATTTCTGCAATTCAAAATAGCCTATTTTGTCAGATTTTAATAACTTCTAATGTAAATTTTATTAGTATAAAAATGTATTGTGTTTTTATCGGTGTGCTTGAACATTTCTTCGTGTTATTATCTTACTATGCTGCAAAATGACAAAATATTAATGTTGTTTTCTCTGAAAATTTTTAAAATACTAAAAAAATGACGATTATGCCAACATTTGATATAGACTCTTGAACATACACATTGGTAGTGTTAACCAATACTCAATGTTTAAAAACTACATTAAATCTATAAAATTATACGAATTTAAGTAATGCATGCATTTACAGTGAAAACTTCAGTTCTGTGAACAAGATATCTCGGGCTTGGTTGTAAGAATGTTAAATTGTGTAAAAGTCAGTCAGTCGTCCTGAAACTTGGATATGTATTAAAACTAGATAGTAGTATAAAAAAATACCGTATTTAAGAGTATGCAAGATGTTCCTGAATACCGCTTACAAACTTCGAGGTGAGGTAGAGCACTCAACAAAAAATAATTTTAGTATATGAAACTAGGGTGTCAATCGATGTATTAAGTCAAAAATACAGGGTATCTTTTTCCAATCGAAATTTGGATTTTTTTCGTAACTTTACAAAAGTTTTCCAAAAGCTTTATCTGCAGGTTTCAATAAACTACGTAATCCATCAGTAAACTACGTAATACAAACTTCGTTGATTAATTCAGGACGTTAAATTTAAGATCAATAATGAGAAAATCTTTTGTATATAATACATTTCATTTGTTTCGAGAACTTCTTTTTTTGAAATTGGTGCAATTCTAAAAAAACTTTGGGAAATTCATTCTAAGAAATTCTTGTTTCGGAAATATTACTATTATTTGAAATAAATATAATGCGCTATTTGTTTCTTCATTCACAAAAAATGCATACTTCAAACATTTATTTATCTTAACAGAGAAAAGTACAAAAAATGCATGAATCAAACATTTACTCATCTTAACAGAGAATGGTACAAAAAATGTATAATTTTATTTCGACAAAAAGCGCATTTTTGAAATATTGCTTCGGTTATGACTTAATTATGACAATTAAACTCCTTCTGTCATGTTGAATAGCAATTATCCACATAATTTAAGGTATTATTTACAAATTTATCTTTAGCTTAATTCTGTACACGAAAGTGCGTGTTTGTAGGTGAAAAGTCTGTGTCGAGGCTAACGACAAAGAAAGGCTACCGCGGTGCTTTATTCATATCTTTTTTTACAGACCGCGGGAGTCACGTGATGCTCGAACGCACCAATGAAGATGCACAAAAAGAGCATCACGTCACTCTAGCGGTCTGTAAAAAAAAGATAAGTGGAATGTACCGCGGTAGCCTGTTTTTTTCGTTAGCCTCGGTCTGTGTAATATGACGTGTTCTTAGTAAAACATGTTCTATATATTACTGCTAAATAGCCTAAACTTTTATAATTTAAAAAACTCTCTTTAAAAATCCACATATTTTATATTTACCTTTTTTTTATGTTTAAAAGTTATAAAATCCAATTTTTTCCATCCCGAAAGACAGCAATTTGAATAAAGATAGGCCTTTACGATAAGTACTATAATTTTTTTCTTCTGTTGTTTTTATGGTGTATTGATTGCATGAAGTTTTCGTTAAGATTACATATTTGCTTTAAAAACATCCTTTGTACAAAACACGGAACTTCGTTTTTTCCAAATATAATAAAAAAATTTTTTAAAAGTGTTTCATTCAAAATAGATGAATATTTTAGGACATTTTACTCTGGTATTTAACACGAACTGGAGACGATGCTCCGCCCATTTCATATTACTAAATGTAATATACGTAATAAAATATGTGTTATAAAATTTCTCACTTCTAGTGCTTATATTGTTCCCATGATGCTTAGACTGCATGTAGATTTTGTTTCCATTGCATATTTGTTTGAAATACAACGTTTTTACAAAAAAAAAAAAAAAATTAAATTAAATTAAATTAAATTAAATTAAATTAAATTTTCCAAAAAAAAAATCAATTGCTGATTTTTTTTATTTTTTCTTTCTAAAGAAATTAATATTTAACACATCATATGCAGTATCATGTGTTAAAGTATTAATTTATTTTATATGGAACAATTTAACAAGTCAACAATATTCTAGAGTATAGAGTATTGCTGAGTATAATTTATACGCTGGTATTACAGTCCTGCACAGGTCGTGTTGTACTCGATCCGAACCCGAAAATTCCATTTGAAATCAACCCACAACCCGACCCGAACCCAACAAAAAATTCATTCACGTGCAACCCGACCCGAACCCAAAAATTCCATTTGAAGTCAACCCACAACCTGACTCGAACCTGGCAAAAAAATTTCATCGATCCCCAACCTAACCCGAACCCGACATATTTCGACCCGCACCGGACCCGAACCCGAAACACTTCAACACGCAACCCGACCCGAACACGAAATGAAATAAAAATATGTGTTATAAGAAGCAATATTTTAAAAATGTGCTTTTGTCGAAATAAAAGTATACATATTTTGTACCATTCTCTGTTAAGATGAGTAAGTGTTTCAAGTATACATTTTTTGTACCATTCCCTGTTAAGCTGAATAAGTGTTTGAAGCATGCATTTTTTGTGAATGAAGAAATAAATAGCGCATTATATTTCAAATAATAGTAATATTTCCGAAACAAGAATTTCTCAGAATGAATTTCCCAAAGTTTTTTTAGAATTGCATCTGTTTTTAAAAAGAAGAAGAAATATCATGTTTTTTTCATGCATTGATGAAAAGTAATCTACAATTATTACCTCTAATCCCAAGTTGATCTTTTATCTAGAAAAATGGACATATCTGTATCTTTCATATTCAAATATAGTAAAACCTCTGAATAGCGGACACCTCGGGATCGTTGAATAGGATTTTGCATCGAGTCGGAGGTTGTCCCCAATTGTCTTTTTTCGGTCGGGGTGACTCTAATTTTCTTTCTGCGGGCCGGATTCACTCTAGAATAATTCTTGCGGGTCAGATTAAGATTTCTGTATAAATTGGTTGTTGGGATTTTCACAAAAAGTTTGAGCCGAACTATGTTTCAGATGAAAATAAATACGTATTTGAATATGAATGAATATATATTCAATTGACTGCATGAGAAGTAAAATGTATGTAAGAAATGTGATAATAGAGTTTTCTTTCTGTACGGTACAGTTAAGAACCATTTTTTCTTCTCTCGGAATATGAAATATATTACCAACATTTCGTTTCTGATACACACAAAAACAGATGTATCGTATTTGTGATAGTTTATGCACACATACATATAGGGCTTAATTTGTTACAAAAAAAGTACCGGAGCCCTAATATTCTGCAGTACTAATAACCGTAGCGTCCCCCCCTCCACCGTCACTTCAATCTGCATATTTATATTTCATACATTATATGTATTTGCAAAATTTACAGCAATTTTTTTTCTTTAGTAAAATAAAATTTTCAAAAATATATCTATCTGCATTTACTTAGCTGTCAATTATTTCACTTTTTAGTTATCACTCCGGCCGAATAGAAATCTTTGCCTAATTTTAATGTTAATTAATCGCACAATTCTGCGATTAAATAAAATAAGGATTGTGATTCGGAAATAGTGTTAACACACAAAAAAAAAAAATAATAGTTCGCAACTATGCATTTTTATGAAAAATCCTTAATGAAAATTTCAAAAATTAATATTTATTTGCTGAAGAATCGAACTTCGATATGAACTTCGATATGGGAGGAAAAGGAAATGGTAATTTAGGCTTCGGTTTTTCGGAAGCGCTTGCACTGGGCTCCGGTATATTCCTGCTCTGAGTCCAGTATTTATGGGCTCCGGTGAATCCGACCAATATTTAAATATTTGCTAAAAGCAGAGAAGCAGAGAAATTGCGCCCTCCGGCGGAATTTAAGCCCTACATACATATGTTATGTGTGTGTAGATTGGGAGGTGCCCACTTATTCACAGGTAAAATTGTACAAATATATGTGTTAGGAATTGAAAAAGTGTTCGCTAAATAGAGGTGCCCGCTTTTCGGGAGTGAAGTGATGGAGGTTTTATTGTGTATAGAATTTTAACCTGGAAAAATATTTTTTATATTCTTTTGAAAAATAGGGTCAACCCAAACCCAACCCGCAATAGTTAAAACATAACCAGAATCCGACCCGAACCTGTAATAATGAAAGTCAACCCGACCCGAACCCTACCCGAAGCAAAAAAAGTAGAAGTGAATCCGATCCGCAACGAAAAAATATAGCGCATTTGAAAATAAGGAAACTGATAGGAAGCTTCATTGCACTCTTTTAATATCATTTATAACAATAAGTATGAATCTACCCTTGTTTAAAAATGAGAATTTTTTTCTTTTAATTTAAACATAAAAACTCATAGCTCATCAACTAAATTTTGATGACAAAACAACAATTGCACAGGTCTGCAAAATAATGCTTTTTCATTGTATTCTAAACTATTTCTGGTGTTCCTAACATTTTTCGATGCGTTGAGTTAAAATATGACGAGCTGTGTAGGTTTTTCGACAAAGAGAGGATGATTACCCAGGAAAATAACACAGAACATGTAGCAGAATAAAATAAAACTTTATTGAATAAACTTTAAGCTATAACTTAATTTTGTCATAGTTGTCATAAAGTGAAATATTATATAATGCATTTTCATCATTTCGAAGAAGCATTATTAGTGACCACGTTTATTAGTGTCTGGTTTAAACTAAATGTATAACTTTTCAAGTTGAAATCGCGGTGTTTTTATGACTAAATTTATAATTTACCAATCAGGTAGAAATTCTCGATCTCTGTATGTGATAGAAATTTTTGAGTAGTTTGCTAGAAACGAGCATAAAAAATGCATAAGAAAAACTCCTTCATTTGAATATATATATTTTTTAAATCTCAGGCTGTATCATTCTTCTACTCCTAAGCTGAAGGTAATACATTAACAATTGTTTCTTGCAAATTAATCCCGACGGTATCTATAACTACCACTTCAAGGAGTACTTTAAAAATAACGTAAAATACTTATATATTTTAATTAAATAAACATTATTAATTTCCAGACTTTAAAAAATAAGAAAAAATAATATACAATTGGTTTATCTACAAATGTTGAGATGCTTCACAGCAGAAACTGAGTATTGCACATCGCACAACAAAATGGAAGCTAGAATGATATACTTAGCCTAGAAATTATCCTTCTAAAACATTTTGTTTATGTATATTCATAAAACTACTAATGCTATCTTATCGCTGATGGAGTAAAGTATTTAACACTGATTCTGAAATGTACAGTATAGGTAATAGATAAATCAAATATTTTTATAACTACTGGTACTTTAAAGTATCATCGGAGCATAAAATGTTAAGACAGTCAGCTTTAATCCTTTCGTGAAGAGCACCGCCTATCGTGACGTATAGGGTGCTCAGAATTCTTGTTAGCAATGATTTTGAATGGAAAAAGTGCTTTATTTAAAAATTGAATTTTTGCAACTATACTAGTCAAAACTTATTAATCAAAATTACTGTTGATAAAATATTTAAAAAAAAAATCTGTAAAGTACGCTTGTCACGAAGTTGTTAAATATGCACTTGAATAGTTCCATGTGTAAAAGTTTCTTTGAGCAAAAAATAATGCAAGTCTCATTCAATAAATAGTAAAAAAAAAACTATTTAAAATTCTAAAACACTTATAAATCAGAAAATTTATACAAAATTTCCAAATATAAAGAAATTTTCGAAATATTGAAAAAAATTCTCTATAGCATTATTCTGGTAGTTGTTTTGTATTTGGAACTTTTGAATATAAACACTTTGAACATTGAATAAAAAACTTATTTCTTTCATTTTATTTTTGAAATTTGAATGCATAACTTTTATTTTTAGTCCACAATTTTAGTCTACAAAATTACTCTTACAAAAGAACTAACAACATGGATGGATTCATAACAAATCTGGAATTGTCCCACTAAAAAAAGCAAATTGCCCCCTTGTGGGGTGTACGTCCCACGTTGGGAGCCACTGCTCTAGCTTAGCTGATAAAATGCTAATTGAAGAGTCTGGTGATATTATTACGTTTAGCAGCTATGTAATTGTTGAGTATAAAGGTAAATTTTCCAGGAATAAAGAAGTTGAAGAAAGTATAATGGCAATGAGTGGTCCCAAAAATTTGAAGTAGCCAGGATGGTGTGATAAAACATTTTACGAACGATAAAATTAAAGACATACCTGTCAAAATTAGTTTTTTTTTTCAAATCAACTAAAATCAGAAATTTTACAAAATAAAATATATTAATCTATACTAATAAAAGAAAGTTTCGCTCTGTGTGTCTGTGTGTGTGTCTGTTGGCGATGGCTAGGAAAATCTAGCCCACCTAGAAGGCTGGAAATTTGGGTGTCGATAGTCCAAGGTCTGGCCATGTGCACCTGAGCCTGAGAATTTTAATATTTTGATAATTAGCCTAGATATTAATTAGATTATCATTAACCATCGCTTCTAAAATGTCAACTTTTAAATCAAAATGGCGAAAGAAACGGACTGGCGCATTGGATTTGCGACCGGAAATGAACGAATTCGAAATTATTTAACTAATTAGCGAATTTTAAGAAAACTGATTGAGATATCAATTTGAAAATTTCTGAGCATATGTAAAAAAATATTCTGTATCTGACTATGTGATTTTTGAAAAATTCGGTTGGTAATTTTTTTTTTATTTACGCAAAAAACTGCCAAAAATCTGCAGGCGCCTGTGAAAACGATCCCAGAAAGTTTCAGACAGGGATCGGCTTTCATTAAAAACTGAACTACAAAGAGATCTGTTTCTCGGGAAAATCCCTCCATTTAGTTTGCGAAAATGAAAGGAAATAATTGCCAATTTTTACTAATGAACAAAAATTTATGTAACTAATTAAGATATAGATTTGAAATTGAGGTCGGGAAGGGGGTTATCTGCCGGCTATTTTAGCGTAGCGTCTGCGTTATGTTCTAATTATCAGAAAAATGTAATTCTTTTTTTAATGATCGCGTTACTGTAGGTGACGGTGGTTCTCTTGAACAAATTATTCATTATATTTGCGGGTATGGGGAGGGAAGGGGTTAACGCCTGTCTCTGAGATTGTAATTATCTCGGGCCCAGGCAACGCCGGGCGGGTTAGCTAGTAAATAAATAAATAAAAACAAGAAACATTTGCGATAAAACCCTAAATGTGACCAAACTTTCGAGAAATTGCATCACATTTAGGCACAATGACCTTACTGGATATTTATAGTTCAATACAGTATTATTTATAGTCCATTATATTCAGTATTATTTACAGTTCATTTTAGTTATAATAATACGCTAGGTTACAAAAAATTATACATATTGAGCTCATTATTTAAAATCTAATTTTAAAAAGCAATTCCCTAAACTTCAAGGACAAACGAATCATAAGTAGGTTGAAATGTTTGGTACAAAACGTCTGGATACAAAAGGAAATGTTTGCTGATGTGAAATTTGTATTCAATAAACAAAAAGAATCATCATACTCATTCAGTAGTCATTTTGTAGAAAAATATTTCACTTCATATAATTATTGAACTCCAGTTAATTCTATATAAAATCCATGTCAAAATTTTAGAAACGCAACTTAATAAACTGAAACTAAATACACAAATTAATGACAACTATATAGTTGTTGTATATAGATTTCACAAGCAATGATCCATTATAAAACATAGCACTTGTTCTTTAGAAACTAAAAGTCAAGTATCGCTAAGGGCAGTGCCGACCCTTATGTTCAATTTCCAACAAAATATTTTTCATTTCTTGATCCATAAATAAACTGAAATATTACTTAAAATGAAATAAAACCAAAAATTATACATATGCGTCCTGAGATGAATAAACTGATTGTTCACCAAACAGACATCACGCAATTGGTTGATTCTTGAATTACTTTCAATTTTTAATCTATGTTTATTTTTCCTGAGAGCAATTTATTTAAACTTTGCAATTCAAGAAATTATTTATTTTCATTAATTTATGTATAATATTTTATGATGAAGTTTTCGTAGCTCATAGAATTAAATCTACATAAGGAAACGAAAGAAAATGGTACAGTTACTGTACAGATTTTACAATACACGATTTATTGCTAATTTGCAACCATTTGATGCAAATCTAAAATCAAATAACTGCAAAAGGATAAGATTCCCTTATAGTGCAAAAATCTGTCTATAAAAAGAAATGTGTTCCGATCCGAAATCTATATTCAACTGTGAATAATCAGGTTATAGATTTGACGAAAAGCTTCATATTTACTCAATATTCATTTTGTAGATAAATATTTCTCTTCATACTATAATAAAGAGCATAGAAATTAACTCCAGTTAATTTATATATATTATCCGGAAGTTTAACTTAATAAATTAAAACTATGTAAATACACAAATTAATGATAACTTTATAATTGCTGCATAGATTTTACAAACCTTGATCCACTAAAAACATAGTACTTTTTTTGCTTATTAAAAGTCAAGTATTTGTAAGGGCAGCGGTGAACCTTATGTCTAAAAACTTTTACATTTTAACAATTTTTTTTTCATTTTTTTCACAATAATTTCTTTTCACTCCTTTAATAAACTGAAATATTACTACTGAAATATTATTTAAAATGAAATACAACCAAATATTATGCCTCTTAGTTCTGAGATGAATAAATTCATTGTTCACCTGGTAGACAACACGCAATAGGTTGTTCCTAATATTTCTTTCAATTTTTAATCTATTTTTATTGTTTCTAAGAGCAATTTATATAAATTTTTCTCTTCACGAAATTATTTATTCTCGTTAATTTGCATATAATAACCCATGATGAAGTTTTGGGAATGTAACTCATAGAATACAATTCACGATTTATTGCAATTTTGGAACCATTCGATGCAAATCTAAAATCAAGTAACCACAAAAAGGTGAGGTTTCCATATGAAACGTCTGTATATAAAATAAAATGTTTTTCTATCTGGAATCTATATTCAAGTGTGAACAGTTATAGGTTTAACAAAATGCTTCATACTTACTCAATATTCATTTTGTTGAAAAATATTTCGCTTCACATATTAAATAACATAGTAATTAACTCCAGTTAATTTCTATATATAATCCACGGTAAAAATTTGGATGATAACTTTATAATTGTTGCATAGATTTCATAAACATTGATCCACTAAAAAACATCGTACTTGTTCTTTGCATATTTAAAAGTCAAGTATCTTTAAGATGAGCGGCGACCCTTATGTTTCAAAACTTCTACATTTCAACGAAAATATTTTTCATTTCTTTTATTCATAAATAAACTGAAATATTACTTAAAATGAAATACAGCCAAAAAATATGCATCTGAGATGAAGAAATTCATTGTTCACCAGATAGACATCTCGCAATGGGTTGGTCTTTGTATTTCTCCCAATTTCAGCCTGTGTTTATTGTTCCTGAGAGCAATTTATACCAATTTTCGGTCTTCCCTAATAATGCCGACAGTTGCGCAAAATTGTAAATAAACACTGGCGAGATCTATAGCAGTTGTAGTTTTTGGAAGACAAAGCGAAGACAGAGTGAATAGAACGTATATTTGAAGTAATTCAAGCGTTGACATTTGGCAGCTACTTTGGCCGAGAAATGCAAATGATAGCGGCTCTGGATGAAAAAGGATGTTTTTTATACATATAAAAGAAGGTATTAACCCTCCCTTACATTCTTTTTAAAATAATATATTTATGCGTGCGTTAAGTACGGGATGTTTAAACAAGAAAGAAAAATGTTACGTCAAGCACAGATAATGAAATACTTCCCAACACACTCAGGATACTGTAAAAAAATTTGATGGAAATTGATTACGATGATTTGTTACGATTAGCGCTTTTTACTAATCGTTGACACTTGATGATGACACTTGACAAACACGTACGTATAATGCGTCTGACATCAAGTAAATGGGACTGCATTTTTGGCGTTTAATCTTACAGTTAATCGATAGTTTTTTCTTATGAAAAGTGGTCGACGGGATAATAGAGAAGTATCCAAAAGGTAAGAATGTACATATATAACAGAATACTGTTATAGTGAGGGTTTGAGATTTGCGCGGTGAGAGTGTCAGGTGGAGTGAGTCCAGCAGTTGGCAGAAGATGAGGAGTGCTGTGTCAGCCATTTGCTCCAGAATCCGTCGGACGCGGCCCGAAAAGACAAAGCTTAAGTCAACAGCAAAGTTATTTTTGCATAATACTAAATCGAGAACGCTCTACAACTGTGTAATTGGTCTTGTGTCCGTTTCTTGTATCGTTTTCAAAATAGAAACTGAAACTCCGTAGTCTTTCGCTAGGCATCGCTGTAAGTAGTCTCATTGCGCAGCACATAGTCACTTTACTACACTGTTAAAAATTTGCAGCAAACTATCCAGTCATTTGACCGTTTTTGTAGAAAACGATTGCATAACTGTAATTTAACTCTATTCTGACCATAATATGGGGAATAATATGGTCAGAATTGCGCTAAATTACGGTTATGTAACCGTTTTCTATAAAAACGATCAAATGACTGGACAGTTTGCTGCAAATTTTTATCAGTGTATATATCTAGACACCACGTTTATGACTATATCTGTTGTGTACCTAACTATATCTGACTATATGTAACATTAAAAATCTGCCTCACCTGAATATTTTATTTATACAGTAATTTTCTTATATATTTTTTACAATTTGTTTTTCACCAACATAGCCATTTTCTCTACGTAAAGCTAGGAAAACATTAAAAACCTGCATCATCTGAAGATTTCATTAATACAGAACTTTTCTTATATATTTTTTATAATTATTTTCAGTCAGCAGCCCATTTTCTATATTTAATGCTGGGAAAGTATTAACAATCTGCATCATCTGCATATTTTATCGATATCGATGTGAAAAATACACCCTTAAAATAAAAACGACGTTTTCACTAACGTTAGACACTGAGACGCATTAATCAAATCTGTCAATAAGAGAGTTTTTTTTTATACATATTTATTAGAATTTTAAGTTCCTGCTCCTATTTTTTATACTAATATTATCCCTAAACATTCAGTACCTTGGACTATTTGCGATAAGTCTGGATAACACTAGACTATTCAGACAAATAGCTGGACATTTTATAATTAGCCTAAACTGCACTGGCTCTCTGCAATAAGCCTGAATAATATCAGGGTGATTGGGAAAAGGCAAGTGATTCTCCAATTAGCCTGGCTATTTGCAAAAAGCCTAGCCTCTTCGCAAAGAGCCAAATTTATCAATTAGCCTAAGACATGTATACCAAATTCATCGACGCTGAAATTAGTTGCAAAAATATGAAGCTGCTTTCTGGACTCTAAGAAACCAGGGGTTTCCACAAAAATACAAAGAACTTTAACTATTACTAAACTGGCAAACACATCACTGAGAATTTTTAGAATTTTTAGTATTTTTTTATCCAATGCTGCTTTTTATTGTTTTTCTTTTGCATTTGCTATACGGGATTCCGGTTGAGTTTTATGTAAGGTACAGCCTTCATAAATAGCCTTTCAGAATTAGTCTGAGAATGGCAATACATTTGCTTATGTCAGCATCAGTAAAACATCAGTCGTTTTTTACGTGAATGGGATTTGATTATGTTATTAATTCTAGCGGATAGTGACTAGCAAGATTGACAAGATCCCCTCGACCAATCAAACATCTTCGATTCGATCAGTTTCTGATGTTTGGGAAACAATGAATAGTTTTGAGAACAAGAACTACGCCCACTGGAACCGTTTAATTTTGAAACGTGTATGTTCATAAGTAATAATTTTACAGTAAAGTATTACTGCATTTTCCACGGTATGGGATCGATGAAAACGTATTCTTTTTTCTCTTCGTGAGGAATATGTTTAGAACAGGGATACGCGCCAAAAATCTCTGAATTATTATTTACCAACATTCTAACATGCCAAAAACAGTGGTCGGGAAAACTATTTTTCCTATTGTAGAGAACTACTTTATCGAAAATGTAGTTAACTGCAACAATTACTAATTTAAAAGTAATTGAGGAGAGCAGAGTGGTTCCAATGCATTACCACATGAATGAATCGGAAAATGGTGAGTTAAAGAAAATTAACTCAACATTTACGGTCAAAATCTTTATCATTATAAGAAGAGAGCATAATCTGAAATACTCAGATTGAAATAATGCATAATTTTAATTTAGAGTTTTGTAAGTGCAATACAAAATACTGCAATTTATGCAATCTAATTGTATTTTATAAAGATTGTAATCGAGAATAATATTTTTCATGCAATGTAAATGTAATTTGAAATATTGTAATCCAGATTAATATTTTACGTGCAATATAAAGGCAATAGGAAATACTGTAATACGGAAAACATAATGTAACTCGTAATATTAGAGAATGTAAATATAATTAAAAATGTTAAAATAAATAAAAATTTTAAACAAAAGGGCAATATATTGAACCAACATCCTTGTGCAATCTTCTTGGTAACGCTCAAAAGCGTTAGACTCAAAGCTGCACAAAGACATGCTATTTAAAAAGTTCCTACAGGCTTATTCCTACAGGCCTACAGGCACTTTTGATTTTTTATTTATGATTTACTAATATCTTTAATTTCAAATTATTATTATTTTATTAATTATTTTCAAATATTCTTTTCCATTTGAAGTAAAAAAAAAAAAGAAAAAGAAAAAGCTCGATCAATGATAAAATAAGAAAATTACGGGAGAAATCATGCGAATACTAAAATTAAAAATTCCATTTAAAAGTTTGCATAATTATAATATAAAAATAAAATTATAAATAGAATTACAAATATTAATGAAAATTAACTAAGAGCTTCACTTCACTAAACTAAATTTTTCCTGTTTTATACATAAATTTAAACGTAAAAAAAAAAAAAAAAAAAAAAAAAAAAAAAAAAAAAAAATTGCATTTTTATCAGAGCTAATTTGCACAATTACCTATTGTTATAGTTAGAATTTTATTTTTATATTATTATGCTAACTTTCAAATGGTTTTTTTTAATTTTAGTGTCCGCATGATTTCTCTCTTAATTTTCTCATTTAATCACTAAATTAGCTTCTTCTTCTTTCTTCTTTTTATTATTATTTTCTTTTTCAAATTGAAAGAGAAAGTTAATAAATTAAAAAATTGACAAATTATAAAAATAAAATCAAACAGTAACTATATATACTGTAAAAACGTTTTAATAGGTTGTATTTGTACATCTTTCAATCTGTTAGTGTTACACAGGAGATACCACGAGTAAGTTGGCTCAGTAGCTCCTATACATATACATATATATATTTTAATTTCTATTTATCTTAACATTTTGAATTATATTTACATTATATGAACTACAATATTACAAGTTACATTATATTTTTTGCATTATAATATTTCAAATTACATTGACATTACATAAAAAAATAATGTTCTGGGTTATAATATTTAGAATACAATTAAATTACATAAATTATAATATTTCAGAATACATTTACATTGCACGAATAACAATGATCTAGATTACAATATTAAGAATACAATTAGATATCATAATGTGCAATATTTAGTATTGTACTTACAATACTTTTAATTAAAATGATACAATATTTCAATGTCAGTATTTGAAATTATGTTTTCTTTTAACGACATGAAGCTAATTTTTATAAATGTACCCTATAAATATTATTCAAAAGTTGGACACATGTACTTACTAAAAACAATGCTCAATTTGGACAGGTGAACATTTTAAAGATATCGAATTGTTCGCATCAACTTTTGAAAATATTTAGCTTACTAAGAAAAAAAAACTTGAGATATTAGTTTATCATATAAGAAAATTTAAATTGTTAGAATTTAACTGTTGCATATTGCAAGCATAGAAAATGTATTAAAGAGCGATCAGGTGAAATATAACAATTGTGAATAATTTTCTAATTCATAAGCTTTGACAATGATGCACATAGAAAGTTAAGAATTAATACCAAAATAGAAAATTTTAGATGAATTCAAATACATGAATTTTAACAGTTTTATGATTTTAATGAAATCAGGGTTCGTTGATATATATCAAAGGATATACATTATGATATCTATCATGATATATATCCGATATTTATTTTCAAAATATATCAAGATTTTTGATATTTTCAATATTTTCATATTATTTGATATTTATTGTCAAAATATCAAGAGGTTTGTTATTTTCAATATTTGATATTTATTTTCAAAATATCACTGTGCAAGATATTTTTGATATTTTCAGTCAAAAAAATTGTAAACAGTGTTGAATTCAGGGGGTGACCTGGGGAGGACATTCCCCCACCGGATCTTTGAAATGACCCATCCCCTCCCGGATCTTTGAAATGTCCACCCCGGAAGATTTTAGATTTTATACTTTCAATGGTCAAAAAGTGGAATTTCCTCCCCGGAAATCCATAATGTCCCCCTCGAAGCCACAGAAATCTCTCCCAGAGAACAGTGTCTGAATTCAACACTGAGTGTAAATGAAATTTTCAACTAATATTGAGCGTTCCATTCTGTAGATAAAGAACATTTGTCTCTGGTAGTGACTTTTCTAGCGAAAAAAGAAATTACCCAAGATTTGTTTGAAGTTTTTATTTTTAAATGTAGATTATATGGGACTAATAATTATGTAGGATATAAATAATTCAGGACAGATATAGAAAGATAAACTGTCTGATTTAGATAATCAGTTCCATACAACTTCATTAGAAAAGAATTAATTTCTGGATTTGGTGTTGTTGAGCTTAAATTGTACAACATGTTAGGGAATAAAAAAATAAGCTGCTATTTATGTTCAAATTTTTCAATAAAAATAAAAATAAACTATTTTGTATTAATTTTTTGTTTTATAAATTTCTGGTTTTTTGATAGTTGATACTGAATTTTATAGTTGCTTTTTAGGGTTTCGTTCATCTCACGAAACCCCATTACCCCTGCTCCGTTGTCTGTCCGTCACAGAGCCATTCTCAAAAAGTATGTAACTTACAGAGTTGAAACTTTGTGTATAAATCAGAATATCAGCTGTGAAGAGCTGAAAATATTAAAATTTGAAAAATTCGTATTATTTTAATAAATAGAGATAAAAAACCAAAATTCTAACAGCCTTTCCCTATTAAATTTAAACATTTTTCGTTATAGCCGATGCCAAAAATTAAAAATCCACGAAGAAATTCTTTCTACAATAATTAATTTTCTATCAGACGATTTCCACGTGAAAAATGAAATAAAAAGTTTCACCAAATGAAAAAAAAAATAATATGAAATAAAATTGATTGACGTCATAGTCGTAATAAAACGGAAAATGTCTAAGATTTCTCAGTATTACAAGGAGTATGTGTAAGTACACAAAGCAGATTAATATCACGTCATTAGAGAATTATAACGAAAATCTGACGTCATATGGGAAGTTTAACTAATTTTTCAAATTTGAAGTAAACAAAAATATTACGTCTGAACATATTTATATTTATATTAAAATCATTAAAATTACAGATATTATATTACACTTTCATAAAACATTAAAAACATATTAAAATTGGACGTTTCGGATTTACATTAAAATCCCTCTTCAACAAACATTTTTCATAACGTAAGTCACAGTTCAAAAATATCAACAAATAGAAAATGCTACGTATCAAAATGTCGAGGCCAAAGTTACAGTTATAATAACACGGAGTATTCATTTTTGATTGCAACTGCTTCATTAAGAGGTAAATTTGTAATTTTCGTATACCATGCTTCTAAGAAAGTACGAGTTCTGTAGTCGCTGCACTTCGATCTGATTACAAAAGATTAACAAAATCTGGAAAATGGTCTGTTTTTATTGCATGATCCACTATTTTGGAATTTAAATTTTTATTTTGAAATGCACATCTGTGCACCTTTATTCTTATCTCAAATGTTCGACTTGTCTCCCCTATATAGATCGCATTGCATTGTTGGCAGGGAATACCATAAACTACATCTTTAAACTGAGAACTGGGATATTTATGTTTGAAGTTGCTTAAAAAACTATTTAAAGGTTTCTGTGAGATTAAAGCTGTATGGATACAGAGTGGTTTCAAGAGATGCGAAATCTTTTCTGAAATATATTTGTAATATGGAATTGCTGCGAACTGGTTCATCTTAGTACGTTATGGAAAGGGGGAGGGGTATTCATGTGTGCTTGTATATGTTCCGAGATTACACGTTTACAAAATCTTGTAGGGTAGCCATTCAATTTCAGATCCGATAAAATTTCAGATCCGATTTTTCAAATGTTTGAGAATAATACAAAGCGAGTATCAATATAAATAATAGAGAATAGTAAATATATGAGTTTGAGGTTTGAGAAACATATTGAATCGTGATAAAAATCAGATTATGGAAATATTCGCATATTTTAACATTTTGAAGGTGTACAATCTGTTTAATTTTGAAATTATTTTTTTAAATATTGCATTTAGTCCGTATTACGGATATTAGTATGACAGAATTTAATAGCGGGCTTGGCCCGCTATCCGGCTGGTTTAGATATTCGAAAAAACGAAAAAAATAGACCGGTAAATTTTTACTTTATAAAAAAACATGACGAAAAATAGCAACAGAATAGATCCAATCTATGTCAAGGTAATCAGTGCGTTAGAATTTGACATCCTTAAATTACAGAAAAATAAACAGCAATATCTATCGTGAATTTTTTTTTTTTTTTTTTTTTTTTTTGCTAAATGAAATTTGTTTGAATTTATTAAAGAAAGGATAAAGTGTTTTGAAAGGAATATTGAACGAAACCCTTTGAGCGATCTTCGATCACACTTACCCACTTGTTTATAAATGTAGACAGCAAATTGTTTCTGTTTTGTTGATTCGTTTATCTTCAATTTTATTCAAGGTGAAAACAAAAAAGAAGAAAAGGGAAAAAAAAGAAGCAGTCTTAGTATATTGTTTAAGTTTTCATGTTAAGTGCAATATATTGTAGCTTCTAATCTACATTATGCTTGAAAATATTTATAATCAGCAGTAAGTTGACTATTTTTAAAATATCGGATGTATATCGAAAATATCAGATATATATCAAAATATCGGATATATATCAAAATATCGGATATTTTTGATATTTTCGGAAATATCATGATATTTACGAACTCTGAATAAAATGCATGTCATCAATTAAAAAACATTTTAGTGATTATTTTTACGAAATATATAAAAACTAGTTGTATTATAATTGCTTATTTTCAAAAGAGAAAATAAAAGAAAAAAAGAAAGGAAAAAGCTCTTAATACATAAAATTTTCATGGAATTTAGATTATACTTTGCATTTTAAATGAATATTGAGGTTAAAAGTTTAATTGCATGAACTACATTGGAATCTGTGTAAACTGAAAACATAGCTGTCAAAAACACAGTGTCAAATTTAACGACTTTACAGATTAATTACGGAGATTAAGAGTTAATTACGGCTAACATCTATTTTTAGAAAGAAGTTCCAGTACCAAATGTTGGTTAAATGTTTAATGTTTCAAATTGAAACAAGTAAAATATTGGATATTGGAGAATATATATATATATATATGCGGAATTCCCTTCCCCTTTCCATTTCCCACAGAGGTTAGATCATTTCCTTCCAATAGGGGAAATAAGCGGAGATGAAAATTTTGAAAACTGTATATTTATAAATAAAATATAATCAATTAAACTGGTTGAAATCATTTTGGAACACGATGTACATTTTACCATTAATTAGAAAGTATGTACAATTAATAGTTTTTCAATGGCCTAATACTATTAATTTAACTAAATGTATAAGTGTGCTGATGTTTGTAAAACTTTCATTGAAATCTAAATTTCTGTACAGCAGTTTTTAATTATTTGGCTTTTCTATTAACCCGTTAACGCCCAAATTAATAACAATAGAACTAATTATATATATCAATTGGAAAAATAAAAAGACTATTTCTATGACAAAAATTGGATTTGGATGATAGTTTTATAACGAGTACCATACAGTTAAATTTAGCTATAAAAGTTATAATTAACTAATCATTTAACACTTCATTTGTTTATTCTTAATTTTCAACCTAGCGGTTGAAAATTAAGTTATCTACGGAATGCTAAAAATAAACTGTGCAAAAACAAAACAAAATAAAAGGATAAAAATAGCAACAGAATAGATCCAATCTATGTCAAGGTAATCAGTGCGTTAGAATTTGACATCCTTAAATTACAGAAAAATAAACAGCAATATATATCGTGAAAAATTCAAGAGCACTGACATTTCTAACAGTCCTATCCTATATTTCTGGATGTCTTAATTTGTGGCTACGAAACCCATATACATATTATCTCAGATAAAGATGAAATCTTGTAGTCTATTGTTTTAACAATTACTAGATACCGCTGTTCGCTCAAGACCATAGAATCAATACAGGATTACACACATTCCAACAATTACTCAAACACCCATTGTTGAAATTCAAGGATAAGATATTAATTCACTAAAAATTGCTATTTTATGGAAATAAGGCAATGGCCTAAAAGAAATGTTACAAAGAATACGGCTTGAATGTATACGTATCGAACAAAAATCTTATATGAAGGCTCTATGGCACTACAAATTTTTCATTTCATGCAAATATTTGCTTTGTTTTTTTTCTGTCAAACACATTTTACTAATGATTGCTGCAGACCGCAGGGTCGGAATTCAGCAAAGACATACTTTTTCACGTCAAATAAAGGACAAAGAAAAATGTAATTGCAGCTTTGCTCCTATAGTGTTCGTCGGCGTATTTTGAAATTAGTTCAACAGATTTATTACTACTTTATTCTAACACATACTTAACATACATTTCTGCTTATTGTCGCTAGCCATTTATTCCTATTTAACAAAATAATGAGGTTAAATTCAAATATTTAAATAAGGGAATTGGATTTTCGATCTAAATTCAGATCTGTTTCTTCATCTTCATTTTGTTTTTCTCATCCAGACCATCTTAAGGAATTTATGAGCCTCATCAACAGGAACCTATATTTTGTTATTTATTTTTTCTAAAATAAATAAATAAATAAATAAATAAACTGCATAAAGGTACAAATCATCATGTAGTTATAAAATAAAATACGCTCATGCTTATATTTTAAAAATACATTATTCATTCGATTTAGTTAATAAGCGGTAGGAAAGTACGGTGCTTAACATAATTTCATCTGTTTCAAAAATTTTTCGTGTGTTCATTGTAATTCTGTTCATAAAATCTGCCTCTATTCCATTTTTAATTATTTGATTAAAATATCCATACCTGAGACTTCGATCATTTTGGGCCCATTCCATCTCATCTGTTTAAAAGGTACTGTTTCTTGCTCAGTAGAATTCCTAAAAAGTCCTTTTGGCCTGTACCGGGAGGAAAAGGTAGCTTTCCTATATCTTCATTTTAAAATTTTACCTAATGTTACACGAAAACAGCAAGCTAAAAAGTAAAGAACCCGATTACAGAAGATTCGCTAATACTGAATTTGAATAAGAAATTCGT
Source organism: Maratus michaelseni (assembly GCA_963931845.1). NCBI lineage: Eukaryota > Metazoa > Arthropoda > Arachnida > Araneae > Salticidae > Maratus > Maratus michaelseni. Next base: position 183,842,722 of record OZ007591.1, read on the forward strand.
CAAATATAGACAAGTTGACTTCCTTTATGGAGACTTAATTTTGGTCGCCAAATTTAGCAATATTTCGCCGTCGCCAAGCTTGGCGAGAATTTGACACTAACGGATACGAATATATAGTTTTATGTTTTATGCGTATGATTGGGAAAATGATTACAACAATGAAAGATAATAATTTGCGAGAAATCAAGTTCACTAAAATTTAAAAATTAAACCCTGCTTTTTTTTGTATTTTGTAATCTGTTATCTTGTTTCAAAATGTTAGTCACCCTATAATTTCAATCTGCTATATCTCAGCCATTTTTTTAAGATAGAGGCAAAACAAAAAAAAAGCTCCGGAATCCTTGTATCAAGGCCTCACACTTAAACAAAAAATAAATTGATAATTTTTAGTTTTAAATATTTTAGTGGCGGCTATTTTGAAACAAGGTGGCGGACCAAGCTGGCCAACGAGCTCTGTCGAGATATTAGTGTGCCTCATACACAGACTTAGTTACATCCAAATCGGTTTATAAATACGGGTGCTATCGTATGACGTACATCAGATATATATATATAAATCAACATTTGAACAAAGGATGGTTTTGGGGTCTGGGCGTCATGATCTGCGAAAATATACAGAAATTTTCCGGAATTGCTTTCTTCCGAACGGCTGCAATAGGTAGCTTATAAATGAATAAATGACTAGGCTACCTAATAAATGAAATTTCGTCGATTTCAGAGAAAAATTAACGGTTCAGATTTCTTAGACATATAAATTCGTTTATTATTTATTCAATAATAAATCATTTTTTTCCTAAATGATCTTCATTTAAACTTAATTGAAACTAACTCATTATAACCCAGTTTAAACTTAAAGAACCCAATGAAAGAAAGGATCAATATATCAATATCACTTAATAAGATGATTAAAATAAAAATTTCCACAATTTCGAACATTTCAACGAAACAAGACTTTTTTCATCTTTTTTCAAAATTCGAAATTTAAAGATTTCATAACTTATCATAACAAAGATTGAAAGCCCTAACTTATCACAACTTCATTTAACTAGCTGTAGACCCGGAATTCGTTCGAAAAAAAAAAGCCTAATCTCTTAGTATGAAAACCGTGCAAATTTTTTTTCTGAAAATTGAAAATATTCAGGGTGTCTAGTTCACTTTTATCGTTGTCCTATAGCTAATTCCCACATCGTTTTCTTTAGAATTACAGTTCTATTTGCAAAAATGTTTCAAGTGCTGTTCGTCTTCATTTTAAAAGACATTTACGTCAAAATAGTTATTTATTTCTATAGTTATGATATGAAATTAAAATTTTTATATACTACCTGGATCCTGTAAGTTATATTTAGAATAGATTTATCCATGCTGTAACAAGTAAAACAGTAACAATTCCATTTTGTATGGCACAAAACTTATCGATACTTTGAATTTTTAAAATTTCAGTGTATTTTGGCACTAAAAAAGACGTTTTTTTTTCGTTTTTAACATTTTCCAACATAGTTGAAAAATATTTATTAATTCTGTTTGTCTGTCCATCTCTCTATGCTCTAATTCATGTAAATATAATATGATTGTAATGCAATTGATATGAGGGTGTCGGGGCAAGAAAGTGCCAAGCCACATTTTTGGTGATATAAATCTGACACTGTAATCTGTTGCTTAATATTGTAAATTATAATGTCCTAAGCATTATTTTTTTTTAATCTAATGTCATTAGGTGGCACCATATGTCCCAGGTTTCGTTTTTGCCCAGATGTTTCTAGAACTTTTTTTTACCAGAAAGAAAGAGTATATCATTAAAGTAATGACATATTGTTAATCGAAATATCTCAAATGCCACTCAGAAATTAGCAAAAAAGAAACTATATGTCATACGTTTTGACCAGAAGGACCCTTGCGAAGCTTTCACACTGCAATCTTTGAGATTATTTCCTTGTACGTTTCAGCACTAATTTTTAATTAACTGTTTTTTTTAAATCAAACAACGCGTTTTAACGAAATGTGGGTGTACTATCTCAGAAACTTGTTCAAAAACTTTTCGAATGATACCTCATTCATCGTTGTATGTTTTGTATGTGCATAGAAAAAAGGATGTTGACAACAGAAATAACATATATGATGATTGTTTGTGTATAAGAAAATGGGAATGGATTGCCAGAAAAATTTTTGCCAAATTTTCTTCTCTCGCCAAGATCTAGGTTGCCAAGACCCCTATATTGAAAAAAAAAAAAAAAAAAAAAAAAAAAACGAAATACATAAAATTGAAAGACTGAATCACACATTTAGGGAATTCCTATGAATGAATTTCCTCAGATTTTTCTAAAACTGTTCCAGAAATGTCTTAAATACATAAATCAGTATTTGGTACACTACTTTTTTGCAACCCTATGGGAATTTAAACATCGGATATTCAAACTTTGTGGTCCAGCAGCCATTTAAGTTACGTCAGACTTCGCTGGCGCATTAACAGCTTAATAAAATATTAAAAAATAAATACTTACAATTTTTGTGAATCCTAATGAACTGCATAATGAAAGATAATTCTTAAATTAAGTAATCTACTGGTGCTCCGATACAGAACGCATTTGCACAGCTATGATTAAACAAAGAAAACAAATAAGCAATAGGTGACGCACGCGTAAAAATTAAATAAAACCCCGATTAAAAGCTCGATATTTTTTCAAAAAGTACGCGCAAAAAATAAATTAGCAATCGTATTTTAATTGCATTATAGAATGACATCATCTGATAATGCAGTATTTTATTTTTGTGGTAACACTGATTTGAGGAAAACCTTTCATTTCATTCATGAAAACAATGCCGATTTAATTTTTAATTAACTGCAGTTTTTAATCAAAAAACATGTTTTAACGAAATGTTAAGTGTGCTATGTCAGAAGCCTGTTCAAAATCCCTTCATATGCTATCTACTTCGTCGTTCTGCGTTTCGTATTTTCTTAGAAAAAGGGATGTTGACAGGATATGATTTGAGTATTTGGACTAATATATATGATTAATATTGGATTGATTAGTATAGTATTGGATTAATATATATGATTTGAGTATTTGATCTAACTTTCAAATTGATATATCTCAGAAGTTCGAAAATTTGGCTTAGCACTCTCTTGCCCCGACGCCCCCCCCCCCCCCCCATAAATGTTATTGAGGTTTACCAAGGACTGTACGGTATTGAAGTGTGTAACATTATTATTTCGTTTACGGGAACATTCAAAAGAATTCTATTACACTACGGTTTATGGGGAAAAATCGTTTGCAGTGTGTTTTAATGATGTTGCACTATTTCAAACATACTGAAATTGGTATACATCACGGAAGTGCAGTACAAGATTCTTACTGTAGTATAGATCATATACAGAGCTGCACAAAAATAATTCTGATATTTTTGCGACTAGATGGTAATTTCTGAAATTGGGTTTCCAAAAGTGTTATGCGTTTTCAAATTGTTTACTTTGACTTTTCACGTTACTATTTTATGAATTTTTCTTTCAGTATTTTTAATATATTGGAAACGTTGGTAAGTGTTTCAAAATCTATTCTTGACGCATGATTTGTTGTTCTTATTCTAAAATATTTTTTAGTTTTTACATTAAACATTTTTCTAACAGCTGTGGCTAAATAACCGAGGTTTCTCTTTAATAATGATTGGATATTTTTTCAATAATACAGAGTGTTTAAAAAAAATCTTTATATGATTTAAATGGTTAGAACGTAATTTATTTTATTAATACAAATTTCATTCCGAATTATGAAATGGAACTACAGTAATGAACGTTTTATTGACTGCACAATTATGTTTTATTTGTTTACATGCTTTGTTATGTATATTCTTTATTACAGTATTTAGTACAAAAGAGTCTCTGATGTCATTTTCCAGGATAATCTCTCTCTCTTTTTTTTTAAAACTTTTTATTCCGTTTATTGTTGAATATCTCACTTCAAATAAATAAGGTGGTTAAACGAATTTTTAGTGAGAATGAAATTCTTTTTTAAATTGATATTCAGAAGAAATCTTTATTCCAGATGATTAAAAAATTGTTTTAACAATACAGATTTTTCATAAAGTAATATTTTAAATTACATTATTTTCTACTTTTTTTTAATCAGTGCCTGTTATCACTGTACCTAACTTAACACTTTTTTAGTACTTAACACTTTTTTAGAGGGTTGTACAGCACAGCTATATTCTGTCTTCTGTTGCGTCTTTTAAAATCCTGCCCTTTCCTGGGCGTCTCTGGCATGTACCATGAAAAAAAGAGTCGTAAAAAATAAAAAGTCGAAATAAGGAGAGTCATAAATACAAACGAATATCACAATTTTATTAAAACAATTGAGCAGTCCGAATACAACAATAATTTAAATTTTCATTATATCGCATTCACAAACAAACGAAAAGGAAAATAAAAACAATGCATTTCATCGCTGTTAAACATCGGCATCAAACTGTCCAGTCTTTCAACCGTTTTTATAGAAAACGGCTACATAACCGTAATTTATCTCTTCTCTGACCAACGAGAATGGTTCCTAATATGGTCAACTAACCGTTTTCTCTAAAAACGGTTGAATGACTGGACAATTTGCTGCAGATTTTTAACAGTGTACAGAAAAATATCAAAATAAAAGATTCACTAAAACAATTGAAATTTACAATAAAAAATACATTATACATATAAAAATGTGGATTCACATAATTTAATATTTAAAAAGGTGAATACAAAACTGCTATTATACAAAATTAAAATATAGGCTATTGTGAAATATTAAGTATCGTGTAAATTAATGTATTTTAATGAAATAATACTATGTATATATTATATTTACATGCATAATTGTAAAATAATAGAATAAACTTTATGTATTTTAGAAGTATGAAAAATATATTCAAATATTTAAAAAAATATTTTTTCTTATTAAAAATCCATCTTTCTAAAATCAACTTATAAAAAATACCCACTTCTTAAAATATTTTAATAAATAGTTGTATACATATTTCAAGCATTCTATTCACACGTGAGAGCATTCAGAAAAATGTGTACAAATTTATTTCCATGATTTTAAGACAATTCATACCAATGGCGGACTGTGCCAATTTTCATTGGTGGGGTCGGATCCATCATAACAAATATGAACATTTTATATATTAGTATTCATATTCGATGAGTTCAGATTTGCAAAAAAATTATGTAACGTTTAAATGAAAATAAACTTATTTTTAGAGATGTAAAATTATTATTATTTTTAAATATTCAACCTTATTTTTATATTTATCTAATTAATTATAATATTAACATAACATTAATTGCAATTATCATTTAACGTATTCTGGTCAAATAGTACTATATGATTGAAAACTAAAAAGCATACAAATCAACATATAAATTATAGAGAAAAATAACTATCTAATATTTTAAAAGAAAATAATACGCGTTTTTCATGCAGCTACTCATTTACTGAAAAAGGCTTTCGTTACTAGAAAAGGCTTTCGTTACAAAAAATTATTATTATTATATTTTTTTTTTACCTCAAGAGTTTTAAAGTACCATGCGTTTACGTCTAAATAAAGAATACTGTAAATGTGAAAAGCTATCGTGATTTAACAATTGTTCAGCAATAGTAACACAAAAATCACCAAATTTTCTTAAGAATTTGTAGTGTTAACATATCTAAAAAAATCTCAGCTATCCTCTCTTATGATCCGCATTATGGGCAAATCGCCAATTACCCATATATTTCCAAAAAGTATTGAAGTTTTAGCACTGAAACAGCAGTATATCTCGAAATTTGATACTCAGTTGTGGGATGTGTGAAAGAGTGAAATATTCTAATTAACGTGCCAAATGGACACTTTTATAGTTTAGGTCCCGCTTGGAAGTACCGGTCAGTCGAGAAAGTGGTGAAGGGCGTAGGTGAAGAAATTTAAAGAGCATTTTCTTTGCATTATGTTTTCTTTAAAAAAAAATTCTTATTTAAATATTTAGATTTAATTATGTACCGATTATTATTTTTAATGAACGGAGTATACTGGTGATGCCGTTTGCCCAGTGGCCCAAATGGGAGAGCCCCCTAATTCGCAAAAAAATAAACTTTTCACAACGTTTTAACTGTACAAATTTGTAGAACTTTAACATCCATTAAAACTATTTTCAAAAAGTAACTTACAGAAAGTAAAAGCTAAAATAAAATCTGAAACACACACAATAATACTTTCTCATTTATTTCTAAACAGAAGTATAAATTGACAAAACACAAAATTTGGTGTATGGTGTCGCCATCTATTATTATTTCATACAGTCATATTAAATTAAGATAAATACACAAAATATTATTAAATGCTGAAATGTTAATTGTAAATTTGTTTCTATTTTTATAAAAAAAAAAAAATTACCTTTAAAATTTTAAAAATATGCCTTAACATCTGAACAAGGAAAAAAGAAAAACAAATTATGCGGACGTATTACATACTAAGAAACGAACTATTGCTTTATGTTTTAGTGCTGCCATCTGTTGTCTAAAATCTAATACTACTTAGAAAACCTGGTAAGTTTCTAAAAGTTTTCTTGCATAAGCACTCAAATCACGATTAACAATAAAAACCAATTAGTTGATATACAAACTTTCTGATTTCAATTAAAAATTTAGACATCAATAATACAAAAATATACATTTAAAATATTTTGCATATGTACAAATATACAAGAAAACAGATTTTATACACATCAGAAGAAAAAATATCTTTACAAATTGTGCTTTTTACGCAAATTGCCTTCTTCGTATAATTGTTGTATAGTGCTCTCGAACTTTCTTCTTGCTTCAGGCCGTTTTAATTTCAGAGTGGGAGTCAAAAGTCTATTTTCTTGAGTAAAAGGCTCAGTGCTGATGTACACATTGCCAATCTGCAATGAAAATAATACATGCATTAAATAGTGTTTAAAAAACTGGCTTTTTATTAACAGAATGTGTTTCATTTCATAATTATAATTATTATGTGAATTAACGTTCAATATTTCTAATGCAGTTTAGGGCATAGATTAGCAGCAGATAAATACCATCTTAGCTGCAGTGTTTAATTAACAAGGTATCATTGAATGTTAATATATTCGATTTATGGATATACAGTATAAAAAAGAAACACTCTTTTATCGCAAATACAAAATTTCATTTTCGAAATTTTTCAGAGTCTCCAGAGAAAACGTATCTTTTCTTGTGTTTAATTTTAATAACCTAAAAACATTTCTGTCATCTATTATCAAATTTTAAATTTTTAGTTAGATGAAAGTTCATTTAATATGATACAAAATAATAATAATAATCTCTTTGTGAAACACATTAAGAATTTTTTGAAAATTTCGTGCATATCTCAGATTACATGCAGTACAGGATTAAGTAAAAACCAAACTGCTGAAGAAACTGTCCCTTTTATTAAAATTAATTTCAGATTTTTCTCAGTCAGTGGCTATTTAATAAGCTTTAAAATAGTTCAAATATTTTGACCCTGAATGTATCGATTATTGTCTAACGTTGAGCACACCCCAAACTAATGTTGTGCAGCTCACAAAACAGTATCTCATTAGTAAATGCTGTTCTATATTAAAAAAAAAATTCATTATTAAAAAAAAAATTCTAATTGTAAAGAATGCAATTTTAAATATTCTATCTAGCTTCTCTTTAAAAAAGTCTTAACTGTTTTAATATGTAGGAAATCTATATGTATTTGTAGAAATATTAATTGGCTTAGATTTAATTTCTTTATTATGTATGCATATTTTTTTTTTCGGATGATGTTAAATGATAGAAAGTACCTTAGATACGCACAAAATAATCCATATTTATGACCCTGTACTAGATGCACCAGTATGTGGAATGTCAATCTTTTTAAGGGGCCGCTTCCATATGGGAAAACGTAGAACCGCGATTACTCATTACCTAATATAATTATTAGAATACGGTTTTCACCATCAGAAAGTAGACGACGTGCGTTTTTAAAAATTGTCTCCTTGAATTTTAAATATTTGAAAAATCCCTATAAACTTTGAAATTTCCACTTGATGAAATTTTATCATCTGTTTAAAAATACTTAAAATTTACGGACACAATTTTAAAAAACGCACATCGTTGGCACCTGACGTCTACTTTCTGATGGTGTAAACCGTATTCTAATAATTATATTAGGTAATGAGTCATCGCGCTTCTAAGTTTTCCCATAGGTTAACATAGCATTTAGTGAGTTTCAGTGAAGCGGCCCCTTAAAGCTTTTAATATGGCATTACAGAGCTTTTAAAATCATTATCTTTGGAGCTTAACTGAGGTAATTTGACTGTACACTGTCAAAAAATAGAATTTCAGCAAACTGTGCAGTCTTCACCCGTTTTTATAGAAAACGGTTTAATAACCGTAATTTTTATTTCTATTCTAAGTAGGGAGAACGCTTCACTGTTAAAAATCTGCCGCAAACTGTCCAGCCATTCGACCGTTTCTATAGAAAACGGTTAGTTGGCCATATTATGAAACGTATTTGACCATGTTATTGATCATATTATGGTCAGAATAAAGTTAAATTATGGTTATGTAACCGTTTTCTGTAAAAATGGTCGAATTGCTGGATAAATTGGTGCAAGTTTTTAACAGTGTTCTTACCAGTGTCAGGTAATTGTTATCTATATAAACTTTTGAATGACGGGACAGTTTGTTGCAATTTTTTACAGTGTAGTTGTGCGTAATTAAACAATTGTGGAAATTGCTCCGAGACATTTTGACTATAGATTCACTTTTAATTATTTTTATTTATTTATTTATTTATTTGTAATTTTTTTTAAAAAGAAGTTGTATTGTGGGATTTTACCAAACAAACTATAAATTAGTAGTTGGACAATATGTTTCTGTATTCCATTGAGGCGACTACTTTCCACATATTAATAACAGCTTTCACACACTTTCTCTTACCTGCTGCAATGAGCCAAGATTTTTTCTTTTACCAGTTTTCAGCATGTGCTCGAGCAAAGCTATCCTTACATTCTGAAAGTTAAAAAACAATTTATATTGTTCGTGTATAAACAAACGAAACGCATTTATTAGTAAGATGAAATAATGCATACATAATTACTACACAATTCTTCATACGAGCCCTCGAAGCCTTTATTCTTGGCCCATTTCAGAAAAGCTAGCTCATCTGGCACGACGACAGCCACCGCAAAATCCTGCAATAATAATATATTAATAATGAACAATGGCATGAATGATTATAATTAAAATGATCCAGTTGAAAATATCTGAATGCCCATGCTAACTTTTCGCCTTATTTAAAGGCAGAAAAAACTATTACAAATCTTGCAATTAAACGCGGTGTCTACAATTTCTGCTATTTAAATATTAAATAGAAATTTTCTATTAAAAATTGTGGTAAAAGCGTACGAACCCTGTTATAAGTAAAAATTTCGATGATAAAAGAATGACAACTTGGAATCGCCAACGAATAATATAAAAACTCAAATAGAAACCACTCGTCAAATGATTCCAATTCAGATGTAATTTTGTTAAAAGTAACCATGTTTGAACCTGATAACTATATTTACCCAAGGTGCAACACCAGAAATCGAATTATTTTTTATTACTATCTAAAATATAATTATAACTATAATTAATACAGTATAATGCTTAAACGGAAAATAGGTTTGTCAAATAATTCATGCTATAGGGTTAACTTAAGAATCATGTTTCAGGGAGCAGAGACACTAAAGGATATGACATTTTATTTTTTAATTTAAGGGACTTGAGTATTCTTAGTGTTGCGTAAAGCAAAAAGTAACAATAACTTTTCTTATGTTCTTGCACTACCCATTTACACAGACATTATTTTATTTTCAAATATATAAATAAGCAGCGTACACGTCTAAAAGTCTTAAAAAACACCTTTAAAACTACACAAAACTAGTTAATCTGTTAAAAATTGTAAAACAGTAAAAATATTTTCACCTGTCGCTCTCAGGCATCCTCAGTCACTGATGTTATATTTTCTGCTTCGTCAATCAATTCATTGAAAACTCCCATTTTGCTTTTTTTCTAGTAACACATGGCGTCATCTCTTATCTATTTTTGCGTGAATTATATCATTGCATGTTTCTGAGTTTGATGTAAATATTTCTATGGCTTCCCTCTGTAATGCGTAGTTTAAATTATTATAATTGGCTAATTTTTCAGCACTATTGAAGTCTATTGCAATTGAAGATTTGTTATTTAATCTGGCAATTGCAATGGTTGATTTATTTAAGTTTATATCTTTTCTATAAGAGACGTGTACACTGCTTGTTTATGGGTTTGAAAATAAAATAATGTCTGTGTAAATGGGTAGTGCAAAGAATTATTATATTAAAAGTGACATTATAAATGATCATAGATTTAAAAAACTAACTTTTCTTAATTATTTGTAATTTTCAAGTCTCGCTCTTTTTAAAAAATCTATAGAAGAAAGTTAAAAAAGTTTATATTCTTCTGTCTTTCCCTGTGTGAAAACTTCAAGGCTAAAAAACCACAGGTATCTGAAATATATGCAATCTCTTTTATTACTGAGATGACATACTTTCAAATTAAATTAATACCTATGGGATCATTTAGACATAGTTGAAATCTTTGTTTGACCATGTAATCTATTCATAAAATAAGCATGTTGAACATACATAGTAACTGTCCTTTTCCAAACTTTAACAAATATTGTTACAATTATGGAATTTTCTAAAGAAATCTGGTGTTTTGTGATTTGAGGTGCTGTGAAACTGTTTTCCTGGTTCGATAATTTTAAAGATTGATTGAGACTGCATTTCTATAGGCAGGGAGCACTCGGGAATTTTGATTGAAAGAGTTTAATGGCTCATTTTTTATTACAAGTTGAGGACACATTACGCATAATTATTTACAATTATTTACACTAGGATTAACCGGAGAAGAAATCGTATAATAAAACTTGATTAGCACTGCGCGCGAATCAAACTCTACTCATTTGAACACCCGACATAGACTGCTAAAAAATATCTCTGCGCGTGCACACGAAAGAAAGAGTGTGTAGAGGACGCGTGCTGCTGCCACCTACTGGGTTAATATTTAACTATCTAAGAAGCAATTTACATCTGTTACAGTGCTAGATTATCTTGTGTGTGCACTGCTGTTTTACTGGTATATATTGACAAGAACAATCGTTATAGAATTATTAACTATTACAATTCACTTTCTAATAAATGATGTCTACACTGTAAAAAAGACAAATATTTCTGAAGCTACGAAAATAAAACATAACAACTTACGAAAATATACAATAACCTCTTCCGAGTTACCCACGATTACCAAAAAGCTTTCTTTATTTAGAAACCTGAGAAACCGTCATATTTCCGAGATTTAAAGAAGCATTTATAAAAACAAAGTATCTTTTGTTGCCACTGATTTTCGGAAACTTTCCCGAGTCGTTTCGACAGTGTATTAATCAGTTTTCTCAACCACGAAGTTTGTCAGATGCTATCAATTCTCAAGTAAGCATTTTCTGTTGTATGACTGAATTTATACATGCACGAATAACAAAAAAGAACATTATCAGTTGCAGCAAAAGAGACTGTTTATAAATGCTTCTTTAAATCGCAAAAATATATTGGTTTCCGAGGTTTCTAAAGATAAAAAACGCTTTTCGGATTTGTCGGTAACTCGGAAGAGGTTATGGTATATTTTCGTTCATTGTTATATTATAATTTCCTAGATAAAGAACCATTTGCCTTTTTTTTTATAGTGTATAAGCAGTGGCTAAACAATAATTGAAAAGTCGCGTGTAAAACTAGTCGTAATACTTACCCATCATGGATATGCATAATATAAAATATGGAAATAAAACGTGTGTAAACTATTTATAAAATGCATTGCAATTCGAATAAAATCCTGGCTTGATGGAGTCATAAACTTTAAATGCTCTATTACCGAATTGCGTAAAAGAAACATCCTTGCTAATCACAAATGATGATGACAAAATTGATAATCACATTAACTAACGGTTTACTGCGTCGGATTAAGCGTCTCATTTCCAATTAAAATATATCTTTGAATTGAAATTTGAATGAAATACAGGATCATGAAAAATCGAAGAGTGTGGAAAATGCGATTACAAATATCTCGGCAACTAATTATCCGATAAACTTCATTCTTAATGCAAAATTTGTTTTTTTATTGTCTTTTATATTCACTCCTTAAAAAAACAATTTCGAAAATTTTTATATACCTTTTATCAGAACGAATATTTCAACAGTCCGAAAAAAATAGTTCCGGATAATCAAGGTTACTGAAATTTTTTATAATAAAATAACCTCTTTCCATTATTACATACTAAGTATGTACCAAATTTCAAGTCTCTATCTCAATTTGTTCGGGAGATAGAGCGTTTACAGACACACAGACATCAATTTTTTTTTTCTAAAAATATTTTTTTCTTAATCTCCGGTGTCTGAAACGTGTAAATCAGTCAAAAAAAATTTTTTTTTCGATTTTCAAAACGATTACAAGATTTGCCCTATGCTACGTATGATGGGTAAGTAATAAGGTAACTAAACAAAATACAAGTTAAGAGATATTCAATATTAAAGTTTTCAAAAAGAAAAACAAAAAACCCAACCAAAAAAGTTATGATTGCTTGTTCAAAAACAGCTGATTCGTTAAGATTGAAGACATACAGTTAATTATGCGCAACATTTATTATTTAGATAGATTTTATTTTATTGAACTTCTTGAATTTTAAGGGGATGTTCTAGTTCTTTGTGTCAAAATTTGCGATTCTTTGAATTTTTCGCATGTTTCAAGTGTGTAGATTCGTTGAATCTAAAGCGGATTTGTGATATTCCAATTCTTTACAATAATTTTTGATCATTGAACGTATTGCCTCTCGTTGAACATAACGTTATGGTAATAATTTAAACTTGTTTTTCTCGAAACCATTTTTTTTTTTCAAACCGGGCGATAATTTTTCTCGAGAACTATTCGACCGATAGTTTTAATTCTTTTTTTTAAAAAAAAGTTAATCGTTTTTGTTGGAGCTTATACCACCAAAAAGTATAATTTTCATTAATTACTTATTTTTTAGATCGCAATTGATTTAAAAATAAATAAAAAGGCGGAAAAAACGACCTTTTTGTTCAAATTACCGCCATTTTGTCAAAAACAGCTTTTTTAACTAAATGTTTACATAAGCTCCAGAGAATTTAATGCCCTTTTATAATTTGACGACCAATTTTTTCAGATCCTTGTGATCGGCGAAAAATGGTCAACCGATAGGAAGTTCACGGCACACATTCCTAGGTTCTCCCCGTCGCACAAGGCGTATTATTATTATGCTTTTTTTTTTTTTTTTTTTTTACTCACAAAAATTTAAATATATAAGTGAAATGTCAATAAATATAATGCAAAAAAGTCCAAAAGGTCATATCTATTTTCTTTGTAAGCGAAAAAAATCTTAAATATCATGTTTATTTTAGGTCAAAGGCGTAGAATTACTTAATAACAAAAACTCGTTTCACAAATCAAAAATTTATCTTTGAATACCATGGCATCTAATTGCATAATAAATAAACCTTGTGCTTTTAGAAAGATGCCAGTATGCACAGTTAAATAATTTTACATGAAAATTAGAAAAAAAATGTTATGTACACCCGAGGATCTATTTTTTTTTTTTCTGAAATGTCGAATAAATATTTTTAAGTCAATCAAAATACCTGTTCCATTTGTCCGTCAACAAAAGCTTGAGACAGTATATGACTTTGGACATAGATGTTTTCAGATTTTTCAGGAGCAATATATTCTCCCTGAAATAAAAATTATCCATTAAAATATGACTTATAATATTTTTTGTACAGCATATGAAATCGTGTTTTAACCCTTTACGCACCAAATTACGAATAAAGAAACTGCCCAATCACAATAATTATCTACTTTAATGTCTGAAGACATTAGAAATTCAAATAATAATAATATGAAATTTTCATAAATTTTTCATTTGAACTGATTTAATAAATTGTTAATTGTAGCTCTTTTTGTAAAATATTTACAAGAATAATTACATTAATTAACAAAAAATAATGTTATGGAAATATCACAATTCTTATAAAACAATGTAAATAAATGTGACATCCCATGTAAATGGAAATATTTTTCTAGTTGAAAAATTTTCATATAATATTTATTAATAAGGGAAAAGCTAAACATATGTAAATAGTTGACTTAGACAATAACATTGAAATTTTATTTTAAATTTTCTTTAATGATACTTAAAAGTACAGTCGGAGCATAATGGGTTAATAAATGGTTAAATGTATTAAAGCACAAATGGTTCACAAAATAACAGCTTTAAAAAACATTTAGTTTCGACTGCTTTGCTGTACTTTTCTAAATGTTATCGAGCAAAGTATTTTGTACAAAAAGTAAAATTGTTTTTATTAATAGACTAGTGAAATAAATTTTGTATTAAATTTTCTTTAATGGTACTTAAAAGTACCTTCGGAAGCTTAAAGGGTTAAATTGATGTAAATGGTTGAGAAAATAATAGCTTTAAAAATACATTTAGTTTCGACTGTTTCGCTGTGATTTTCTAAATGTTATCGAGCATAGTATTTTGTACGAAAATTAAAATGTATTTTTATTATAGACGGGTGAATTAAATTTTATATTAAATTTTCTTTAACGGTACTTAAAAGTACCGTCGGAAGCGTAAGGGGTTTATATATATATATATATATATATATATATATCTTTTGAACTTTAAAAATGTAGATAACGAACTAAATATGATGTGTTTAATTTTTAATATGATAATTACGACTGTACTGAAAATAAAAGTATGTCTTATAAATAAAATAGTCTGTGGTCAAACTGTTTAAAGTTTGATTGCCAATGTAAATATTAAGGTTCCTCATCAGTCAGACCGCAAATCCTCTGTTTTAATGTCAAACCGGCGTTGACATTATTAACCGGTTGCGCGTTTAAATGCATTCGTGTTTTTAATATTTCTCCTCCAAAAATTAAAACTTTTACCTCCTTTTTTTTTTTGCAAGTTCTTATGTATAATTTTTTTTTTAATTTGATAATATGGTTCTGAAATATGTACTCAATTTTATAGTTTATGGGTTAAAATGTAAGTGAAGCAGACGTAAATAAGATTTTAAGACTTAAATAAAAGTAGCTGTGCATTTTAGAAATATTTTGTCAGATAAAAAAGAAAGAAAAATTCTCCAAAAAGAAGCATACAGAGAAAAAAAGATAAAAATTTTAATATTTCGAGGAGAAAATTTGAAAAACACGAATGCATTCAAAGCCCATAGGTTTAACATTAGAGAAGAGGATTTGCAGTCTGACTGATTGATTAGGTAGGAGCCTTAAGAGCCTACGCTAGTCACGCGAAGAAACTTGAACCCTAATGTTAAACCTATGGGGAAGGTTCCTTACAGATTTCTCGCTTGTATTTTAATACTTTTAAATGATATATATATATATATATATATATATATATATTTTGCATAGGATAGCTGAGGTCGATTTCTAACGTTGTTAGTTTTTACTTCTTCGATTTTTGTAGCAGTTTTTTGTTTTATAAGCGGACATTTTTAATTTTGGAACCGGTTGGAACGGGTTCCGAAAGTGAAAGTACCCTTATATAAAAGAAATTGTAACCAAAATCGAAAAAGTAAAAACTAACAACGTTAGAGATCGACCTCAGCTATTCTATGCAAAAAAAAAAAAAATCATTTAAAGATATTGAAATACAAGCGAGAAAACTGTAAAGAATTTTCCCATAGACTTAAAATTAGCTTGCGCGTTTCTTCACATGACTAGCGAAGACACTCGTAAGCTAATGTTAAAATTATGGAAGCGTTCTTTTAAAATATCTCGTTTGCATTTCAATTATATATACAGGGTGATTCATAAAAGATGGGCAGAACTTTAAGGGGTTATAGTACACTTAAAGACAAATAATATTAAATAGGAGACTAAGGGTCCCAGACGTATTCCCAAGGAGATAGGGGGCATTAAAGTTTAGGGTCCGAAATTTCAAATGATTATAAAACATGGAAAAATTGGTCGATTCGTTTGCGGTTTTTGCAAAAAATTTTCTTTATGCCAGTATTTTCTTGAAATAAAATTTTAAAGTTCAATTTCAAAAAATGCCGATAGGGGGCGCTTTAGACTTTGGAGTAACAAACAACTATTTTTTAACGTTATTTTTTGTATTTCTTTAAATGATTTCGAAAGCTTAGACTTAAACTTAAATTTTGATCTAAAAATCTGAGTCCTAACGAGTAGTTAAGTAGCGTAAACTGAAATTTGAAATTTGAAACCCTTCTCCCCCCAGAACAAAAATCAGTTATTCCCGATCTTTGTGTCGTAGATTAGGCTCTAACTACTGCCGCGTTTTGCTAAAATTATTCTTTATGTCAGTATTTTCTTGAAAATAAATTTTAAAGAAAATTTTCAAAAAATTCCGATAGAGGGCGCTTTAGACTTTGGAGTAACGAACAACTATTTTATACCGTTATTTTTTGTGTCTCATTAAATGCTTTCTAAAGCTTAGACTTAAATTTTCAGCCCAAAATCTGAATCGTTAGACGTGGTTAAGTTTCTGGGGAGAGGGGTTTGAAATTTCTACTCCTGAGCACAGTTCAGTTTACCATGTCCACACATTGTGTGCTGTGATACGAGGTAAAAAGACACAAATTAGGATTATGTTACCAAAGCATATTTATTAACATGTAATCACAATAAATGTTCAAAATTGTGACCACCAGAGGTTATGCACGCAGAACAACGGCGACGAATGGAACGGCGAACATTCGCGAAAACATCAGGCTTTTCGAGCACTTCCCCTACAGCGGCGGAAAGTCTGGCGACCAGTTCCTCGGGGGATTCAATGGGTGTCTCATACATAAGAGCCTTCAATCGTCCCCAAAAAAAGAAATCGAGGGGTGAAAGATCTGGCGAGCGAGCAGGCCAAGCAACAGGACCACCTCGACCAATCCATCTGTTCGGAAATGTGATGTCCAGATAGTTGCGGACGTCTCGTACGTAATGGGCTGGCGCTCCATCGTGCTGGAACCACATGACCCGCCGGATGCGTGGAGGAACAACGTTTAACAGGTCTGGCAGCACATGTTGCAGAAATGTAAGGTATGTTTTACCGTTGAGGCGTTCAGGAAGAAGGTACGGTCCGATTAGGTGGTCTCCGAGGATTCCTGCCCAAACATTGATGGAAAAGCGTCTCTGATGAGCATGTGGATACGTAGCATGTGGATTGACATCCGCCCATACATGTGCATTGTGTGTGTTAAATGTACCTTCACGTGTGAAGGTACATTCATCGGTGAAAAGCACAGTTCGTCCAAAATGTGGATTTAGCGCGTTCTGCTGCAGAAACCAGCGGGCGAATTCAATACGATTTGGATAATCCCCTGGAGACAGTTTCTGGACTCGTTGCACATGAAACGGGAGCAAATGTTCATCCTTCAGTACCCTCCAAGTCGTGGACTGTGAGGTATCCACCTGGCTAGCCACTGTTCGTGTACTTGTACTTGGCTGCGCCGCTACTACATCCGGAATGGCTTCTGCAACAACTACTGATTCGTCCTTTTTTGCACGACCTGCATTCGACCGGGAAGCGAGAAATGATCCCGTCTCACACAACTGTCTGTGCAAGCGCTCGAAAGTTTTGCGGTTAGGCAACCGCCTGTTAGGAAATCGCTCTCCGTACATTCGTTGTGCCTCTGCACCATTTCCATCTGCCGCTCCGTAAATTAAATGCATCTCAGCCTTTTCCTTATTCGTGAAGGGCACCATCTTCCGATTCATTACTACAGCGACTTACACTTGACTCACCGTTCAGTGGTTTTTATGCCTGAATCGTGTCGAAATTTTGCATACGTGTTCTTCTTCTTCCCCATTTGACATTTGCATACTTTCTGTTTCCTTCTTCACCCGGTGACTAGCGTCAGGAATGGAGCTTTAACGTTTGCATGAGCGACGTTTCCAACTGTGCCAGTGCCTTTATGAGTGAATTCCGACTATGCAGTCCTTGACGAAAGTTGTATTTTTGCCTCGTATCACAGCACAGAATTGTTGGGCATGGTTAAGTAGTGCAAACTGAACTATGTTCAGAAGTTGAAATTTGAACCCCCTCCCCTCGCTACTGAACCACGCTCAGCGATTCAGATTTTGAGCTGAAAATTTAAGTTTAAGTCTAAGCTTTAGAAAGCATTTAATGAGACACAAAAAATAACGGTATAAAATAGTTGTTCGTTACTCCAAAGTCTAAAGCGCCCTCTATCGGAATTTTTTGAAAATTTTCTTTAAAATTTATTTTCAAGAAAATACTGACATAAAGAATAATTTTAGCAAAACGCGGCAGTAGTTAGAGCCTAATCTACGACACAAAGATCGGGAATAACTGATTTTTGTTCTGGGGGGAGAAGGGTTTCAAATTTCAAATTTCAGTTTACGCTACTTAACTACTCGTTAGGACTCAGATTTTTAGATCAAAATTTAAGTTTAAGTCTAAGCTTTCGAAATCATTTAAAGAAATACAAAAAATAACGTTAAAAAATAGTTGTTTGTTACTCCAAAGTCTAAAGCGTCCCCTATCGGCATTTTTTGAAATTGAACTTTAAAATTTTATTTCAAGAAAATACTGGCATAAAGAAAATTTTTTGCAAAAACCGCAAACGAATCGACCAATTTTTCCATGTTTTATAATCATTTGAAATTTCGGACCCTAAACTTTAATGCCCCCTATCTCCTTGGGAATACGTCTGGGACCCTTAGTCTCCTATTTAATATTATTTGTCTTTAAGTGTACTATAACCCCTTAAAGTTCTGCCCATCTTTTATGAATCACCCTGTATATATATATTACAAAATTTAAATTTTTCCGCAATCTGCTAAATTATACTACAAATTTTTTCCATTTAATAATGTTCCGTATATAACCCCGGCTTATTAAAATATTTCTTATTCTTAAAATAATCCTTTACTTTTCATATGTAAAGCCAGTTTATCCTGATCCACCTTTAAATAGAACATCTTTATTTTAATCCATTATTAAAATTCATTATTATTATTCCCGTGAAGTCAAATTGCTATAACTTCTTTATTTAAATGCTAAAATATCACATCTCTTAAATTATTCCGCTCAGAAAACCCTACTCCCGTAAAATTATTCTATTATTAAATATTAAATGTCTATTAAAATATTTCCGAAAAGCTTTCATTCTTTTTTTTTTCTTCTACATCAAAGATTTATTATTATTATTATTTTTTATTACGTATTAAATTCAAAGTTTAACTAAAGCCTCAAAGCAGATAAATTGGTTTGTTATACGGCATGCGTCTGGTACGAGACTATCGAATTTTTTAAGAAAACTGTAGAAGATTCTTCGCGCCAAGGAAACCGTTTTTCGTTAAGATAATTCCGATAACGAACGAGACTCTAGCCTACTAAATAGACGTTCCGATCAATCTCGCCGGACGTTCTTCTTAGAGGACAAGCGGCGTTTAGCCGCACGAGACAGAGCAATAACAGGTCTGTGATGCTCCTAGATGTCCGGATTCGGTGCGATTGTGTTCTTCTTTCCTTTATTCTGCATACTGCTCGGCCTACTACTGCTTAAAGTTCCGATTTCGACTGCATTAATTTGGAGATGCTGATAATCATTTTTCTTCGACTGCTGTTAAATTCAGAGTGTGCGACTGCTGTTAAGGCTGCTCGTCAGTAAACTTTTCGATTCCCCCCGCTAATGTTATTCCTATGGGCGTAGGATGCATTCGTATTTTTAAAATATCTCCTCGGAAAATTAATATTTTTAACTTCTGTTTTCTTTGTACTGTTCTTAAAGAATGTCTCTTTTTTTTCTTAGTTGTCAATTTTTTTTCTAAAATATATACTGAATTTTATATGAAATGTTAAAATCTTATTCAGTTTCGATAAGATTTTAACACATAAAAATATGAATTAAGCACATAGTTTAGAAATATTTTGATAGCTAAGAAAAAAAAAAGAGACATTCTTTAAGAACAGTACACAGAAAACAGAAGTTAAAAATATTAATTTTCCGAGGAGATGTTTTAAAAATACGAATGCATCCTACGCCCATAGGAATAACATTAGCGAGGGGAATCGGGAGGTTTACTGACGAGCAGCTTTAAATTCAAAGTGTGCCAGAAATTCCTCAATTTTGTGACATTATATATATATATATATATATATATATATATATATATATATATATATATATATATATATATATATATTCTATTGGATATCTGAGGTAGATCTCTACAAAGGCCATTTTTTACTTTATCGAGCAGTTTCTTTCTTTCTTTCTTTAAATTTTTTTATTTTATTAGGACACTTTCACTTTCGAAATCATGCCGTGAAAAATGTAAGACTGAAATAAATGTTTCCTAATTTTTTTAAAAAGTTTTTATTTAATCAAAAATTAGTCATAATGTTTTTAGTAAAACTGAACTGTATTTAATATAGAAGTTTCAGTAAAAATATCAAGCGAATTATTTTTTGGGCATCCGACATATTTGCTGCATTTTGTATGCAAAATCTATGGTATTATAGTTTTCTTGGAGAAGCGCACAGTTTATTTAAAGCAGATTAATAAAACTGTGCATATTGCTTTATTAGTTTTTTAAAAATGAATTTTTTTTTTTTTAAATAAAAAATATCTGAAATAAAAAAATACTTGAAATTCGTGTTAGAATTTCCTAATATTATGTTAAATCTTCATTT
Organism: Maratus michaelseni; assembly: GCA_963931845.1. Taxonomy (NCBI): domain Eukaryota; kingdom Metazoa; phylum Arthropoda; class Arachnida; order Araneae; family Salticidae; genus Maratus; species Maratus michaelseni. The sequence goes on from OZ007591.1 coordinate 183,863,530, forward strand.
TGAAAAGACAGCGTTGCGCAAAGATAAATCAATCTAAATTTAAAAATCGAATAAATTCGATGCAGTTTCTTCACAGTACGTTTAACAATTGCACATAAAATTATCTTCTATAAGTTCTATATTTATATTTACTTCCTAACTTATAAAATATTTAGAAATTAATGTGAGGTAAAAGAAGTTAAAACTATTTTTTTTATATCATCTTAGCGTAAGAGTAAGCACTTTCTAATCATAATTATTAAAGGTTTCTAGGATAAAGTGTAAATTTTTGTTGTGGTCTTTTAAAGAAGATTACATTTAATTGTTATCTTCGACTTTTAATAGCTACTGGTCATGTCATTTTGAGCTTTCGACAGTTTAAAATCCAAATATTTTACTCTCGTTTATAAAAATTCTATCAAACATCTTAATTGTTCGGGTGTTGATCGAATTTTTAATAAACAACGAAAACAGCATCAACCTGCATTAAATTTCTTTCTCAAAAGCAGGCTTTAAAGGGTTTTCTTTCGACTTCCTTTTATGTGATTGAAAGATCTCAAGGGGATTTTGATGGTTCTTACCGATGAAGATATCAGTGTGGTAGCGTTTCACTCAAAGATCAAAGACGAATACTGAAGAATGTCTACGTGGGGCGTAATGCCTACTTTAACTCCCCATCTAGATGAGAACAGTCTATGGAGATGACATCAAAAAATTCAGAAATATAAAAGTTCTCTCGCTGCAGGCTGCGGTGGATATGATGCTGATGTAGGAGCAATCTGGATGTGCGCTTTGATGCTTTGATTGGTGTCTAAGCACAACAGCGTTTTATTAAGGCTTGTCGAAACGGTTCGTCATATCAGAGAATTCTAGAGAATTTTCGAGAGTGAAGGGATTTCCATGTATTCACAGTCTCAGAGTAAATAGGTTCATAGAGATGGCATATACTGTCAAAACGTTCTGCGATACGCGTTCAGTTTTCGCTCAAATTTAAATGTCCTCATTCGACCCAAACAAAACGAACGCGAGAGAGACGACGGTTAAATTCTTATGTCGAGCATTCAGACAAAGTGTTGGGAAAGCTACAAATGTTTGGGCCGAATCGAAACAAATTTTAGGACTGCACTAGCCTGTTACTCTTGGCTTCAAACAAAGACTGAACGTTTCATCTATATTAACCTATTTACTCTGAGATTCATAGTTTGTACATTTTTTTTACTTAGTTTAGAAATTTTCAACTGTATGATCTTTTTATCAATCAGCTTGTTTGAGGTAAAAATAACACAACACAAAATAACTTATCTATATTATGAAGCAGAAACTTGTCCATCCCTAATGCTGACACCAAAATGATGCGGTGGCAGCGACGTATGCTAACACATATAGTAACTTGTTTTATCTCCCATTCACTTCTAAATATAGTATAAGTTAGGAAGTAATGGGGGTCTATAAAGTTGAGAAATTCTTAAAGGGTCGACGGTCAAAACAGTTTGGCGGCCCCTGCATTATAGCGTGGTAATGGAAGATTGCGCTTCAGTGGATCATACTCAGTTCTTAAAGTTCTGAGTTCGCATCATTGACAGAAATTAGATTTTTCTTTCTTTTAAAGGGGCAATTGATGTTGTTTATATATTTTTCAAATTAATTCTTTGAATCAATGGAACTTTAATCTTTTTCTTTTCTGTCCGTATGGTTTGTAATCCACTAAAATTTTGATTGATTGATTGGAAATTAATTGCACAAGGTCCCACACGGTACATGCCACTCCAAAACTATAAGTAAAAAGTGTATAAGAAAAAAATGAAAAAATAAATAAAAATTAATGTACAAGCCAATTCTCTAGATTCTGACACAACTTTTTTATGCACATACGCACGAGTATTTGGATAAGAGTTCCCATCCAGATTTCACGTCCAATTATTATCTAACAAACAAGAATTATAATAGGTATTAAAATATAAAAAACAAAACAAAGGGAAGTATAAATGCACTGATAAAAGCCACTTTTATTTTAAATTCAAAAAGGTCATCATGCTATGTTTCCCCCACGAGGATTGCCAGGTTTAGGCAATGAGTACCGGCTATACAAACAACGCAGTGCAGGGCACTAAAATTTGAAATGACTATCTTATTTTTTAGAAAATTATTATTAAAATCTAAATAAAAAAATTACAAATATCTATAAGCTATTGGATTGTTCGGAAAGTTCTTTCCGTTTGGGAAAGCTAGTTCGTATCGGAAAATTCTATCACTTAATTACTAGACATTAATTCCGATATCTTATGTCTAATAATTGACGGGCAGAATTTTCCGGTACGAATTGGTTTTCCCAAACGGAGGGAACTTTAGGAACAACCCACCACAACCTATTGAATCACAAAGTTTAAACTGAAATAATTTGTGACTGATCTGAGACTTCTTTCACTCCAGCTTAATTCAGCTAAATTTCGATTAATGAAAGTTTGGAGTTACAGACGATATATTTCTAGAATTATGACAGCGATAATTAAATGCATTTAAATAGAAATCTAAATTTGAGAAAATTAATAAAATCGGGAAATAGATAATTTTATAACGCATGAGAGGAAAAACAAAATGTGTTTTCAAAAGAAAATTATAGTTACAAAGTCTTAAACCCATAAAAAATGCGTAATAAATTTCTAAATGAAAATGTGTAAGTAATAATAAAAATCTAAATTATAAATCTCATTTTAAAAATACATACTTGATTAAGCTTGAAGATGTGCTTCTTTCTATCAATAATTGACAAAGCTCCATTCTGTAAATAATAATAATACAAAGAGTAAAAATTTACATTCAAGGATTTTTTTGTTGTTGTTGATAACTTTTATATTAACCAGAGAACTATGTACTATCCGAAAATAATTCTCATTACTTACCGGCATCCATTTTCCAATATCGCCCGTATAATGCCATCCATCTTTGTCTATTGCTTTCTTGGTTTCCTCTGGATTTTTGAAGTACCCAAGAAACACGTTTGGACCCCGGATACAAATCTATGGTTTTAAATAATAAAACAGAATAAATAATAAAATACAAACTTCAAATGAAACAATCAAAAATTCAATTATTTGTGGAATACGGAAGTTGTAAATGTTCTCACTTAAGACTGTTCTCAAATCTAATAAAGTACAACTAAAATCAAGTACTACTTTTTGACACATTTTTATATTTATTTTTGATCTCAAACGCCTGAAAACTGGCAGGTTGTCTTATTGAGATACTATACAATCGAACAGTTTCCCCCCTTTTTTTGGTAAAGGCAGAAGATCTTTCAGAAAATGTCAATGTTGGTGTTTTGAACCGAGCTACAGTGCTTGGCAGAGTTGGAAAGGAAAACAACGGTTGTCATGAGACAACAATCGTTTATAAGTTGTAATTCATTTATCTAAAAATGAAAAAAAAAAAAAAAAACTGTTCGATTGCGAATCCCTTCAATAATCGTGCTTGCAAGTTTCATGCTTTTACGTTTAAAAATGAGTCAGAAATATGTCAAAGTTTCACGTAGTTGACCGGGAGAATTTTTTGAGAACCGCCTTAATACAGTCAAATCGCGATTTAATTATGGAAAAATTTTCATCGAAAATCATTGTTAAATAGAGGAACACGCTCGATAAATCAAAACGGTTTAAAAAGTAGTTATTTAATTAAAAAATAATTTATGAGTAGTACTTAAATATGTATTCATGTTAGCAAATTAAATATATACGTTATTTAAAAAAATATATTTTATTGATAATCCCTTTTCTTTTTCCCTAAATGTAGACCAGGTCACATGACTTTTTAAAAAAATGTTTAAAAAATATATGAATATTCATCTGTACATCAAATACCCACTGATTTACTATAATCCTGAAAACAGCTTATCAAACTTTTTGTTTGTTCAATAAATAAACATTATGTGACACGACATAATGCATTTTCTGCTTAAAGAAAAGGCAAGTAAAATATTCCAAATTCATAAAAATTATCGTTAAAACGGGAATTATACAACATAGAAATAAATACTGATGATTAATTAAAATTCTTCGTTAAATTGGGGAAATGGTTAAATCGGATTTTGTTGAATCAGAGATATGGTCATTCTAATTTGGTTTCAGAATTTATAACTAAGCTATACAAATTATTATTTTTTTCTTTTTTAGAATTCATTCCAGAAATTTTTTAAAAGAGATTAGGTTACTAACTTTTTCTGTCCATGTTTGACATGTGTTAGAATAAAAAAAAATTACAAACTGACTTTTATTCAAAACGTACTAAAAAGTAGAAAATATTTTTTCTCAATTAGTGAAAAAAAAGGAAAATATTATATGTTATTAATAATTTCCATATATTTATACTTTATCATGCGTATATATATTAAAAAATAAAAGGCGGGGCAGCAAACTTGTAAAACAAATGTGTAAACATTTGTTATGAGTTATAATTCTTGATAAAATTATTTTATTATGCTTTTGTGAAAGGAAAAAATCCAATTATATTCGTGTGTAACGAACATTTGTTGCTTTCTCTTTTATTCTTTAATATACATGTATGATAAAGTATAAATGCACTCAAACCTGGAAAAGTAAGAACTCAAAAGATACTCCATTCTGCTTCAGTAAAAAAAAAAATTCATTTATCCAGTTTTCTCATGTTTCAACATGTGCTTGTCTCAATAATAGAAGTTCATGTGTAATGCAAGTAGAAGCCGTTCTCTTTTTTTTTTCTTTAAAAAAAAAAAAAAAATGTTGTATAATGATAAAATATCCAATTTCTACTGACACTAAACTTATTTATCAACCACAGAAATGTTTTTTAATTAAAAAAAAAAAAGAGTAAAAAGAAGTATCACACTTGTCTATCTAACAGATAACTTATTTTTCTATCTATAAATTTCATGCACAAATTCAAATGTCTGGCATAAATTGAATAAGATGATCTCTTAAAAATTAAATAAATAAATAAATAAATGAAATCCAGAAATAAATAAATGAATGAATGGGTGTCTGGCAGAAGGACCTATGTTTCAAAATTTAAATTTTACAGAAATGAGGAACAAACTATTAATGTTATTGATTAGCAATATCCTGATCACCTACTGCAATATAGGCCCTTATTCCGATCTCAATTACCACCTATTTTTATCTTCCTTCTGAGCATTGATGAGTAATTAAAAACTCCACAGTATATAATAAAAAAAAGTTCATATTTATACAAATGGCAAAAAGATATGCTTACTTACTTCTCCAACATCATCTTTCGAATCATAGAAAAGTTCTGGAACGCTCACTAGCTTAATGTGATTGGTAGATAACGGAGGCCCAACAAAACCTACAGCAAAATAAACATTGCTGACATTTAAAAAAAATCATAACGAATGAAAAAAAAATGTGCAAAACATCAAATAGTAATTATATATTCTTATAAGCATTCGCTCTTGTGAAAAGATCGTGTCTAATTTATCTGAGTCTTGGACAGTTTACTTCGGTAACAAGCTTTACTCAATCGAAAACACCCGCTCGCTGATGTTAATCCTATGGGAGAATTCTTTTAAAATTTGCATTTCAATATTTCAATATTTATTTTATTTAAATGGTAATGATTTTAATATGTAATGATTTTAATTTAATGGTAATGATTTTAGTAAAATGGTGATAATATAAAGTAAATGATTCAAATAAATTATATTTAACTAAGAACTCAAACCGGAAAAATCTAAAAATAATTTAAATTACTAAAAAATTTGCGAACAAAACAAAAAAAAAATATATATATATATATTGTACGGCCACTGAAAAGTGTCTTTTTTTTTATTGTTTGCTTTGCCCGCCTTTCCACCTGGCATTTTTGATGTTTTTATGGAACATGTCCCGAACCCTATTTTATCCTTAAACTTTTAATCAGTAGTATTTTACTTCCTATCGACTCTATCCTTAATCTATTTTGCTTTTCTTCTTATATTTTATCTATTTTTCAATTTTTGAAATTCTCTCTTGTTTTAATTTTAATTGCTTATATAAGCACTCTTATCTATTCCCAACGGCTCACATTTACGAGTCATGTTACTCACAATCGACTGGGCGTAAAGTTGCTGCAACTAGGAAGCCCCTGAACTGGTCTCAACTGTTCCGGACTGTTCCGGACATTTGCATTTTACATATATGTGAGTTAATCAAGTTAGCTATCTGCCAATAGCGGTAGCGAAATATCACCGAATTATATAAATCACGAACTTCGTACATATGTTTCTTCTAATTCGAAGCTTTTGAATTCAAAAAGAGAAATAATGGCATAGTTGAAAATTTCCTAAATTAAAAGCAAAAATCGAAACAATTCAATCTTTTTAGTAGGCAACATTGCAGAGGTATGCATTCAACTACTTTGGTATCAGGTGGTAAAGAGTAAGAAAAATATCATTCTGTTGATTTGGTATTTTGAAGGTTTCTTTACATTAAAAGGAAAAATTATATGTATTAAAAATATTAATTGAATTAAGCACATATCTTAAATTACATTAAAGTTTTGAAACAACTTTTATTTGAATGTATGTATTTTGTTCTATTTGATGGAGCGACAAATATAATTCAGAGATATTTAAACGCAAAAATATGTGCGATCATAAACAATGACACGAACAAAGATTCAGTAAAAAAAAATTTTTTAATGCTTAGTTATAAAAATAGCTACATTGATTTTTTTAAATAAAAATTTCATTCCCGGATCCACCTCAGAGCATCTTTGTGGCAATATTCGCTACACCAGGGTATAGGACAAAATTAGCACGCGCCACTCGCCAATTGGTGAGTAATACTGAAAATTTGGCGATTGATTTTATTGCCACCACTGGTCAAACTTAATAGTCACACTCGCCAATTGCGATGAATGAATGGGAAGATATTTTTCCCCCGCTGTCGCTCGACAAATTTCGAAACCATTTGGCGAATTTCACGATTTTTCGCCGAAATTATTTGATGGATTGCGATTTTTTTCTCGAAGCCATTCGACGATATTCGAAATTTTTTTCTCCCGAAACCAGTTGATGAATTTTGCGGTTTTTCCACAATCGATTAATGAATTTTGCGATTTTTCTGCTATCGATTGACAAATTTCGCGATTTATCGACTATCGATTAACGAATTTCACGATTTTTCCATGAACGAACAAATTGTGCACTTTCTTTCCACTGATGTCCGACAAATTTCACACTATTTCCGCTGCAATTCAACGAATTTTGCAATTCTGTACCGCGATTGTTAGACAAGTTTCACTATTTTTTCCCAAGATCATTTGACGAATTTGCGATTTTTCCCCCCGAACCTATTTGACGATTTTCTCAAAATTTTTCATGACAGTTAGACATAATTAATTTTTTTCCTGCAATGCCTGATTTCTTTCCCGAGACCATTTGACGAATTTCGCTGTTTATTCCACAATCGTTTGACAAATTTCGCAAATTTGTTATAAAATATTTGTAAATTTGTTATTGGCCAGTTCTGAAATACACTGACGAGTAAAAAAATCCATGTACTGGCCAGTGGCCAGTGAGTAAAAAAGTTAATTTTTACCTATACACCAGAGCCGTTCAACTGGCGGCTGCCGGGCTGCATGCAACACTGGGTGTGGACCGGCAGAGAAACGAAAACCTCCTTAAAATATCCAAATTTTAATGTATATCTTTTAAATTGTGGGTTCCGTAGTTTTTTTTATCGATAATATTGTTTCAAAATAATGCAAGTATGAATTTAGTATTGCAAAAATTCCTTTCGTGCATTACCACTAATCAGATAAAACATTATGACTGTGTCTCCAAATTAATTCGCTTGCTAGTCTGAAATATCATTGTCTGTCATTGTATCAAATTAGAAAAGCATTCTGGTGATAACACATGGACTGATAAGTTCCCGGTCTAATAAAGAAAACACAACTTTTTAACATAATTTATGACTTTATAACTTTATAACTTTAAAACTTTAATAAATATCATAACTTTAATAAATAATTCAATAATAATAATAATAATAATAAAATAATAATAATAATAATAATTTAATAATAATAATTTAATAAATAAATAAAAAGAATAATTTTATAATAAATAACAATTTTATAACGAAAAAGCTCCAAACAGTGCTCAGAATCATAGACTCGTTGTTGTTTTTGGTCAATAGTCAACACGCGCGGCACCCACTTTGACAACAGCTTTTTCATAGACAAATGTTTATTCAAAATAAAACCTACACGCTCCTTGGATAACTTCAGAGTTTGAACTATTTCCTGCAACTTCACTTTACGGTTCCCCAAAACGATTTTGTGGACTTTTTTTATATTTTCCGGAGTAACCACCTCTTTTGCGTGGTGCATCACTGGTTTCCGTACGACCACGTTTAAATTCAGCAAATCAGTCAATAATGGTTTATTTATCTGGTGCAGTGTCCGCATAACGCTTATCAAGCCAACCTTTTGTTTGAACGGTGTTTTTTCCCATCAAATAACAATTCTTGAAATTCTTGTTTACCCATTTTTTTGTTTATCAACAAAGTCGTTCAACTAAAACCACTCTAACGTTTTATCCACACGGGGAATCGTCATGACATTTTTTCTGCTACCTTTTAAAGGTTAGTATTTACTAAAAAAAGCATCGGTTCGGCGATTGCAACGCCATCTGTGTGCCAGACCGGGAACTTATGAGCCGATGTTATAAAGCTATCATTTTATCAAATTGGTATAAGTCTAATGGAGAAAACTAATGATTTTAAAGTTATTGATAAACAAAGCAAAACTTAAAGCAGCCCAACTACTCACATTCAGTAGATTTGACGCTACAAAGCTGAGAACTCGCAAATTATTTGCGTATAAAGCACTAAAATTGAGTGACATAGGTTTTTAATCATTGACATCTCATACAAATAGACGCCGGATCAGCAACCCTTTTTTGAAGAAAATATGTCCCTTCCCACCAGCAGGTGCTGGTGGGAGAATGTTATGCCAAACAGGTTTTTTCCCCGCCAAACTGTCACTGGAAGTCCACCGTCTGTTTCTTTTATTACGAGAACGGAAACAGAAAGTTGCCAAGAAAGGGATTACCGCCAGAAAGCGGCACCCTTTCGCCGTTTTTTGGCAATGAAAGGCGAAAAATGTTTTCTTCAACAATCTCTGGAGAGAAGAAAGGGATCCGGTGTCCATTTATATTATAAGTCAATGTTTTTAATGCGTAGTATAATGTACTTTTGGACACTTATTAAGCAGATCAGAAAGGTTTGAAATGATGAAAATTGATTAAAGTTTGGTCATGGATTAGGCAGCCTGCAATTAATTTAAACTATTACCTCGTTTTGCATTTCTTTATTTATGTTCTATAGTAATAAAAATATTTGGCAAATTGTAAAACACACTAACAAAAAAATTAATATTGCAAAACTACTGTGTGGCTGAGATAAGAAAGACTCTGTAACTGGTCTCGGCTCAGTACTGGTCCCAGGGTAATTGGTCAGTTGACTTTATTTTAGGGAAGTCCGGCCTTTTCTTTTTTTGCCAATTTTCTCTCGTTCAATCTATCATTTAGAGAATTATCGCAGTCTTTTGTCCTTTCGCTCCTACGGACGAAGTTCCCTCCCTACAAGTTTTGGAACCTTCGAAAACAGGAAACCTACTCAGGGTTTTCTAATCTGAGACACACGGTAGTTTTGACACGATTTTGAAGCCTAAGTTTCATATTTTCCAATGGTCGCATTTCTTCTTTCTTTACTGCTTTTAACGTTGTCTTTCGATTATACCCGAAGAAACAAAAAACGTAACAAATATATACAAAATTCAAAATCCATAAAAAAATTATCTTATTTTTTGTTATAACTTGAAAAAAAAATGTAGAAAAATTAATTTCCCTTATTTACAAAAAAGAAAGATTTAAATTCGTTAATTAGTTCAAAAGTTGTCGCGCCAAAATCTCTAAAAAAATCAATGTTGCGAGATATGGTAATTGAGTTTAAAGTTTTTTCTTCGCAGCTATCGTCGGTATGTGCGGTTCAACGCTTACGGTTCTTAAGACCGCAATTTTAGGGCTTTTCCCATCGGACAAACTGCACGACATCCTTAAAGGTTCAAATATAATAAGAATAACAATAATAATATTTTATTTTGGCAAGTTCCCTTTCTAAGGAGAAAACATAAGTATAACAAATGTTTTCCGTGCGTAAGTTAAAGTAACAAATCACATTTTGGCTCATGTGCTCAAAAATTATAAAAGCATTTATATTAGACAGGAAGTCAAAGATTACAGGGCATCTTTTATTAACAATTCCTTTTAATAACGGCCAGCGACAATGTTTTTAAGATGAAGTGCGGTTCACGTAAATGGGGTCCGATGAAGTCAAAAGATTGAACATTACTGTACTCGACTCTCCTCAAATAGACAAACCTTATTATTACAGATGTCTAGATGACAAACTTTAAAAAAAAAATTAATGAATCTAATCATTTTTCTTTAAATAAAAGTAATATTTCCAGGCGTGAAGGTTTTTATAAAAAACTAATTTCTTTAATAAAACTAATCATTTAAACTGGTATAGTTATGCTATTCTCGATTGCATATATATATATCATCATCAACAGTTTTCAAAACACTTCTGGATGTAAGTCTCCCCCAGATTTTTCCATTGTTACTTGTCTAGTGCTTTAGTCATCCAATTAACACCGGCCATTTTTCTGATTTCGTCACTCCGTCTCTCTCTCTCTATATATATATATAAGCCTTGATATTTAAAATGAGACAGTCAAAATAAATTTTGTCGAAAACCAGATTTAAAACATTGTTTTTTTTATAAGAAGTTAGGAGCCTGATATGAGGCAGTGATTCCAATTTGGGATTTGAAAAAAAAAAGACCTTTCAGAATTTCTGTATAGCAATTTTTGTTTTATTTAATGTATGTTATTAAATACAAAAATTACTATACAAAAATTCTGGTAGAACAGTAGTTTTTTTTAAACAAAAAAGGGCTAACTTGGCCGCTTTGTGTCAAGATGAACGATAAGGCTAAAGAAGAATGACATATAACGGATTCCAAGCTTCGTGAAAAACTTGTTATGTCTATAAAAATAAGACAATTTGAACCAATAGTGTCTATACGAAATACTGCTGTATGTAGTTTGTTTTATGCTATTTTATGTGCTGACCTTAAAGTTTTTAATCAGCCAGAAACACTGTTTTGCATGAGAACATATTTTCTATATTAATATCTTCATAGATAAATTTCATTGATAAATTTTCGTTAATTCTAAAATAATATTTTAATCTATGGTTTATCCATTTTTCATGTGTTTCGATATTTTTCATTGGCCACATAAGTTTTACCCAGGCAATATGACATATTGAATTAGAAACTCACCACTGTCATGTTCTGACATGAGAGTTACTGCTGCAGCGCCGACTTCAGAAAGACCGTATGCTTCAAAAACCTAAAATTATAACACTATTTATAATAAATATTGTTAATAATATGAATACTGTTTATAATGAAAACAATTAACTGAAGTTTCTAAACCTACACAGAAATGCGAGATAACCATAGAATTTAAAATCTAAAACAAACTTCAAATGTTATTTAGGTTATTCAAACAATCATTCATAGACGATAATACACATATTAGAATTTTCTAAGAAAGTTATTTAAAGAGGCAATAATACAGTCCATTTAAAAAGTTAAGGAACATAGTAAAATATATTAATAAAACTGGAAGGAGAAATATATGAATAATTTCGCATTATATACACAAAATGAAATTGAAGTGAAAGATAATAGATATATTACAATGCTTATATCAGCACTATTAAGAAAAAATATGCCATGTACAGAAGTGGCCAAAATTGTGGAAACCTTTTGGGAAAAATGCTTTTTGGAAGTTTGATGGCGCATAACGCCAAATATTTATTAGTAATACCATAAAAAGTATAGATAACTGGAAATAATTTAATCAGGAATATCTTGCAATACAGTTTGTTCAATTATAATTATTTCATCAAACGTTATAGCCAAATAATCAGAAAAAGGCAGTAAAACCTTGTTAGGTTGATAATAATTATATTTCTTTTGTTGAATGTAGCCAATGCATATGAGTGTTTGGAGTGACACACAGAATCAATTTTATTTGGTAATGAGTCAATCAAAGCTAGGGTAGGATTTCAAAATAAATATGCCATATTCTGGTATTTATAGGAGGACTTTTATCACTATTTTAATGGTTGCTGTAAAGTTGCTAAAGTTTTGTGTCACCTTTCAATTTTTGGGCTAGTAAAGCATAATTAAATTAAGAAAACATCATAAATAGTTGATTAGTTACCCAGAAATCAATGTATGACAATATTGTTAAATATAGAGAGATATGGTTATGAAGAAATTTGAAGTAAAATTGGAAGTAAATTAACAAAGGTGTGTCTAAGTCACGCAAAAAAGACTGGTAAAGCCAGGAAAAGGTGCAGGAGATCAATAGGCGGTAGACGAGTAAGGTCCCTGTGAATAGGTCACAGAAAACAATCATCTCGGTATATGCAACCTGAAATGGTGCACTGCAATGGGCAGTTGAATCACAGTGCAGTAGTTTGGTCTAAATACTAGAATTTTATGGGAAAAAAAAATATAAATCAAATAAAGGTTGAAAATATTAAACTGAGAAAAAAAAACTTGTTTATTAGACAGAGAAATAGTAGGGTCATATTATTTGGAGCGTTAAAATTTTTTTTAATGGAATTCCAGCATTTTGACCATTAAAAATATTGCACGTTGCACATAACGGTAATTTGATTCAATTCCTCATTGCAGTGCACTATTTCATATTGCATACATCGAGATGATTATTTTCTGTGACCTGTACACAGAGATTTTACTCTTCTACCTCCAGTTATCTCCTGCACCCTTTCCTGCCTTTACCAGTCTTTTTTTGCGTGACTTAGACATACCTTTGTTAATTTACTTCCAATTTCACTTCCAATTTCTTCATAATCATAGCTTTCTACACTTACAAATATTGTCATACATTTATTTCTAGGTAACTAATCAACTCTTAATGATGTTTTCTTAATTTTCTTATGCTTTACTAGCTGAAAAATTTCAAAAGTGAAAAAAAAAAACTTTAGCAAGTTTAGGAATCATCAAAAATAGCAATAAAAGTCCTACTATCAGTACCAAAAGGTATATTTTATTTGAAATCCTACCCTAGCTTTTATTGACATATTACCAAATAAAATAGGATCTGTCTGTTACTCCAAACATTCATTCGCATTGGCTACATTCAAGAAAAAGGAAAATAATTATCAACCTAAATTTTACTGTCTTTTTCTGATTACTTGGCTATAACTTTTGATAAAATAATTATATTATTGTACTGCATGATATTCTTGATTAAATTATCTTTCCAGTGATATTATAGCTTTTGGATTACTAAGAAATATTTGGTATCATGAGCCATCAAACTTCAAAAAAAGCATTTCTCTCGAAAGGTTTTCATAATTTTGGCCACCACTGTATATGGATTGGTTTCAACCAACCAAGCATTTTCCTTGAGTAGTATAACAGCGAATATTCAATTTCCTTGGTAATTTAAAATGAAGAAGACTGCGGAATTCACAAAGAGGGAATTTTAAACATTTTTAAGTTGAAATCGAAAGGTAAGCCCGTTATTGAGATTTATGAAGTTCAAAGATGTAGAATTACCAAGTACTAGATTGAAATACAAATTGCGACAGAAAACCAAGTTGCGGGAGGTCACATGTAACAAGTGAAATGTTCAGACTGATGAAAAGTTAAAAGATTAGCATCAAAACAAAATATGTCCATAAGGCAAATTAAACACAATCTAGGTATCAATGTCTCAAAGAACAAAATAGACACATAAGAGAATGCAAGAACATTGAAAAAAAAGTCCTGCAAATCGCGCCTAAAATTACGCCATAAGCAGTTTCAGAATGGTTTAAGCTCTAAGTAAAGTCAGCCAAATAATAATAAAAATTAAGAGGGCGGGATTAGCCCCTCTTTCCCTCTTTATACTTAACCAATGAACCCCCAAAACTAATCAAGGAAGCGCCTTATCATAATGAATCTATATACAAAATTTGAAGAAAATCGGATAATTCTGCATAAAAAACCCATTTATCTAAATTAGGCGGGGGGGGGGTAGCCCCCATACCTCCTTTATACCTAACCAATGAACTCCCAAAATTAATCAGGGAAGCGCCTTATCACAATGAACCTATAAACAAAATTTGAAGCAGAACGGTTATTTCTATCAAGAGTTGTCGCGTTACGTACATACATACGTACATACAGAATCGGCGGGCACATTAGCTCTCAGGCTTTGATAGCCTGTGAGCTAATAATATAAACAAGAACGAAAAATCCTGCATTATGCATAGATAATGAAATACTTTCCAACACTAATAGGATATTATTAAGATTTTTTTTCCACAATGAAACGAGAAACATTATTAGAATGCACCGTAAGCAATTTTCCCCCATAGATCATAATGTAACGGAATCCTTTTCTGCGCTGCTGAAAATCATAATATAAATGCTATTTATATAAAAATATAAATGCTATTTATTCTATACTACTGAGGAAGAATGTTGTAGTCCATCTCAATGATGTATATCAATCTCACTATGCTTGAAGTAACGTAACATCAATAAAATGTACCGAAAACGATTTTCTCCATAGACACTAATGTAATGAAATTCTTTTGCATGTCCCTGAAAACGAACTATAAATGCTACACACACTTCATTTTCAATACCGAACATCCTATTGTAAACCTCAATAATACATAAAACTTTCATGGTGATCCGAGTATATTTATGGGAGTTAGAGCTGTGACAAACAGACAAACCAAATTCATAACACTTTTCAACAATGTTTGAAAGTGTTAAACAAGAGTACACCAGTATACAGTTAAATCACTAAAATGTCTTTTGGGAAATAAAAGGAAATAGTCATTCGACTGGAAATTATGTCTTCTTTAAATTAATGTTGACAAATTTAACTTAAAAGGTCGTCTTCTCAGTGAATTTGTACCAAATTCTAAAAAAATCTATACGAACACATAATTTTGACATCCTATTTGACTTTTTCGGTAAATTTTAGCTTAGGATAGCAAACGGGAAGTTATTCGCTAGTTTAGAAATAATGAAAGTTTAAAGTTTGGAATTCTTAATGTTAAGTTCAATATTAATGATTTCAAAACAGATTGCAAATATATAATATACGGTTAATTTTCGATGCATAACTCATAAACTACTTGGCGGAATGAGCTGTACTTTTGGATTTGCATATTCGAAACTTCTAGAGATATATTTCTGTTTAATATATATATATATGTATGTTAAAATTCATCTTTGTTTCGAAAATTATTTCGAAAAAATATATTTTTTGAAATAAATTTTCGAAAAAGAAAATGAATTGTAATGTATAAATTTCTCCGACTGTACTACATGCGATACGGGGACAAGTGTCCTCTTGCATTATTCAGCGACAAAAAGAAATGCAATCTGGGTAGCACTTTATAGTTGGAATCGCTACTGCATGAAATCAGAAATGACATGTCTCTGATGGTTTGGGAAATGATTGGCTTTAATGACCAAACCTTCCCAGCCTTTCTACATGGGAAACTACATCCAACAAAGCATCAAGAGACACCAGAACAGCATCTACTTCTATTTGGTAAAATCTTAAAATATCCTGAGTGGAGACAAAGTGGCATGACAAAGTTTTAATCCACAGCTCAGTACAAAACCGTAGCGAAATCTTAATGTTTTAGATTGGTCAGCTTTAAACCCAGACTTAAATCTGATGGAGAACATTTGAGATATCCGGCAAGACCGGTCTTAAGCCTGCTTTCAGGCACGTTTTCTTTGCGCCTGATGAATAAAGACTGATAGTTAGTGATGGGCATAATGATTATTTTGATTATTCGAATGAATCGTTCGGGCATGTGCAGAAGCATATCTGTTAAACTTCAATTTTTTTTTTTTTATTATTCAACATGAACTATTATTCAACAGAAACTGCAGAAACTTTTTTTTTTTTTTCAAAATTTCTGGTAGTAATTGAATAATAAAAAAAATTGAAGTTTGACAGATATGCTTCTGCGCATGCCCGAATGATTCATTCGAATAATCAAAATAATCGTTATGCCAAATCATTACTGATAGTTCTTTCGAATGGCCTTGCGTATCTCTTAATTTTATGGTTTTAAGATTTTTTTTCTTACCTTTATTCCTGTATTTTGGATTGAAAAAATAGATTGAGACTAGGTTTCCTATACAAAGATTGTTTACTGTTTTATTTTCTACCACTTTTTAAAGATTGTAGTCTAAATAACTGAAACACCTTATATATACCGACATTTTATAGATTGAAGCTTATTTTCTTTAGCATAGCGAGGGTTTTAAATTGCCAAAATACTTTTTGTTGTTAGATTTACTTTTATTTATTTATTTATTTATTTATTTATTATTGTAAAGGATATTACGTATGGACCACTGATTCCCAGATGAAATATCTGCCCGAGTGCGAGTTAAATTTTACGGCTCCCTCATTAAATTAAATTTCAAAACTTCGATTATTCTTGTACACAAGTACAAAATTTAGTTTTGTAACAAATAATTTAATTCTTTAACGATATTTTCTTTATCAAAAGACTAATTTAAACTTGGTATACTTTTATATTCTTAAATTGACTGGCCAATTAATTAGTAAAAAATATATATTTTTAAATAATAATAAAAAAAATGATTTAAATGTTAGATAGCAAAATCAGTAATACAATTCTGTGCAAGGAAATTGCATCATCTTTGATTTTTCTGGATTTTCCAAGAGGAAAAAAAAACACACACCATACATTGTAATCGCGAAATTGCCACAGATAAAACGATAACAACGTTTAGGATTTTTATTTTAGACTAATTAGAACTTATCAAATGTGCGAGAGGAAAAAATAATTAAAAATACTAGAAAATGAATTTTTTTTATAGATATTAATTTAGCGCCAAAGTGCCGTATTTTATAGTTAATCTGATTTCATGGGTAATCTTCCATAATTGGGTCCATAGTCAAATGGCGTGTTTGGTTCATAAGTTATGTTTAAAATCTTTAGTGGTATGCCCATCCATTTTAAAGAATATTGGAGCCGTGATGCTTGATGAGCTCTAATTAGTCTAAAATAAAAATCCTAAGAGTTGTTATCGTTTTCTCTGGGGCAACTTCGCGATTAAAATGTATGGTGTGTATCTTTTTTTTTCTTCTTCTCTTACATTAAAAAGCTTATGGTCTGAAAATTAATTTAAAACCTCTCATAAAAGTCACTAAATTGAGCTACAGTTTTCAAACTCGGGTTTAATTCAAAAGTATATTTTTTTCCTATTCTATGATGTAAAAATTGAAATTATGTAATGTTTAGAAGTAATATAAGGGTACAATAAAAGCAAAAGCTATTAGCACCTTTGTAACTATCGTTATACATTTCTAAAATTAATGAAATATTTCTCAGAGATGACAGAAAAGCCTATAGTGAAAGAAATAGGATTTTGTCACTAAAAATATGCATTTTTAATATAAATTAAAAAATATAAATTAAAAAAAAAACTCCCTAAGTAAATAAAAATTTTATGTTTTTGCTGATTTTTCTCCTTAAATTTGACTTTTTATAACTTATTTGACTTATTTTTAGTTTAGGAATGAAAAATCCATTTGTATAATCCATTATTTTCTGTCGAATTTCACTCCTGCAGGAGTGAACTCCTTCAGCACATTTCCATGGAAAATTAATTGAAAAATTAATTGGAATTCACTTGACATTTTATTTTTATTATTTCTTTTATGATATCAGTTATTGATTTTACTTTATGATAGTAGATATTTATTTTATTTATATAAATTTTAATTATAAGTTAATTTTTATTCAACCAGGAAGCACCTGATAACATTATGGCTATTTCCATTTTCCGAAATTTTCATGGTCCTATGCGGGCCGGATAATCAGGATTCTAATTAAAACTGAAAAGTGTTAATAAGCAAAGCATTAAGAAATCTCCATAAGAAATGACAGTAAATATTACCAAGCATCCACTTGCACATCTAAAGAACTTCATTACTTCTTTAGAAACAGGAGCAGAAGCACAAAATAACATATCAACCTTTCCACCCATTAGTTCTTGGACATTGCGAAACAACAGATAATCCCATATTGTTTCTTTAGAAACTATACCCCTAAAAATACAAAGTATGAAATCATGAATTATAAATATAGTTAAAACATTCATGTTACCTGATGAAAGTATGTGGCTATACAATTACTTGTATGATAACACACTAAGACTTTTGAAATGCATTAAAATTGGTTGGATTAAACTTTTAAAATTAAACATAAAACAAGTTATTTTGCGACCATTAGTCGTCCTACAGATCGTCGTAGCATCATTTCGTTGCGCAGAATTCGCAGAGGCGCACAGTGGAGTATTTGACCCAAAAACCTGGCCAAAAATGCAAAAATTAAAATTTCGTCAACAATTGTAAAAGTTATATTTTTTAATAGCTAACTAATTGGAGCGTCGATCTATTTCAGGAATCTGAGTTATATCAGGTGGCTCCTGCACTCAGTTGAAAAGGAAGTTTCTTTGTGAGAAGATGTGGTTTTTGGTTGCTTTTTAGTATTGTTGTTATGTTTAAATATAATTTTTTTTGTGGCTGAATGAATTGTTGAACTGAAATTAAACAGGCTTACGTGTTTCAGAAAGGTCAGAGGTTAGTGTTAAACTATGTGTTAATTTAAATAGTTTAGTTTAAAAAAACACATTAAACTTGTAAAAGGGATATTTTTAAAGCGTTTTTTGATCTAATTTAAACATATCGAAAGCTTTTTAAAGGTGTGTCGGGCTTTGTTGGACCATTTTTAGCTCACAGGCTATCAAAGCCTGAGAGCTAATGTGCCCGCCCGTTCTGTATGTATGTATGTATGTATGTACGTATGTATGTACGTAACGCGATAACTCTTGATAGAAATAAGAGTTTTGCTTCAAATTTTGAATATAGGTTCATTGTGATAAGGCGCTTCCCTGATTAGTTTTGGGGGTTCATTGTTTAAGTATAAAGGGGTTAACGGGGGGTTAACCCCCCCCCCCTAATTTAGATAAATGGGTTTTTCCTGTAGAATTATCCGATTTTCTTCAAATTTTGTATATAGGCTCATTGTGGTAAGACGCTTCCCTGATTAGTTTTGAGGATTAATTGGTGAAGTATAAAGGGGGGAACGGGGGCTAATCCCCCCCTTAATTTAGATAAATGGGTTTTTCATGCAGAATTATCCGATTTTCTTCAAATTTTGTATATATGCCTATTTTGGTAAGGCACTTCCCTGATTAATTTTGGGGATTCACTGGTGAAGTATTAAGGGGGGAATGGGGGGGGGAAAACCCCCCTTAATTTAGATAAATGAGTTTTTCATGCAGAATTATCCTATTTTCTTCAAATTTTGTATATAGGTTCATTGTAATAAGGCGCTTTCCTGATTAGTTTTGCGGGTTCTTTGGTTAACTATAAGGGATGGGAACTGGGGGATGATCCTCCCTTAATATAGTGTCGATTTCTTTATTTTTCGAGGGGCTTATTTCAAATTCTTTGGAATAAGAGTATAATATACAATTAGTGTGAATAGACTGTGAGCTCAATGCCCTCAGTTTTACTGGGCAGTTTTTTTTATTGAATTATAATCGTATTAGTTATAGTTTTGAGTGCCAATTTCCCCCCAAAAAATCTGCCGCATATTGTTGCCAATTTTACATATAATTTTTTTTCGAGATGACTATTTAAATACTCTGTTTTGCGGCCACCGAATTGAAAAGATAAGAACTATATTTTTACTGTCGTATTGCAGGTATTAAGCTCACAGGATATTACCCGAGAGCTATTGCACCTACAGATTCTGTGTGTATGTATGTATGTATGTACGTACGTACATACATACATACGCACGAAACTCGATATCTCTTGATAGAAATATCCGATCGCCTTCAACTTATTTATTGAAAAAAGGTTCTCTAATTAGTTTCGGGAGCTCATAGGTGAAATGTAAGGAGAGAAAAGAGGGGATTAAAGTCTCTGTTAAGAGATGATGGTAGTCCCGATAAAGGCCAAGAACAGAGTGATGAAGAAGATGAAGACCAGAGTTCTGAAGAAAATCATATTGAAACTGGTAATATATTAAATACACTCAAAAACTAGACTATCTATACTATGTAGACTCCACTTTGCTAAACCTATTATTAAATGTGACTTTATTAAATATAAATTAAATGTAATAATTATTATTAAATGTAATTTAAATGTAATAAGCATTATTAAATGTAAATAATAAGTTTTATATATAGTAAAATTAAATACATTTAATTAAGCATTAATAGTAAATAAGATAAATCTATCAACAATTACTTTTCTCTTATAAACAGTAAACTGTTAAGGTTGCAAGTCGTTCCACTTCCAAGTTCTCTTCACTAATGTTGAGCCTACGGGTATAAGATGTTTTTGTATTTTTAAAATATCTCCTTAGGAAATTAATATTTTTAACTTCTTTTCTCTCTGTACTTTTCTTAAAAGATGCCTCTTTCTGTCTTAGTTGTCAATATATATATATATAATGTATACTTTTTTTTTATATGAAGTGTAAACATCTTACTTGCACTTTGTCAGCTTTTAAGATATAAAAGATTAATATAAGCATATGTTTTAGAAATATTTTGAGAACTAAGAAAAATATAAACATCTTTTAAGAATAACACAAAGAAAAAATGAGTTAAAAATATCAAATTATCGAGGAGATATTTAAAATATACGAATGCATCACTGCATCACATGCCCATTGACCTAACATTAGCGAAGGGAATTCGGTAGTTGAGTGACTATAGCAGCCTTAAGTAAACTTTGCACAATATATTTATATTTTAAATAAATGTATACATTTATGTGAATGTAACAATAAATAAGTGTATTTACTTATAGTAAATCAACAGCAATTATTTTTAACTTTATAACACTTGAAAAATAATTTTGGCCAGGATTTAGGATCAGGCGGTAATTCACCTCGAGGTACAGATTGAAACATATCAGTTATTTGACGGCTTGACGTAATTGTTAAGAAAAGGTTGTTTTATATTTTTGGGCTTGAGAGAGAAAATGGAGAGTTCTTACAGTATCTTTGATTGATTACTGTTGGTCACACGATCAAAAATAGGGCTAATAATACATTAAAAAAAAGGACTAACATTACGTACAGAAAATATCACATTGTTGGTCCAAAGCCCGGATGCAAAGCAGAGAAAATACTTTTAACTTTTGATGATATTTCAGTTTTTAAAATCCTAAATCATAATTTATCATAATTCAGTATAACTGAATTATTTTTATATTATCGCATTAACAAATTACTATCACATATATTATCATCACCTTTAATGGCATTATTGCCTCGAATAACTATGTGCGATGAAATAACGCTTCGGCGAATTGACGTGATGCTTAAGAGCCTACATCAGTCACGCGAAAAAACGCTTAAGCTAATGTTAAGTCTATGGGAAGGTTCTAGCGCGATTTATCGCTCACATTTTAATATTTTTAAATGCTTTTTTTTGCATAGGATAGTTGAGGTAAATCTCCAACGTTGTTAGTTTTTACTTTTTCGATTTTTGGTTCCAGTTATTTTATATAAGGGTAATTTCACTTTCAGAACCGGTTCAAACCGGTTCCAAAATTGGAAATGCCCGCTTATAAAAAAAACTGCAACAAAAATCGAAAAAGTAAAAACTAGCAACGTTGGAGATTGACCTCAGCTATCCTATGCAAAAAAAGCATTTAAAAATATTAAAATGCGAGCGAGAAATCGCACTAGAACCTTCTCATAGAGTTAACATTAGCTTGAACGTTTCTTCCCGTGACTAGTGTAGGCTCTTAAAGTTGGGTAAACCTTTTAAAATTAACCGATGGCTATTTGCCGAGAATAAGAATTTCTTTCCTAAACTAAGTTCAATATTTCGAATTAATAATTTATAAATTTATCGAAAAACATAAAAAAATCATCGTTTTATTAGTTTGAAAGTAATGACTATTACATTTTCGAAAAAAAAACAAACAAAAACAAAACACGACTAAGCGATACCGCTGGGAATACATAAGCGAGGACAGTGACTATTTTGAAGATTGAGGTCTGAACTTTGAGGGTGACTGTAAAGGGAGTATTGCGATATTCAGGAAATAACCTTTCTTGTTTTGAAAACAGATCCATTATTCTGGCGAACCTTCTTTTGAACTAAATATGATAGGTCAGTTTTATTATAACAGTGTCTTCATTGGTTTCGAATTGATCGATTTATTAAGGCAAGATTGCACGAGGGTCATATGCCATTGGAGATGGAGTTTTCTTGACAGAAGCCTCCTAAATAAAGTCAATCATCTTCTGCTTGAAATTCGCTTTATCCTACTCGTATTTAAGCAATACTCGAAGAAAAACGCACAAACTTTCCAAAAAAATTGGAACATTTTATTGTGTAAATGAGACAAAATAATTTAAAATTTTATTTCATACCCTTAATTTGAAGATAAAAAAATTCGAACTAACCAGAGTTTTGAGCTGGTGGGTCGGTCCAACCGGGCGAGATTCCGTCTCGTTTTCTTTTTGCGTTCACCGACCCATTTACACAATAAAATATTCTAATTTTTTAGTACAATTAAAATTTATTTCTTTTACTGAAGACACCTGGCAACAATCATCTTTTAGAAAGATCGAATGTTCCACTCAATTCATATAAAAAAAAAAAAAAAAAAAATCTGTGGAAAAAGTCCTTGTCACATGTTCTTAAATTCATACAATGAATAAAGCTCATGTTTAAAGATAATTTTTAGGGTTGGTTGATTGATTGGTTGGTTGATTGATTTATGACGGCCGATTATCTACTCCAGGGATACTTCTAAGGGGGGGGGATGCCCTCCGTGAGTGTCTTTCTAAGGGATCCTAACCCGTATTTACGGCAAGGTTAGAAAACCACGAATTTTTAGGGAGGGATGAGTGTTGATATAAAATACGACAAGACTGTATCGATAGGTGTTTTAAATTTTATTTAATATCAGTATTTCAAGCGTGTTTTAAAATGAGTAAAATAATTGTCAATCAAAGGATACCATTTGATAATATGCGTTAAGTACTAATTTTAAATGTCAGGAAATGTTTTTTTTTTCTATTCACTGATAATCAACTGTTAATTTCATACAAGCGACAATAAAATAAGTAGCTTAGTTATTGCATTTTTGGTAAGCTAGTGTGATAGATACACTGAATGTTAAAAGGCTATGAGAAAAACAATATACCTTTTCAAATTTTTCTCTTTTTGATTTAAAGCAACTTTAAGGAGATATCTTTTTAACAGATTTGGGCCAACCTTTTGCTTCACCTATAACAAAAGAAAAAATAAATAGAACAAGTTGGAAATTGTACGCTGTCAAACGTGACAAATGAGGTGCGTTCGTACTATAACTAGTTTTATATATATTCAGATCTTGGTGCAATAGCCGTTTCAATCTTATACAAAAATGCATGAATACAAAATGTATTTTATGTACAGATTTTCATTTTATAGATATTAATTTTATTTTATGATATCAAGTTTCAATACACTTTTACAAACAATTAATTACAATTATGTTACATTAAAATTATACTATGCGCAAATATCCAATACAAGAC
This sequence comes from Maratus michaelseni, assembly GCA_963931845.1. Lineage (NCBI taxonomy): Eukaryota > Metazoa > Arthropoda > Arachnida > Araneae > Salticidae > Maratus > Maratus michaelseni. Next base: position 183,887,279 of record OZ007591.1, read on the forward strand.
AATGTAAAAAAAAAATCATCGTTATTTCATTGAAAAACGGAATTATATTATCTGTTATTATGATATGATTAATTTCCGTAATAAAATAAGTACATTTTAAGCTGGCAACATTTTATCTTTTGTTGACATTTACTAAAAATTCCAATGGAAAACTTAAGTCTAGCTTTGAAAATTTCAGAACTTCAAATACATATTTAGACTCTTTTCCCATTTATTATCTATTTCTTCGGAAACATCTATCCAAAAAACTGTTGGTAGATTATATGAATGCTATAATTAAATAATTTAAGTATACAAATTCGCTTTTTAGGTGCGTTCGTAATTATATAAATACGTAGCACCTATAGTCGTCGTCGTCGTCTGGTCCGTATGTCTGTCTGTCTGCATATAACAGCGCAAAAACTACCCAACCAAATGATTTGAAATTTAAGATCTTTGCAGAATTTTGTCGAGACATTTCAAATTTTATGAAAATCGAATGAAAACTTTAGAAAATATTAAAAATATTTATTAAGAAATTTGAATAATAATAATAATAATAAAAATTCGGCGCTTTCTTGTTATAGAAGTTTAAAAAATCATCAAGATCTGAATATTTATATAACTATCTATAGTACGAACGCACCTCATTTGTCACGTTTGACGTACAATTTCCAATTTGTTAAATTCAGCAATACGGAAATAATGAGACTCCCTCTTAAATATGACGTAATCACCATGGTAACCTAAAATCGTTACCTATCATGGGATATCATTGAATTAATTACGTGTGATAGGATTTAATAGAATGAAGAAAACTTTTATTAATATATTTTTAAGTCTTGATTCGATTTTCATAAAATTTGAAATGACTCGATAAAATTCTACAACTATTATATATATAAAATTTCAAACCATTCGGTTGGGTAGTTTTTGCGCTGTTATATGCGGACAAGCGGACGGGCCAGACGACGACTATAGGTGCTACTTATTTACGAACGCACTTAAAAACACCCAATCATAAACTACACAATCACCCAATAATGAATTCTTAAATTCATACGATGAATAAAGCAAGTTTCAATTATATCTTAAACAACATTTTGCTTTAAAGGTTAATTATAAAGGAACATACAGCAATATTACAGTTTATTTAAAAAAAATAATAATAAACGACACTTAATTTCAATGTCATTTAAATTCATTTTAATTAAAAAGAACAAAGCATTCAGGGCAGAGGCGGATCAACTACCACCCGGGCTTGATCTTTGTTTTGCCCCCTGCTCTCCTACAAAGCAACATATACAGGGTGATTCAAAATACATGTTTGTTCATTTATCTCTTAGACCACTTATGACAGAAACGAAATTCCAATTACAACAAGTACCGATTTTAGTCATGGCATTTGTTTTACAAGGGGAATAAATGTTTATACATATTAAAATAAGAAATTTAATTTTTACACGGGCCCTATAAGTTATATTTAGAAAAATGTCCTTCGTTTATGAAAAACATAAAAAAAAATCCTATTCTTTTATGGCCAAAACTTACTAAATTATTATACTTCATATTTTATGAAATTTCAGTGTTTCCTGACACTAAAAATGGAAAGAAGCAATGATAGTGCAGCTAAACATTGAAATTCCATTAATTTTAAAGTGCTATAATTCGGTACAAACTGGAAACTGAAAATTTTCATGAATCCAGTACTTTCTTCTTATGAATATAGAAGAAATTAAAAGAGGAATAGCATTTGGAATACCATCTATATGTTAATAACATGAAAGATTAAATAAATGAATGAAACAAAGAATGGTGTACATCATTTCTCTTTTGCATAAAATATCAGCCCAATATGAAGAAAAAAACCCAAAAGAAAATTTTAGCACAGGTGCCCTTTTCTTCCGGGCCCCTAGGCTTCAGCCTATTCAGCCTAATGGGTAATCCGCCTCTGATTCAGGGGCGTATCCAGTCCTCGATTTAGAGGGAATCCTTTCCACAAGAAATTTGGTATCTAAAGGGGCCGCTTCAAAGATACTCCCTGGTCGCGAAATCCGATGTTAACCTATGGAAAAACTTAAAAGCGCGGTTACTCATTACTTAATATAATTATTAAAATAATACGGGTTTCACCAGCAGAAAGTGGACGTCATATGTCAACGTTGTGCGTTTTTTAAAAACTGCTTCCTTAAATTTTAAGAATTTTTAAGATGATAAAATTTTATCAAGTGGAAATTTCAGTTTATAGGAATTTGTTATGTACTTAAAATTTAAGGAGACAGTTTTTAAAAACGTACAATGTCGACATATGACGTCTATATTCTAATGGTGAAAACCGTATTTTATTAATTATTAGCTGTACCCGGCCACGCGTTATTGTGGCTCAGTCTGGTTAAATGGAAAAGAAAGAAAAAAAATCGCACGTTTCTAATGTGTTTAATTTCACAATGCTTGTGGGTATACAATATTTTTTGTTCTTCCATTGTCTGAGCAGATATAGAGATTGTCTGGTTCGCCGACTCTAGAACAAGCAACACATAATTGTACATGTGAGAAGCAATCCGTGGCTAGATATAAACTGCACAATTCTAAAGATTGGCCCTGATCTTGGTTGATGGTGATTGCAAACGCCAATAGAATTGGGAACTGAAATTTCTTAAATTGAAAAGATATATTCGTTGGAATCATAGGAATTCGAGGAATGAGGACATCTTCACCTTTGAAAGGTTCTGTAAAGATTATCGCTTTTACGGCGTTGCTCATATTTTTTTTTACTGCAAGCCGCGTGCCGTTGGCTTGGATGGCTGATATTTTGCAACATGATAATTGGCACGCCCATTTTCAATTACAGTATGTGCGGTGATCCCTGGCAGATAGAGGGAGTTTAAAAATTCTGTTGGATAACTAACCACTTTATCTCCTTCTACAACAGTGTCGACGGACTTGTATGTCGCTGCCTTGCTTTGAATGTTAGACTGAATAATATTGTTAAGTTCGTAGATGTCTTTGTTCTTGGCCGCAATAATACCTCGTTCACTCATCCAATCGTGATTCTTATAATCGGTTCAAATTTTGGGAAATACTTTTCAACCAATTTTTCTTTTGACGTCACTAATTTGCAGAAGTTATGAGGCAAGGAAATTTGTCCTGAGGTCAGATCAACCGGCACCTTTTCATTCCCAATTTTCAGCAATTGATGTGAAAATATCTCGGCTGATCGATCGTTTTTGCAGCTGGATACGCATATTTGTAGTTAATTTTCACGTATTTACGAGTTGCCACAAAGTAGACTATTTCAGGAAAGTATTTATTTCGTGCTCTAGTGTCGATCAAGGAATTACAGGCAATGTTTGCCTGAAATCTCCTGTGAGCAATATTAATGCGTTCCCAAATGGTATCCACGCAAATCTTGCAATGATCGATCCAGAGCCTCAAGCGATTTTTTGTGAGTCATTGTGCATTCATACCAAACAATAAGTTTGCACCTCTGCAATACTTTTTCCCATGCGGGATACTTTGGAAATGTTGCACGTGAGAGTTTCAACGAATTGCATGTTCAATAGCAATTTCAAAGCTGAATGAGCAGTTCTTCCACCTGGTAGCAATGTCGCAGCTATTCCGGGCGACGCAAGAGCTAAAGCTATGTTATTTTGTGATCGAATTGCTGCCAGAATCAGTCTAATTAGGAGCGTTTTACCAGTTCCTTCTGGCGCACCTAAAAAAAATATTTCTCCAACCCTGTTATTGACATTTTGTATTATTTGATCGTAAATGCCTTTTTGCTCAAGCGTTAGTTAAGTAATATTTTATTGCACATACGACAAAAGATCACTCGTGTTGTAATTTTGTTCACGAGGCAATTCTAAATCGAACGAAGCAGCAGCAGATCGGTTCGGCGATGACATTCCCAGTTGATTGAGAACTTTGTTCGCATTTCCTAAGCACAAATCTTCGATCATTATCAACACTTCGTTGTAGATTTCTGAGATTTCTGCTGTTGAAATCCATGTTCATATTTGAATTTCGACGGAAAACAACTTCAGCCATGTGCGATTTATATTTCTCCTGTAATTCTGTTGGAGATGAAGGAGAGCAGGAAGTCAATATGATTGCAACCAATGCACGAATTTGATTTGGATATGACATGTTACACACGTCATTAATGCATATATCCCAGTATCGGTCGTTCTCCAATAAATCAGAGCTTGAAATGCACTGCGGAAATCTGCATGTGTAACGCCGTTGACAATTCTCAATTGCTGGAAAGATGTTGGACCGGTCATATTTACCAACAGCATGCGAAGAACGAAGCATTCATCTTGATTGGGATGCACGGTGTACAGTCCGCCTGTCGTAGTTTCTTTAAATAAGCCAGGTTGTTCGTCGACTCGTTCTTGTTGTTTGCCTAGTTCAAATGATTTTCTACTCGCATTTCATGTGTAACACGTAAGCACTTCCGAATACAGCAGTGTTTTCGCAAACGCGTCATTTCGACATAATGTGAAGAAAGCAGTTAACGTTGTAGCCGGTGAATTTAGGGTTATTTGTTGACCATTTGCAGCTGTGAAATAAACGTGTTGTCCATTTATTAGATGTACTGCTAAGTGAATTATAGCTGGACTTCGTTTATGTATGGGAAATTAAAGAATTCGCCATAGAGCTTCATTTTTCCTTATGCATCTTCTAGCCTGATGCTGTGCAATTTCATCGATATGTATAACCGCATTTCTATCACTTCTTTCTGGTTGCACGCCAAAAACTGTCATGTCGCGGATGTATTTGATCGATTTAACGGAGTTATAGTCCACGTTTATCTGAGCCTTCTATGTTTTTGATAGCAAAGGTGAATATGGAACAGCAAACCGGTTATCTATTTCCATGTCACCGTTTCGCATTTATATGTTTGCTAATTTACTGCCATCTTCTTCTGATCTTCTTCTGTATAAAGGATATACATCGTTTCCTGTAACTGTGTTGGATATTAAAGCTCGAGTATATCTCTTAGAGCATTTTCCGTCTATCATGCATAGGGAATTTGGATTTAGTGAACCGTAAGGTCCATGAATCGTATTTTGCATCACGACTTCATGCAAATCCTTATCGACGTTGGCATCGGGTATTCCAGCGCATATTACATCGTCGATTTCGCTTGAAGTGATTTTGTTATAGAGCCAGATTAGTATACGTGCATGTGGCAGTCCTCTCTTTTGCCATTCTACTGAGTACATTCAGCAGCGCACAGACCCAAACACTTCATGTTTTACCATAAATCCGTCAGCGATTTCAAGCTTCTGTCTGAAAACACGTGCTGTGATATAATGCTTATCCACCTGCGATTGCCCAGGAAATAAGAGCTGTTGTATATCGTCCCAAGCTGGACTGCATATGAATGTAATGAATAGGTCCGGACGCCTCTAGTGACGAACATATGCATTTGAATCTTGAGTGTACTCATGCATATGACGTGGACTGCCTGTAAATGAAGGTGGGGAAATCGTTAGTCTTCCAACGTTAGTTGTATTACCGTCATTTACAACTGCATCTCGCAAATGAACGTATTCTTCAGAGCGAAGCTTGGTCTCATTCAAACGGATGAATATCATACGTTCTGTTGCGTACATACTACAATGTATTGGTGAAACAATTGACGGCATTTCACAATGTAACTGTCTTCATGATCTCGAATCATTAATCGGTATGAATAATAGTTCATTGCACTGCATTTCTTATTTGTTTCTTCGCCACTGACTGGATTTATCATCTTAACGTTGAATTGATATCCATCGGCAACATCCCAAAAAATGATTCGATATTGCAGTGCATCGTAGAATCGATGAGTTTCTGCAATTTTTGTCAACTGATTGTTTCTCCGATGAAGAACAATATCTCTAGGTTGGAATTTATCTCAGACTATAAAAATTGCCACTTCGTCTATAGTTGGAGCATTGAATCATCGCACATGTTCTCCAGTAGGCGTTTTGTCAGCATGAATAACAATCTTATGTGTATCAGATGGCATAATGTTAATTGCTGTTTTGAACAAACGCATAAAATGTTTTTTTCGTTAAGAAGCTATGGCAGTTGGGAAACGATGGACCCTTTTATGCCGGTAGAAATCCCGCAGAGTGCATTCATTACATCACTGTAATTACCGCTGAAATACATTTGTAGGAATTTATGTTGACCATCTGGGAACGGAAACAGGGAGCCGGCTTTATGATAAATTTCTCCTTTCACTTTGAAAGTTGGCATGAATTCAGCTGTTAAGATTTTTGCGCCGAATGACGTCATTTGGAAGTATGAGTTGTATTTCCTGATGTTAGATAGGAAATGCTTTGATTCGGCGGTATATCCGGCAAGCAAAGTTTTTAATGGCTCTGGCGGTTCTCCAAGTTGAGGCAATTTAAATATTCCGGCGGCGCAAGACATTCCTATCGTTTCTCCATTAAATTTCAGAGCCTTGCAATAAGGATACATTTCAGTCATAGTGCCAATGAGAACATGCCGGCTTAAACTATAATCATGAGCTGGGTTGTATCGAATTGCAAGGCGATTGTAGTCGCGTGATTGCTGAGCGCGGAGTCGTGTTTGACGTTGATCTGCTGTTTCTCGTTGACGCCTTCAGCCATTTTTAGTGTGTCGCGTTCATTCTGTTGAGAACGAAGCATATCTAAAGCTGCAGAACTTGCTCGCCGTGCTCTCAACCGTGCATCCTCAAGCTGCACGTTGATCCGCTACTTCCTAGGCGCGTATTTGAACCTTTCTTTGCCTGTTTCGCTTGTTCCCTGATGTTCGTTCTTCCTCAGTTTTATTTGAAATTACTCGTCGCATTGCTTCCGCTCCGCGAGTACGACGACCTAAGTTTGATCTTCTGCGAGGCATTATTTGGATGAACCAGGATCGATTGCAATGAAAAAGAAGAAAGAATGTTATACCAAACACATATAAAATTGAAAACATTAAAAAAGGAAACAACACGAACTAAAAAACAAAATAAATAAAAAATACTAACAAAATATTTCAGAAAATTTTAGTGCCTCCCCGAGGCAGCAAATTGGAGGGAGGGGGGAAGCGATAATATGAAAGAGTATATAATATGATTATATGAGAGTGGTCCAAGGGCTTTCTAATGATCTATCACATTACGGGTGTCGGAAAAATTAAAAAAACCCCGCGTTGTTGTTGAAATGCTCCGTATAGTATTTGTGTGTCCAATAACATGACGCTAATATTATAATGCTGCTAATAATAAAAATACTACTAATAAAAGTTTTTTAAATAAAATAAAAAGTTTGTTTCAAAATGCAACTTTAAAATTTAGCGATTGTATCCTTTTACATAAAGTACTGTTTTATAGTAAGTTTTGAAAACTTATTTCAATGGACAATATTCAAACGTGTAATTGCGAAAAATTTGTCTTCTATGAAAAATATGCCATATTTAATAAATATTTTATTCATTCATGAGCCCCGATCTCAGAAGAGGTATATAAAAACACGCGCGTATTCGAATGCAACGTTGTGTCGGAAAGAGTGGTCCTAGGGCTTTCTAATGATATATCACATGATAGGTGTCGGAAAAAGTTTAAAAAAGTGTTCCCCGGGAGACAAATTGAGGGAAAGGGGGAATAGTAGGTATATAAAAACATGCGCGTATTCGAAGCGTAACGATGTAACGTTGTGTTAAAATTTCAAAGCAATCGGTGAAGAACTTTCGAAGATTTGAGATTCTCAGCTAACGAACATTTACATTTTTATTTATATAGATATTCGGCAATGTGTAATCGCGCTTTTAAGTTTTCCCATAAGTAAACATGGGATTTCGCGATCGGGAGTTTAAATGAAATGGTCCCTTAATGAAGCATTTTCTCAACATTAATGTTACTAGTAAATCCAATCCAGGATTCCAGGGTTACAGAATATAGGTGATAACCCCCCCCCCCTTTTTTTTTGCCTTAGATGAAGACTCAAATAGATGTTTTACCAATTAAAAACATGAAAACATTTAAAATGAATCACAATCTATTTATTACTAAAAAAGGTGTAAAATGAAATAAAGGTTCTAAAACATTAAAACCATTCTACGATGTTAAAACTTTTGTCAGAGTCCAGAGCGCTTTCGACCAGAACCTGGCCATCATTAAAGGACGAAAATGAGAAAACATTCTGTAACCCCCGGAATGCACGTTGGTTAAATAACCGAAGGCGAAACCACATATGAAGAAGGGGGGGGGGGATGGATGAGTCTATTGAGTTTGGTGGGTTATTCCAACCCAAATGTACCATTGACATCAAGTACACTGGTGTGCAAAACTTAAGCAACAAACACAAAATGCTGATTTCTGAACACGTGAGTACTCAAAAGGAAATTCTATAAAGAGCAAGTGTAGATAAGAGGTACTACCCTAACAGCACGGCCAGTCGATGTGAAGTCCCCTTGACATCACACATGGTTAGAAGTGTCACTATTGCTACGGTGAATCAAAATATGGGCTATTTCACTGTATCATTATTACTCTCAAATGATTGTTAACAATGAAAAGTCACTGTGACTGTCGCTTTGTGATGGGTCACCAGGTGACATTACAATGATTACCTTGTGATTCTCAAGTCACTGTCAGTTGAAGACTGAACTTTAAAGTCATTGTGAGCATTGCATTATGATGAGTCGCCAAATAATGTCACAATGAAGTCGCAGGGTGACTTTCCGGTGATCGACACTCTATTGTGAAGTCATCATTGCACTCCTTTGTGAAAAGTCACAAGATGATTTCATTTTCTGTCACTTGGGATCTCGTCACAGAACAGCTATCATGATGATTTTACAATGGAGTGTCAAAATGACAGTCACATGAGAGTCACAAGATGACTTCATTGTAGAGTCACCTGGTGACTCGTCAAAAAGCAGCAGTCATGGTGACTGTTCAGTGGAGTGACCAAATGAGAGTAAAAATGAGACAAAGGAAAGATATCACATTTCTGTTCATTGTAATGACTGTGACAATTGTGACCATTTGTGATGTCAAGAAGATTTCACATCGACTGTCTGTGCTGTTAGGGTAGTACCTATTTCCTATACTTGCTGTTTAAAGAATTTCCTTTTGAGTACTCACGAGTTCAGAAATTAGCATTTTGTGTTTGTTGCTAAAGTTTTTCACACTAGTGTAGATTAACTAAAAAGTACAGGTAAAAACACCAAGTAGATTGTTTTACATTCAATATTTTTTTCGATTGCCCAATAACACCACCAAAAAGGCATATTTTTATGGAAAATATCAATAATGTATTCCAGTAATGTTTTGAAATTGATTACAAGCGATGTTTTCGTATTAACCTTATCCTGGGAGTTTATAAGCCGAAGAAATCGCTAAAGATTTTGCTACTTACAGCTTACTTACATCTTTGATTCAGATAATTTCAAGGGTTAAAACGTATAATTCGATGATAGGCCTGTTAAATTTGTATTTTATTTATTTATTAATGAAGTTTTAATTTCGTTATGGAATATTAGTCGGAAACAAATGCTTAACTATTTAAATTGTTTTCAGTGCGAACGGGTAAATCTTTCGTAATCGGGCTGCACGCGATAGAGATAGATTAAAAAAAAATCATTCTTGAAAATTATTTTTAGAACTATACAAAATCAGTAAATTGAGATACAGTTTTCAAATAAATTGCATTTGAAGGAACATTTTTTTTTTTTTTGATGGTGTAAAAATTGAAAATGTGTGATGTTTAGAAGTTGAGAAAATTGAACTAAAAGCGAAATTTATTCGTCAAATGTTGCCACCGTCAATATGACGTCATCGTTACTCACGGACATATTTTTACTGTTCTGCACCTGAAAAGGAAAACACGGAGTCCTTATAATCTCGCTTTGGAAATCCTGATAGTAGAAAATCACATTATAAATCGCCATAGAATTATAAATTAACGATTTTCGGATTTTTTTTTTCCTTTACATGTTCTATAAAACCTTCCTTCGTGTCGCATTTCAAGATTCCAGGTCAACCGAAAGTACCCTATAGCTATTGAGAGTAAAACCAACAGGTGGTTACTTCCGGCTGACGTAGAGCCTTAAAATTTAGCACGAAGGAAGGGCTTATAGCACATGTAAAGGGAAAAAATCCGAAAATCATTAATTTATATAAATCAATTTATTACGTGACAAACACATGAATTCCCATAACTGGGAATACTGTTATATATAAAAATTCAGGGCAAGTGCGAGTAGGACTTGCACCCTGAGGGTTCTGTACCGTTATCTTAAATTACCGTTACCAAACATTCCGTCACAATGTGTTAATTTAGCGTTAGAATATTGATTATGGAAATTCATGAGTTTGTCACGCAATAAATTGACATAGATTAATAAATTAAGGATTTATTTACGGATTTTTTCTTTTTCATGTGGTATAACATATTCCTTAGTTCCAAATTTCAAGGTAACTTGGTCAACTGGATATACCCTATATAGGTTTTATTCTCAAAATATACAAGGTACTTCCGGTTGACCTAGAACCTTGAAATTTGGTACGAAGGAATGTCTTATAGCAGATGTAAAGGAAAAATTCGAAAATCCTTAATTTTTAAATCTATGTCGATTTGTTACGTGACAAGCTTATGTGCAAAATCATGTCCAAAATCGGTACTAACGCCACATTAACGCATTGGAATGGTAATATAACATAACGGTACGGAGCCTTAGGGTACGAGTCCTACTCGCATTTGTTCTGATTTTTGCTTTATAATGTAGATAGATTTCCACGTGAAAGATGCACTGTGTTGTAGGAAATTTATTGGTTCAGGGGGCGGAGTAACGACTCTCGTGACTTTATGCTTGGATCCGCCTTTGAAAAAATGTATCTGTAAAAAAGTAATAACACTACATAAATAAACAGAAAAATAAAATATTGTTACCGCTGCATATATTCTGTTCATAAGCTTGGGAACTAAAGGTAATACAGTAGGCTTCAAGTACTTTAAATCATCCAATAAATTATCCGTATTTCCTGAGTAGTAGCCGACTGCACCTCCTTTGAGAAGACAATATGACTAAAAATTGAAAATAAATGTCAAAACCTGAAAATTCTCCTAAATTTTAATATAGTATTCGATAATCTAATTACAGCAGAGTCCGATTATCAGAGTTAACATGGACACAGCTCACCTCGGATAAGCAAAAAACTCGGATAAACTGGATTAACATAATTTGTCATTAACTAAGGAGGATGAAATAAAAATTCATATATAATATTTCTGTTGTCAACATTCTTTTTCTACGCATTTAAAAAATGCACAGCAATGAATGAGGTATCATCATTCGAAAGGTTTTTAAACCGGCTTCTGACACTTCATTAAAACATGTTTTTTGATTAAAAATTGCAGTTAACTAAATATTAAATCACAATTGTTTTCATAAATGAAACGAAAAGGTTTTTCCCTAATCAACGTTGCCACAAAAATGAAATACTGCTTTATAGACTGCTCAACAATGATTATAAAAAAATAAGTAATAAAAAAAAAAAAGATAAAGTGGGGCACGGGCGTATATTATTTTTATGATTAAAAAGCAAAACTGAAATTCGAATGTTTAGAAGAAAAAGACACCGTCGATTGATCAAAGTGGTGATATTTCACGTGTAGTCTAAAATGTATGCTTTGTTATATTAAATTAAATTGTATTTTATGTGTATCCAATTTATTTTACTTTGTTTCGTGTTTTCCCGAAGCCAAAGACGTCATCCTTTAATACAGTTAAAATAGGATAGTTAATTTTTTTTTTCCGCGTGTCTTTTGCTATCTTCGATCAGTTTTTACTGTAACTTTGATGGAACCAATGACATGATATTCTGGTTTGACTAATGTTGTTTGCATATATTTTTAATCCTTAATTTTTCTTTAGAAGTTTAAAACTGCATCTAAAAAATAGATTGCAGTGAGAAATCCTTACACGGATCTACAGGCGTAAACATAATTTATTATATTTTATGGTACTACTTAGAGCCCTTATGATGTATGCTACCAATGCTTTTATAAAATAGTTTTCATAGCCTTTCATAGTTTGCTGGATGATAAATGTTTCTTTGCTGCATTCTTACGCCATTGTGTTAATGTAATCAGAATTGCAGGTGGAGTCTCTTCTTTTTACTCACTGCATTTAACAGTTTTTACAAGCGAACTTAGACTTCGAAATTCGTTATTTTCTTCTGATTTACATCGTTTTCATCATCACTTCTCTTTGGTTCGTGGTTTTCAGTCATGTGTGCAATCTTGAGAACTTTTTTTTTTTTTAGCTATTTGGAAAATGGTTGTTGTTTTCGGTCCAGAATGGACATCTTGATGCTCGCAATTTATTATTTTAACTGTTTTTAACGAAATTCTGTAACTTTAGAAGACTTTTTTAACCCTTCTTTGCATGAGTTTTTCTTTTACAATTGTGTTTTTTTATACATATATTAAATATTAGACACCAGAAATTTTAAGATAAATTTTTAACTTTGTTCAGCAACATAGTTCAAGGGAAATTTACTGGATTAATATTTCTATATAAATATAGTGGTGGCGAAGAAGTTGATTTATTTATTAAAAGTTAAATAAACAGTAATGGAAATTTACATCACTATGCAATTAAGGGTTAACTGTTTTTAACAAAATTCTGTAACTTTAGAAGAATTTTTCTTTGAATAGGCAATAAAAATGCATAAGATCGTTACAAAAATGTTAAAGTTACAAAAAGGATAGATGCAAACTATCCGATATGAAAAAAAACCGTATTCAAAAATTGACGTCGGTTGAGAAATCGTCTTATAAAGCAAAAAACGTGATCTTCAACTTCAATTTCCTCAAAATACCTTTAGCTCAGACATCAATCTACACAAGAGTTAAAGTTATGGTAGGAAGGACCCGATAAAATAATTTTGTTTCTGTTTTCATCTATATATTGTAAATTTGGTACTTTCGTGTTATAGCCACTCCCAAGGATGAATCGCCAAGCGACCAAGATTTATCGCCAAATTATAAAGCATATACGACATTATACTAATATATATATATATTTCTTGACGTATGTGGCCAAGTTATAGTCATATATGATGCATATATGATGTATATACGACATATAAGACGTAAATAATCTGTGTATAATGACGTATACGGCACATATAAGAATGTTTAGAATATATATATGCGTATATAGGATGCATATATAAGCTTTGCGATGATCTTGGCATAATCATAACTGTGGGGGCCGCTACAACACAAAAGTACAGTAATATATTTTTTTTTAAGTTTTGGAACATTTTTCCAATGGTTAATGTAATTCGTTAAATTATAATTTATTTTTATTTATTTATTTATTTATTTATTTGTTCATCTATTTAGAAATATGTTTTACAGTATTATAGTATTACTATTTACAAAATGTTTTACAGTATTACTCAAGTTTAAATCTCCAAACGTAGGATTAAAAAACTATCATTGTCAAACGAAGTAGTAACTGAATAGGACAAAGAAGTCGGTTAAATTTAGAATTCTGATTTTTTTTGGTCAGAATGAAAAAAAAAAACCGCCCATAATATTTTTCGATAACTCATTAAACGGAAATTCGGTTATGTGGGACTCGGATAATCGGGACTCTACTGTACATGGTCACTCTATTAAGTGTAGCATTTTAAAATGTGCATAACATTTATGATATTTTTAAAGAAACAAAAAGAAGTTTTATGGATATTTGTGAATAATGAATTTAAGTTATTGACCGGCGTAGAGGTCGACTTTGGTGAACTGGAAAAGGGATTGAAAAGACACATAATTCCTATTTCCTGTTTATTTTCATACTATTTAATTTTACAGACCTTAAAAAAGTCATCAGAGTCTGCGCTTCAAAATATCAAGAAAACATGAAATTATTTTGTAATTCATACTCAAATCGTTCCCGTTACTTTTACACTCGGATTTATTAAATATTGAAGAAACTCTGTTTTATTTCAAAATATCCAGATAAATATGGAGTTATTTTGTAATTCTTGTCCAGATCCTTTCCGTTACTTTTACCTCGGAAGAAGAAACTCAATTTTATTAAATTTATTTTATTAACAGCACTTCTCTTAAATTTTTCAGAGGGTATGTTACAAAAAACAAAACAAACAACAACAAAATCACAATCAACTTGTAATATGAGGGTTTTTTTTAAAAAATGCTTTATGATATGTTTATTGAAAAATTCAATTATACGAACTGCTTAGTTTTAATAATAAACTTTCTGAGTAGTTGTTAATTAATATGAATTGACTATTAAAGTAACAAAAGATTTTAAACAATTAAAAGAAATAAATTTGTATTTCTGAATATATATAAATATATATTTTAAATTGGTTATTTTATTTCTTTGGTAAAAAATTAAAAACTTCTTAACATAACAAAAACAACAAAATAAAATGAAATAAATAAAGCCACAGCAAAAAAAAAAAAACAACAACAACAAAAAAACAAAACAAGTAAGTGTGATTGAAGATCGCACAAAGGGTTTCGTTTAATATTCCTTGCAAAACACTTTATCCTTTCTTTAATAAATCCAAAAAATTTCGTTTAAAAAAAAAAAGTCCTGTTTTTTATAAAGTAAAAATTTACCGGTCTATTTTTCTCGTTTTCTCGAATACCCGCAATTATGCTCTGTCATAATAATATCCGTCATGTGGACTAAATGCGATATTAAAAAAAAATCAATTTCAAAATTAACATGCTGTATAAAGACCTTCAAAATGTTAAAATATGCCAATATTTCCATAATCGGGTTTTTATCATGATTGAATACATTCCTCAAACTTATATATTTAATATTCTCTATTACTCATACTGATACTTTCTTTGTATTATTCTCAAACATTTGAAAAATCCCTTATGATGCCAAATTAATTTTCTTTCTAATTCTCTAATGACGTCATAATAAGCTGTTTTCTGTATTTACACATACTCATACTCCTTGTATTATTGAGAAATGTTTGAAAATTTCTGTTTTTTTTTACCAATATGACGTCATATTAATTTTTTTTTTCAATTGGTGAAACTTTTTATTTCATTTTCATTTTTCACGTGGAAATATTTCAATAGAAAATTAATTATTGTAGAAAGAAGTTTATTGTGGATTTTTAACTGTCGGCAACTGCTGTAACGAAAAATGTTTTCATTTAATAGGAAAAGGCTGTTAGATTTTTGGTTTTTTATCTCTATATATTAAAATAATACGATTTTTTTTTTTAATATTTTGAGCATCATAGTAGATATTTAGCCATAAGTAGACAAATTTTCATGCCTGTAAGTTATATAGTTTCTGAAAACGGCTCTGTGACGGACAGACAACGGAGCGGGAGGAATAGGGTTTCCTGAGATGAACGAAACCCTAAAAAAAAACATACTTAAAATCAGACATACCTCATTAATTATTTCGTATATATGAGCACAAGGAAGATAACCAAATAAAATTCCCATATCCGATATTCCTCCCTGTAGAAAAAAAATTTAGTCATTAATTATGTAAAATCACATCAACATACACATTGTAAAAATACAGCTTAATTGTTAATACACCCATTGAGGAGGATGTCGGTGTTAAACCTGCAAAAAAATAAATGTTTTGTAACTAAAAAATTGTGCATTTCTCATCTTTTCCAACGTCTTGTTCAGCGCTGAAATTCAAACAAAATTCAGGGGGTCGGGGCAAGAGCCACATTTTTGAACTTCTGAGATATTTCAATTTCAACATTTGATCAAATACTCAAATCAAGATATATAACAAAGTGTTTTCTCGCCAATGCCTAAGTAGCATTTGAGATATTCTGAGTAACAATATGGCATTACTTTAATGATATTTCTATTACGTTTCTTGTAAATTAGCTATCTTCATTGGGGGCATAAACGTCTGGGGCAAAAATGAAACCTGGGACCAAGTGACATTAGAAACAAATTATATGTAGGATATTATGATTTACAATATTAAACATCATATTAGATTTATTTAACCAAAAAAGTGGCATGGCACTATCTTGCCCCGACGCCCTCAATTGCTTTCAAGTGCTTTTGATTGCATCATTTGTTGAAGTGTCATCAATACCTCTTTCAAAACTTTTAAATATATATAAGTCAAAATTGTGTTCATTGAACTGGTGGACAGTGTGAGAAAATTAGTACGTAAGCTATTGACTTCTAGAGTACTTTTTTTTTTATTGTGTAAATCAGTTTTCTCAACCCGGTATATCAACTTTTAGGATAATATCAATTACCAATTAAACATTTTCAGCCGCGTAATTTAATTTATGCATGTAAGAGTAATATTAATTTTAATGTTAATGTTCTTTAATTTTTCATGTTTGCCTGTAAAACATGTTTGTTGAACATGAAAACGTTTTCTTGAGAATTGATAGTATACAAAAAACCTATACACTGCCAAAAAAAAAAAAAAAAAAAAAGGTTGATTTTACAGTATTATACTGGCACCTCAGCTGCTAGTATTATACCGTAAAACTAACAGTAATAAACGGTAAAATAAGCAGTAATACACTACCGCGCATGCGCGGCAGTGTATGCCGCGCATACACAAACAATAATGATACAAATGATAACAATACAAATGTTGATTTTACAGTATAATACTGTAAAATCAACAATTTTTTTTTAAGTGTATTCCAGGCTAAGAAAACTGATTAATACACTATAAAAACAACTCAAAAACGTTTCCGAAAATCAATGGTAGTAAATGAAACTTTGTTTTTATAAATGCTTCTTTAAATCTCGATAATATATTAATTTCTGGGGGTTTTAAAGATAAAGAACGCTTTTCGGTATTGTGGGTAAATCGGAAGAGCTTATTGTATATTTTCGGTCGTGGTTATATTACATGTTCCTACATTTAAGAAGCATTTGTCTATTTTTACTGTGTTTATGTAAACACCTTTGTCTGTTTTCAGAAAATTATACATAAAACTTAACAAATCGCATAAATATCTACAATACTTTTAAAAATGGTTTAGAAGTTTTTTTTTTTTTTTTTTTTTTTTTTGTGATTGTTCCTTGTTAGGTTCTCAAAATATTTAAGAGTACGCGTCGCTCCCCCTCCTCTCGTGCGCACAGAAGAATAGTTCTGATTGCATGCCAACTCAAATTGTATACAAGTCTAAGGACACTCAATAAATACACTGAAGAGCCAACACTCCTTGGATAGTAATATGCAAATATCTAGAGGGCAGTTGCTTCGCGTAAGAAATCTATAAATGGACAGTGCATTGCCAGGGCTTTTATTTGTATTCAAGTGATTCACATAAAAAGTTATTTTACATGATTATGATCGCACGACGGAAATTAACAGACTTTGAACGCGGAATGCTCGTTGTAGCTACACGCATGGGGCATTCCATTTCAGAAATTGTTAGGGAATTCAACATCCCTCGATCCACATTATAAAGAGTGTGCCGAGACTATCTAATTTCAGGCATTACCTCCCATCATGGACAACGCAGTGGGCGACCACGACTACTTAATGACCGAGAACAGCGACGTGTGTGTAGAGTGATCACAGTTAACAGGCAAGGAACACTGCGTCAAATAACAGTACCAATCAATGTGGGACGCACGACAAACGTATCCGTGATGTCCGTTCAGCGAAATTTGGTATTGTTGGTATATGGCAACAGAAGACCAAATCTAGTACTAACAGTACGTCATCAGCTACAGCGCTGTGCTGGTGAACATATCGGTTGGATCCTAGATGACTAGAAAAGGGTTGCTTAGTCAGATGAGTTACGATTCCAGTTGGTAAGATCTGATAGTATGGTTCGAGTTTGGCTTAGACTCCCACGAGGCAATGGACCCAAGTTGTCAACAAGACACTATGCAGGCTGGTGGTGGCTCTATAATGGTGTGGGCTGTTTTTACATGGCATGGCATGGGCTGGGACCTTCGGTCAAACTAAACCAATCATTGGCTGGAAATGGTTATGTTCAGCTACTTGGAGACTATTTGCAGCCATACATCGATTCCATGTACCCAAACAACGATGGAATTTTCCGGGATAACAATGCGTCATGTCACCGGGTCAAAATAGTTTTCAATTGGTTTGGGAACATTCTGGCCAGTTATAGCAAATAGTTTCGCTACCTAGATTACCAGACACGAATCCCATCGAACATGTATGGGACATGATCGATAGGTAAATTCGTGCACAAAATCCTGCACCGACAACACTTTTGCAATTATGGACGGCTGTACACGCTGCATGGCTGAATATATGTTTTCAAGGGACTTCCGACGACTTTTTCAATCAATGCCACGTCGAGTTACAACACTTCGCCGGACAAAAGGCAGTTCCACACGATATTAGGAGGTATGCCATGACTTTTGGCACTTCAGTGTAATATGATCCTATTTTAGCTTATTTTGTTATTTTACCATTACAAAGCAACGATATGTTGTTTACTCTGTTTGTATCACGTAATTTCAGAATCGTTAATATGAACTTTATTCTATATTTTGCGTCTTCATAAAATAAATGAGTTAGTTGAATCTTTAAACTCTGGTTGTACTTACTCCGAACACTTCATCCATTGCCGTAAGCGTTGACATCACATTACGATGAGATATCATAACACCTTTCGGCTGACCTGAAAGTAATTATTGTGATTAAAATATCAAATGTTAGAAAAGAATAATTAAATTATTAGCAGAAGTTAAAGTAGTTGCCATTCACTCAGATCTAAATGATTTAGTTTATTTTTTTAAGTCTTCACAAATTGAATTGTCAAAAACAAATTTTGACAAATGTTTTAGAAAAGATATATGGACAGCTATAAAATATTTAACACATTGAAACAATTATTTTTTTTAACCTACGAGATTGAAAAATCACATTATTTCATTTTAAGAGTTTAAAAAAAAGTATCATAACGGAAAATCGTGATTATGATATTACCTGTTGTGCCGCTTGTATAGCATAAGCAAAAGAGGTCTTCGGGCTTCGGTTTCTGAAAATAAAAACATGTATAAAAATTTTTAAGAAAGGAAATTTCTGCATTGAAGAAAACTGGTCTGTTAGCTCCTTCGTCGACCGTTGCGCCTAGGGGAAGTTCGGGTATTATGGAATTACCATTTACGTTTGAGGCAATATCACAGCTCGACGTTGTTTAAAACCCGAAAACCGAATACAATCACAAACTTCAGCTATCTGTGATTAGTTATTTGTAGACAAAAATCCTTTTACAAAATTTCAACACATGCAAATAAATAATAATAGTGAAAAATTTTTTGAAGGTTATTATGAGATCACTCGGGTTATATGGAATAGGGGATTAAAAATGAAGAAAACGAAAATAATTTTACAAAAAACAGATGTAATGGTATCAAGAGAGCATGATCAAACTATAGTGTCTAGGTAGTCAACCAATATACCCCAGTTCATACTTCAGATTTGCACAAATCCCAAATAAAAGGATCTATCTTTTCTCCATCATAATCATGGAGTATTATGAGATAATAGTATTCCATACAATCCGACACCTCCGGTTTGGAAAAAAAATCTATATTTACTGTTGTTAATTGCGAGCTAAAAAACGAGTATTACATCATAAACGGTTAGTATTTTGGTGTACATTATATTTAATTTCAATGTAAAAATATTACTTCTAATAGAGAATAAAAAATATTGAAAAAATATCTGCTGAAACTTTCCAAAAAAGAAAAACAAATATTTAATCACATAACGCGTCCTGATACCGATCGACGAATTGCGCGCTCTTGGGGGGAGGGGGGAGCATTCTGGAAAAGTTCTTGCCGATTGGTGGCAGCGTTTTACCAAACAGAAACTTTGGTATTCCATACAAGGTTGCTAAGGGTCAGGGAAGTTTTCAGAGAAATACCAGTATTTTCTTATGGAAGTATTAGCTTAATTTAATCGCGCGAATTTTCACCCCTTTTTAACGCGAGTTTTTCTATAATAAAATATTGGTACTTTTCAAAAAAAAAATTTCTGTCCCGTAGCAACCACGTCCATATTACCTTATTAGTCCATAATACCAGAAGTTCCTTTATATGACGCATAAAGTGCTCAGAATTTTTTATTATTCTTAACAGAAATTTTTAATTAAAAATTTGACTTTTTTTAACCAAAGCATTTATGCTATTTTATTAAACAACATTTTCTATTTTGAAAAGCCGGTGATAAAAGATTAAAAATTCTAAAAGGAAGCGAAGGGATTAATGCATATGCCAAAATAAAAGATCTAATAATAATATTAAAAATTGCAAAAGCTATTTTATTACTGTGTAAAAATACCAATAAAAACATACATACATACATATATATATATATATATATATATATATATATATATATATATATATATATAATTAAATTGAATAGTCCAACTAGAACAGATACAGAGTCGTGAAAACACCTTGTCTACAACGTACGAATTTTTGCTCGGAACCTAAGCAACTGGTAAAAGAAACATAATACCTTTGACAGTTTTTAATGATAAATTAAAAAAATTCTTTATCGTCATATTCGATGTACAGTAAGGAGAACTTTCTTAAATTTTAATTAGAAATAAATGAGATATGATCAACAATAAATAGAAAATAAAAAACAATAAACAGAAAATAAATATGATAAAACAATAAATAGGAAATAAATATGATAAATATGCACTTTATATAGAATTCTTAAAACTAAACGCAAAGTCTTGAAATGCTCAGAGTGATTTAACAGCTATATACTTTTCCCGTATTGTTTTTATTTCAAAATATTAAATTTTAAAACAAATTGCGATATTACTCGTGGTAAAATAATTTCAAATTCCATTAAACAATTTATGAATAAAACATTTTTATTTTAAATAACTGTTAAACAATCATTTATATTTTAAGATGAAAAAAAAAACTCACTTTTTGTTCATGTTCATTTGCTTTTCCTAGTTCCTAAGTAAAAATAAAAATAAAATCAAAATACATAATAAAAGAATATTAGCACATGAAATGAGAATAACAAATCACTAAAAATCAAAATGTAATTCTTACATACTTCAAGCTCTTTAAAACTGATAACTTTTATGCCAGTGTTTCTTAGATCATCAATAGATTCGGTATCATCTATAAGAACTATTTGTTTTAAATGTGGATACTTCTCTCTATGCTGGATCACGAGGGAAGCAATCTTAAAATTTTCACAAATCATAAGCTCCAGTTCAACTGAAATTTAAAAATGTGAAATTTGCGATGAAATTTTCAAATTGGAAACACATAATTTTTTTAAAAATTGTCTACGGAAAAAATTAATATTGCACATATTTATCTATTACTAATTTCCCAAGTGCTGTAGTTTTACTGAGATTCGTTTAGACAAGTATAAATTCTATTTTGAAACCAAGAAAAAAAAAATTAGTTTGTATTCCACTGATATTTTGTAATAAGCAAACGGCGAATATTATATATGTATACTGCATTTTATTTTGTAACCCCAAGCAAAAACAATACTTTATAAAAATTTTACTGAAAGTACACGATGATTACAAATGAATTTCCCAATTTTTAAGGGCTATTTCTTCTGAACAATAAAAGGTAGTGTTCTATTTTACAGATCGAAGTGAGTGAGAAGTTATGAAGTTTCATAAATGTAAAGGTTCGTTTTTTTTTGCCGAGAGATGGCGCAGCGAATGGCAGTTGAAAGTGAACCGGCATGTTCCATTCAGAGTTCATTCAGTCAGTTGCCGCCGAGACGACGACATCACAACAAAAGGCGTTCTATGTAATCGAATTTGACTCTACCAGATGACACTGCTGAACTGAAAACGAGGATAACTGCAGTTATTGCAACTGTAACATCCGACATGCTAAAAATCGTGTGGGACGAATTCTCCTACAGAATGGATGTCGTTCGTGTTTCTGCTGGTGTCACATTGAACATTTATAAATTTTTGCTATTAGTAATTACACAATCTTCTTTTTTATGTCTTTTTCACAAATGCGTGTATATTCTATACTTCTGTTAATAAACCTTTCAAAGTTGGGATATTCATTTGTAATAATCCAGTTTTGATCGCCAGAGAAGTCTCTGAATCAATGCTGTCGCATGAAAGATCGTATTTTTTTTGTATGGTTTCGGGAATATGAACACCTAATGCTGTATATATGTTATTGAACATATATTGAGTAATATGTTTTATATTCCGCAATTAAAGTATGCGATACATAAAACACACATGTTGAAAAAATAATATTTATTTTAAGCAAATTTTTGTTAAAGACAAACTTTCAGTTTATAGATTATTAGTTTAAGTTTATTTGAATAAATTAAAACTCTTTGATGCAATTGAGAAAATACATTCAAATTAATAACACTTTAACATCCAATACATGGATGTTACTCGTCTACTAGTAATTGATATTTTTACGTCAAGATAGTTAATAAAGATTCGGATAAAGTTCGAAGCATTTTTTCCCATAAAATTTATAATTAATACTTGAATAATTAAATAAAAATAATTTTAAATACTAATTATCAAAAATATAATAGAAAGGTTTTCTGAAATTAAGATATATAAAAAAGACGGAGAGACAGACTATGTAAAAATAGAGAAACTAGAGCGTTATGCGGAACTGACTTTTGATGAATAACTTGTTGAATATTTTAGAATACATGTTCAATATTTTTTGGAATAAATATGGAATTTTATCTGATAAAATTCCAGGACATAAATAATAAAGAAACAACAATTAAAAAGGAACAAGTAATATAATTTTTTTTAAAAGTCTATTTCTACTTAGGTCAAAAAGAAATTTTTTTCCAGCGATCTACACACTTAGCCACTGACGGTATTTATTCCTAAATTTATATCCTGCTAAATATCTTATATAAGAGAAATTTTTGAAATGTATTAAAAATAATAAAAAATAAATAGCTGAAAAATACCAAGAATTAATAGCTCGAAAAGTATTTGTCACAAAAATGTTCTGCGTTAAAAAGGTAAAAAATTGTATTTTTCTTGATATAAATTTCAAATCTAATGATTATGCCGTTCTTCAAATATTGAATTTCAAAAATTACCAAACTTCACAATGAAGTACCATCGCGAAGCCTTCACGCGAAAAAAGATAATGGGGCTGTTCACGGACGAAGATCAGGTGACGCGCAGGCGAAGGAGACTATAAATATGGAATGAGTCTATACTTTTGAACAGAAATGAAATACAAAACTAAAATTAATCAATTTAATTTAATTAATGAATCAATATTTGAAAAAACTGTATTAACATCAAGTGTCATCCCCTACAAGTTTAAAAAAAATGTATTTGAACTTGAGTGGATGAATAAAAAAAAAAAGTTATTAACAATTGAAAATTTGAGCAAAATATATAAATATATAGAGGGTGTGAGCTAATAGCAGGAATTGAAAAATAAATTGAAACGAAAAAAATAAATAAATTGTCAAATAATAAACAATAATGTCTTGCAAAAATAAATATTTAAAAGAACATACTAGTAAAAAATAAAACTTCTAACCTTCCTTAACAACATACGTAATCATATCTGCACCTAGGCAGTCATAGAGCGGGACTATAACCATTGAGTATCGACTTGCTCCCAGCATTGTAAGAAGAAACTGAAAAAAAAAAAAGAAGAACCATGTTTCTAAATGAGTAAAGCTATGCACGAGGAATAATTTTCAAATGTAAAAGCAAAATAAATAAATAAATCGGAGAAGAACAGGTTTTTTTTTAAATTAAAAATAACATTTTATTGTGATATTATCTATGTACATTTTTTTTTAGCTTAGTATCGTCCAACGAACCGACAAAAATGGGTCATATGACATTGGAGTAGGCGTTTCTAGTAATAAAAAAATCCCTGACGGCTCGGCCTACAGGCACAGGTAGATTTTGAAGACGCAGACCGTGGGGTGCCTGTTTATTGGGAATTACAGAAGAAATTACCTTTTTTGCCACGATGCGGCAGTTGGGACCGCCCACTTCGAGTGTCTGTGGTCGGAGACGGCAGGGATTTTTTTGTTTTTATTTATTACTATTTTTTTTGTTATAAGGGTTGGTCCTATAAAAAACTTGTCAATATAAAAATTGTAGATAATATTAAGAGGATTTATAATAAATTTAAGCAGATTTGATATCTTGTGAACTGATGAATGAGTTTTTTTTCTTCTTAAATCCCTATCCCCCCCCCCCCTTAAGGTAATTTTTAATGATATCAAAAATCTTCCATACATAAATTTTTGGCCCTTTTCCTAGAAGTAATAATAACTTTAAACGGATTCGATGCGTATCATAATTAAGAAGTTATGGGGCTTTTTTCTGTTTTCCTAAAAAGCCACCCCCCCCCCCCTCTTCGTTCTATTTTGCCAACTAACGAACTTGACCAAGATTTTATGCCCCTTGATCTTATGTATTAGTTTGGAAGAGATTTGCGCAGAATTATTCAAGTTATCGTGTCCATAAAAAAGTGATATATATATATATATAGTTTTGAACTGGGGGGTAGTTTTGGGTTCTGGGAGAAATGATCGGCGTAGATCTGCAAAATTTTTTCAGAAATTCCAACTTAGGAGAGAATGTAATAGGTAGTATTTCTTACGAAATCTATCTAAAATAGTAAGAGTGGGTAATGAAGATGTAATTTGCAGCTTCACATTGCTTAAGCAAAGGCTTAACTTTTTATTCCTCCTATTCTAGAATTTCCTATCAACAGGAACACATTCTTTTTCATCTGCAACGTGTAAAAACCAGAGTTAAAATTTGGGCTGAGCAGAATATTGGTTGTTAGGCATGAAGCCATGACCCAGTAACCGGGGCACACATCCACGACTATTTTAGACGACTTTTTTTATTTAACTTAATTAACTTTGTTTTTGCATGTAACGATGGAATTTTGAAATGGATTTTTTTTCTCACTTTGTGATATGCTATAAATGTAAAAAAAGTATCTGCACAAGTGCGTTTTTCAATGACTATACAAGATTTTAATATTTTTAGAAATTATTAAATTAATTTTAAGGTATTTTTCTTTTAGTCGGCCGAAAGTGATAAATCGACAAATAATCGTTGTGGCTACATCTGCTTACAAGTTACAAAACAATAGAGTCACCAAACCAGTCTCGCCAAAATCTGCCATCTAACTGCGAAATTCTAACAGCGAAATATTTTAAACACTAAAAAGTAGAAAATATAAATAAAAAATAAAGAGCGTAATATAATTTTTTTAAAGATACCCTTTTATCATTTAACAGTTTAATATTAATTAAATATGATTGTATGCTGAGAAAACAATTGAATAGATAGTTTAAATAATGCTTTTTTTTTAACCTGTTGCCATATGTTAAAAAGAAACAGAGCAAAAATTTAATATATATATATTTTTTATAATCTTACTAGTTCGTGCGCTTTCTATCAAGCGTCGAATCAAACTGGCGAATTTTCAATAATTGGAGCCTACGCGAAATGAAGGTATAGTAACGGATTATTATTATTATTATTATTATTTGTAACTACATGAATTGCAGTCATGAAATTAGGCGTAATTTTTAAGATATGAATGCTTATAAAAGAGTGCTTTTTAAAAAACCTATTTTTACTTTTGTTTAAATAGTAATTGTTGTCTTATTTTCGAGAAATTTAAATAAAGCGATATTTACTATTAAAAAATAATGTTAATAGTAGGACGAGACCTGTGCCCATGTTTTAAATCTGTCATTGCTGTTGGCAATACATTTAGTAAAGCGACATCTGATGTCTACATAGTAGCGCAGCGTTAAAATAGCATTTTATATGGCTTAACAAACCGATGCTTGTTTCAGGTGGTGAAATATTTAGTTATGAGAATCTCACTGAAATCTGTTAGCATTGATACAGATTCAAACGACCCATTTTTATTGCTTTTACTTTAATTTTTTAGGTAGATTTCGTAAGAAATACTACTTTTTACATTCTCCCAATGTTAGAATTTCTGAAAATTTTTTGCAGATCTACGCAGATCATGATTCGCAGAACCCAAAACCACCCCCGGTTAAAAACTTTATATCCATCTATCTATCTATCTATCTATATCACTTTTTTATGGACACGAAAACTTCAATAATTCTGCACAAATCTCTTCCAAACTGATACATAAAATCAAGGGGCGTAAAATCTCGATCAAGTTCGTTAATGAGCAAAATCGAACCAAGTGGGGGGAAATGGGGGGGGGGGTTGTGGAAACAGAAAAAAACCCATAACTTTTAATTATGATACGTATCGAATTTCGTTTAAAGTTATTATTACTTCTAGGAAAAGTGTCGAAAATTTATGTATGACAAATTTTTGATATCATTAAAAATGGCCTCAAAGAGAGGAGGGGGGGTGGGG
The DNA here is from genome assembly GCA_963931845.1 of Maratus michaelseni. Taxonomy (NCBI): domain Eukaryota; kingdom Metazoa; phylum Arthropoda; class Arachnida; order Araneae; family Salticidae; genus Maratus; species Maratus michaelseni. The sequence goes on from OZ007591.1 coordinate 183,913,650, forward strand.
GTGAATAGGGGTTTAAGAAGAAGAAAAATAAAATCATAACTTCGTCCATTCACATGATATCAAATCCGCTTAAATTTATAATTAACCTTTTAATATTATCTACAACTTTTATATTGACATGTTTTTTATAGGATCAACTTATTACAGAAAAAAAGGGGGAAAAAACGTGCTGGCTCCGCCTACAGACACAGATAGTTTTCGAAGTGGGCGGTCACAATTGCCGTATCATGGCAAAAAGGTCATTTCTTTTGAAATTCCCAATAAACAGGTGCCGGACGGTCTGCGTCTTCGAAATCTACCTGTGCCTGTAGTCCGAGCCGTCAGGGATTTTTTTTTAAATTTATATTAAAGCTTTCCGAAAATATTGCACATTTGCCATGCAAAGCATGTAAAATCATTTATGATTCGGTCACTATAAATACTCACGAAGTGTCCTTGAAAAATCTAAATCACATCTGCAAGCGCCGGTTACATAATTCTACTGAATTGTGGAACTCTAAACAACAGATTATATCCAAAGTGCGTGTTTTTTTTTGTACAGAGAGAATGAACATTGCAGATTCTTGAATTAGGATGTTAAAAGAACTTCATTCATTTATACTTTAAAAGATTTACGAGATGGTACCCGCCGAAATTTGACGGAATAAAAAGGTTTAATAAGGAAGTGTCAGATGAGCTTATATTAAATACATAAAAATAATGTTTAGATAAAGTTAGTTTTACATTGGCAAATCTAACTCCACAATTTTGATAAAAAATCAGCTTCGTTCGCCTAATCTGTAGTTTCTCTCACTATTCTAAAAAAAAAAAAAAAAAAAAAACTAACTAACGCTGTCGACGATGCTGACATATATTGTTTTTTTGTAATCTGAAGACTTTTCGGCTAATATTGAGAAAACTATTGCATATAAAAAAATATATAACTTGGTAGTTTTATACGAAAATGTTCAATAAACAAGGTGGAGTATGCATTTTTTAAATCAAAGAATTATTTTAATGTTCAAGTCAGTCAAAAAAGTTTCGTTAAACATAGAACCAAAACTATGCATAGAAACAAAAACTATGCATAGCAATTTAATTATCTTTTGTAGGGACATACTTGGCAAGCTTGTGGTGTGTAGTGTGCAATTATTTTGTTAATTTGATTAATTTTTTGAGAATTTGTTTTCCAATTTCTTATATAAATTTTCATTATTTCAATAGAGATTTATTTCATATTCAAAAAAGGTTATTTTGTATATTGTTGTTAAATTGCAAAATAGCGGACATAATATTTATTTTCAATTAAAAATGTATTTACACGTAACTATTAAAAAAGTGGGGGTGGAGATGTGTGCTTTATTTACTATGTTCTTTTATTTACTGAATATGAGATGAACGTAGGAATATACTATTTGTATACTTCATAGGTCCATGAAATTTTCTTTCTTGCCGTGCGGAATATGGCGGTAATGTCAAACAGATTTGCCACAGTTGTTTACGGATTGTTTGTTCGGAGTTTGCATCGGAAATAGTTCTGTATTTCATTGAGGAAAAAACTTAAAAAAAAATATTTGAAAGACTGTTTCATACGCACACTTCTTAAATAATAAAGAAGCTTATTTTACTGATATTGTTATAGTATTTTTTTCCGTCAAGTTTTGACGGGTTCCATCTAGTATTAATCAAATCAGTAAGAGAAAATAAGCATCTACAGGATGCAAATTATTATTTATATCACAGCAGAGTCTTGAATAGGAGTTAAACGGCGTGTGAACTCTAAACAAACACAACAGTTATCCAGTTATTTTTTTGCGCCAATCAAATAGCGATGAAAAGTAACTGATAACTGGTTTTAATGCAACTTTTTGCAACGTTATTTGCAATCCTTCTTTCGGATTCTGTTCTGAGAAATTTTAGTTAAAATCGGTTCAAAAATTGGTCGTTCAAAACATTGTCAGGTCGTCTATCAACTTTAATCCTTCTATATATATAAAAAAAAGTAATGGTTTGGAAATTGACCAATGAAAATCTGCGTAGATATTCCGGGTTAGTCTCCTCGCTTTTTTACTAGGGACTTTTTTGAGGAGCGATCAATTTTTTTCTAGCCATCCTACCGATTCGAAAATCATACCACCAGACGCGAAATATAACAAGCTTTCAGAAATTCAAAAAATTATCACGGTCGGACAATAAAAACTCAAAAAATCCTTAAAAATCGAGTAAAAAATCTTTTATTGAAAAAGTCATTATTTTATATTGTTGCCAATTTCTAAATAAGCGCAAAGGATTATGTTTTATCTCAAATAAAAATGTATTTGCGCGAGACTATTAAAAACAATAATGAAAGTTTAAAATAATAATTAAATGATCACGTGTTGAAAGCAGAAAATAAAGAAAATTACGTCATAAAAATTGTGTTTACACATGAATATTAAAAATAAAAACGATGAATTAAATGAAAAAGCATTATAACCAGTTAAATGAAAAAGCATTATAACTTGATTACAGAAGATAGTCGCCGTTCGTGATATCATCATCATCATCTTTTTTAAAACAGGATACATTACCAGGTGTAACAACGGCTGCAGGGTGCAGTATTTCTCCAAAAGAACGCTTGTTTCCTTCTGAACGTTAGAAGATGCTCGCAGAAGTGGGGAGGGGGTTGGTCATTTTGGAGCAATGACCGAGAACTTCCGCCCTTACCCCCAGTGGACAGTGTACACGTAGACGTAGAGAAGCGAGGACTCGGTGGTTGGAAAGCGAGCGAGGAGGTTCGCTTGTAAACAGCTCCGGCTTTAGTGAGATGTTTTTTTTTGAGTGCTTTCCGCTGTGTTCTGCGGTGATTATGAAGATCACGATTAAATTGTAAATCACAAAGAACTTGTACAGAATATTTTTTTTAATTAAATAATTTTTAATTGAATCCAGTGGATTCTTTATTAGTTTAGCTGTGCGTGAATGTTTAAGTTTGAAATTAACACTCGCTACACCACAGCTTATGATTAATGGTGGCAGTGCTCGGTGGGATGTTGGAACTAGATTAATTAGTTCCACGAATTCTTAGCCACCTTCTGCAAAAAAAAATTATATTTGTTAAAGTAGTGCAGTTATCGTATAAGCACGCATTTTGTGGGAGAACTTTGTCGACGATTTCCACGAGTTTTGGAACGGCCAAGTATCCAGAGTTTTATTTTCTGACATTTGGAGTCTCTGTAAAGAAGAATCAGTGTTCTGTCCGGAAGGTCAAGGATTCACTCTTGTGAAGTGGAGCGAGTGGATACCATCGATAAAGATCCGGTGTGGAGCTTCATTTCTGTTGGACTGTTTATCTGCCGACCCTGGAATTTGCCTGGAATTTGCTATGTGTCCCCCAGCGTAAACATCAAATATGGAATGGTAAGCCCCTATATTTCTCGTGCATGCTGAATTTTGGGAGGTCCCATTGTTATATATACATGTACATAAATTTAGTAGAAATAATGTTGGGCTAAGTAATTTGAAGTAGGGTTTATTATTATTATTATTACTTCAAGGTTCATGCGTACGGGATAGCTATAAGTTATTTTATATTCTCTGGTTATTGTACTAATGTTCTCAGGTAAATATTTATTGCAGAAGTGGCGGGTTATTTATTTTATGTGTGTTTTTGTTCTTTTGTGATAAGTATAAAGATTAAATTATTTTTTATGCACATGTAGAGTGCTAATGCAACTAAACAATATGTGTTACAGTGTGAAAGCATTTGTTTAGAGGTAGGAGATTGAATTAATGAAAATTATCACTGTGAAATCATTTTTAAATTAAATTCATATTCCTAGTAGAAAGGAATTTTGTTTAAATTAATCTACTAAGTCTTTTCTTTACTGTGTAGTATTTTTTTGAGTGTTTTTTGGGTTTATCTTATCATTTATGGTGTTTTATTTAGGGAGTTACTCAGTTTTGAAAAGAAAAGTAGACCCTTGATTTTCTTTGCTTTTTTATTGCTAATTGTGTTCGGGAAAATTATTGTGCTTTTTTGTATTTTGTGTTGAGATATTTTCTGTGTTTAATTATGGCCAGTTTCTTGAATAAACAAAATAAAAGCGTTCTGCTATTGCTCGCGGCCGATTTTGATACAGAATTACCTGCGGACAGTAAAAAGGTAGCGATAATTCAGGCAATTTTGCGTGCCTCTGATTATGAGGAGCAAATGGCTAAAGATATGTTGGAAGGGATATTAATAGAGAGGGAAAAACTGGCAGAGCAAGAAAGATCAGACAAATTAGCGGAGCAAGAAAGGTTAGATAAATTGGCAGAAAGAGAGAAAGATAGACAGTTGGAGTTAGAGAAGGCGAAGTTACAATACAATGTAGATACTACCTCTGTAGCTTCCACAGTTTCTGTAGTGGCAGAAAGTAAAGATAAAAAAGTAAGTTTAAAAGATTTAGTCCCAAAATTTGACCCTAAATCCATTGACATTACTTTATTTTTTATGATTTTTGAGAGTCAGGCGTTAAAAGAAAATTTAGATGAATCTAATTATGTATCACAGCTTATACCCTTGTTGCCTGTAGATGTTGCGGAAATTATTGTAAAGGAACCGCTAGAGAAAAGGGATGACTATCAGCACATCAAAAGCGTTTTGTTAAAAAGGTTTAGATTAGGAGCTGGTGCCCTTAAAACTAAATTTGAAAACCATCAAAGGAAGTCAGGTGCACTGTGGTCTGAACTTGTGTATGAGCTGAGAGGGTATTTGGATAACTGGTTGGAAACGGTTGAAGTGAATGATTTCGAATCCCTCAAAGAACTTATACTCACAGAGCAGGTGAAACGTAGAGTCCCTTTTGAAATTAAAGAGAAATTCTTAGACGAATGGGATGAGATGAAGACAGCATCCTATTTAGCAGAAAAATGCGATAAATATGAGAGTGTGAGAGGGAATTTTAAGAAAATGGAAAATAAATTTTGGAATAATAAGTCATTTGGTAGGGACAGGAACGGTCAGGATAACTTCAAGAGTAAGGGGGAACAGGCAGTAAAGTCGGGAGGGGCTGATAAAAAGGATCACGCAAGTAGAAATTCTTGGAATAAAGATAAGTTTGATAGAAGGAAACCTATTGTCTGTTTCCAGTGTAACCGTGCAGGGCATATCAGACCGGATTGCCCAGATTTAAAACGTAAAGACTCTGGAGATGTAGTTAGTCACCTGGGTGTAGATGTTAGTTTAGGAGAGTGTTTTGCACCGTATTTCAAAAAGGCAGAAATTAATGGAATAGAACGGGATTACTTACGGGATACTGGGGCTGGCATTGATCTTTGTGACCGTAGCTGGATTGATAATGAGGATTTGATTGGTGAAGTCACTTGGATTAAACAACCCCTGGATAATGAATGTAAATGTTTGCCATTGGCTAGAGTTACAATTAAAGGAGATTTTGGAACGGTGGTCACTAAGGCAGCTGTGAAACCTATCGAGTTAGAACAAGGTTATTATTTGTTAGGAAACAAAACGGCTGAGCTTATTGAGGAGTCGAGGGGTAATCCTGTACCGGTAAATGCTGTAATGACGCGCAGTCAGAGGCGGGGACATGAGAGAGAAATGTCCGCTGTGCAAGTTGAGAGTGAATTTGGTTCGGAGGATGGAGAACCGGATGAAGGGGAGTCTAGTAGCGGTGAGGAAGTAGATGGGATAGTTATTCCGGAAAGGTTAGAGGCAGAGTCGGGTTTGGAGAAGGTATCCGCAGAGAAATTTAAGGAAGAGCAGATAAATTGCGCTTCACTTAAGCAGTTGTGGGAGAAGGCCAGTAAACCTAACGAAAAAGAATTTTGTGTTAGAGATGGTAAGCTTGTGCGGGTATCGCAGTCACGGAGAGGTGATGATAAAGTGCAGTTATGTGTGCCGGAAGTTTATCGTAGAGAAGTTCTAGCATTGTGTCATGAGCAGGTGTCAGGGCATTTGGGTACGACTAAGTCCAAAGATAGGGTTCTGAGATGTTACTTTTGGCCAAACTGTTATCACGATATTGAGAATTATGTTAAGACTTGTGATACATGTCAAAAGGTAGGTAGCAATCGAGATAGGCAAAAGGCCCCTTTGAAGTTAGTACCGATAATTTCGGAATGCTTTACCAAAATAAATTTAGACGCGGTTGGTCCCCTGAAAACTAGTAATAAAAACAACAAGTACTTAATTACATCCATTTGCCTCGCTTCTAAATATCCTGATGCTATTCCGGTGGAAAACATCACTTCCACATCCGTTATTGATGCTTTGGTACAGATATTCGCTAAGACAGGTTATCCGAGAGAGGTGCAAAGTGACCTAGGAAAATCTTTTACCAGCGAGTTAACATCAGAATTTTTTAATGTATTTGGTATCAAAGTGTCGCATAGCTCAGTTTGCCATCCGGAGTCGAACAGCGTGGAAAGGATGCATTCTACTTTGAAGAAAGTACTTAAAGCCTTATGTCTAGAGTCAGGTCGAGACTGGGAAGAGGTTTTGCCTATGGCGTTGTTTGCTCTAAGAACTGTGACGCATGAAAGTACTGGGTTTAGTCCTGCCGAGCTGGTTCATGGAAAAAATTTACGCATGCCGCACACGTTAGTTTATGAGAATTGGATGGGTCAAGGTAACACGGATCAAAATGTGGTTGATTACATTTTGAACTTGACGAATAGGTTGAAAAGGTGTCAGGATTTAGCAACTAGGCGTATGGAGGAATGTCAGGACAAAAGGAAGACATGGTATGATAGGAATGCGGTAACTAGAAAATTCAAAGTTGGTGACCAGGTGTTGGTTTTGGCAACATCAAAGCCTCATAAGATGGCCGTAAATTGGGTCGGGCCGGGAACTGTCACTGGAGTGATTTCGGAAACAAATTACACAGTTGACTTGCCAGAGAGGCGCAATAAGGCGACTATCTACCATGTGAATCTTTTGAAACCTTATTACAAGCGGCCTGAATTTGTTAATCTGCTGATTGACATAGATGCGGAAGAGGTGGAAGAAGATGCTGAGATCCCTTATCCCCTGCCAAACCCCACACAAATTGACTTCTGGGAAGTTGTGTATAACAGCGAGTTAGAGAAAAAAGTGACAGATAGCCAAATAAGTTTGTTTAAGGAGGTTATAGAGAGAAATAGAAAAGTTTTTTCTTCAGACCCTGGACGTACCCATCTGGTAGAGATGGATATCGAGTTGACAGATGAATCGCCGGTGAGGGCGAAACCTTATAGAATGTCACCTAGGCAGACCGAAATTTTAAGAGAGGAAATCAGGAGACTATTGGAATTAGGAGTGATAGAAGTAGGGCAGTCTGATTTTACGTCCCCCATGATTTTGGTTGAGGTTCCGGGAAAGGATCCTCGTCCCTGTGTGGACTATCGCAGATTAAATGCGAAGACCCGAACGGAATTTTTTCCACTCCCCAATATAGAGGAGGTCGTAGAAAAAGTGAGTTCGGCGACTTTCATCACGGTAATGGATTTAACCAAAGGTTATTTTCAGATACCACTGACCAAAAGGGCCCAAAGGTACGCTGCGTTTGTGACACCTTTCGGAGTATTTTTACCCAAGGTCATGATGTTTGGTCTCCTGAACGCACCTTTCTACTTTTGCAAATTAATCGCAAGTGTTTTGGGTGGGCTTGAATTGTTTGCCTTGCCATATATCGATGACATTGCGGTGTTCTCTCTTACATGGGAGAGTCACATGAAGGACATCGCTGAGGTTCTGAAGCGATTGTTAGAGGCCGGCCTAACAGTGAAACCCACAAAGTGTAAATTTGCACAGGATAGTGTGAGGTTTTTGGGTCACGAGGTAGGTTCGGGGAAGCGGTCTCCCAGTGACATAAAAGTGAAGGCTATCCAGGAATTTCCAACGCCTTCCACTAAGACGCAAGTGAGGTCATTTCTGGGAATGACGGGTTATTATTCACGGTATATAAAGGATTATGCTGTAATTGCAGTCCCCTTAACAAATGTTTTGAAAGGGAAGATCAAAAAAGAAAAGATAGAGTGGAGTGAGGAGTGCGAAAAGGCTTTCCAGGAATTAAAAGAGAAGTTAACCCAGAGTCCCGTATTGTACGCCCCAGATTATAGTCAGGAGTTTATTGTGCAGACCGACGCAAGTTTATATGGTGCTGGTATAGTCCTGTCACAGGTACGAGATGGGGAGGAACATCCCATTCTGTACTTGAGTAAAAAATTTTCCAGGGCAGAGCAGAATTACAGCACTGTTGAACGGGAATTGGCCGCTATTGTGTACGGTCTGAAAAAACTGAATCACTACCTGGACGGGCAGCGGTTTGTAGTGCAAACAGATCACAATCCTCTGACGTACTTAAAAACTATGATGGGGAACAATGCGAGATTGACTAGGTGGGCATTGTATTTGCAGTCATTCAACTTCAAAATCGAACACAAACCTGGGAAACTTCACGGGAATGCAGATGGGTTAAGTAGGACCGAATAGTGTAATTTCTTTACTTGATTCCCGAATTAGTATTTGTTTATAATTTTTATTTACGAGTTATTGTTTTTTTTTGTTATTTAGCACTTGTATATATTTTGTGTGTAATTTAGTATTTTTTTAGAATTTTCTTTAATGTCAAGGAATCGCACTGTGTCAGTTATTGAACTCAGATAAATATCTCATCTGTTATATTAGATTTGATTACGAAAATGTTTTTATTATTTGAATTGTTATGGAAATTCATAAGTGAAATCTAGGATTATCATGAGTCTTTCAAAACTGAGTACGCGTGCGTCTGTATGAACCTTGTATAGAGAAAAATTAAAGTGTATAAAGTTATTAAGGTATTAGTAAAAGGTAAAAGTATTAAGGTAAAGTTATTAAGGTATTTCCTTAGCACTTCCAACTGGAGTTTAGGTGTTGGGACCTTTCAGATTTAGTGTGTTAAGAATGAGGGGCTCGGTACCTAGTTCAAATTTACATTTTCATAGGTGTATGCACCGTATGAAAATTCTTTAGGGGGAAGGAGCTGTAACAACGGCTGCAGGGTGCAGTATTTCTCCAAAAGAACGCTTGTTTCCTTCTGAACGTTAGAAGATGCTCGCAGAAGTGGGGAGGGGGTTGGTCATTTTGGAGCAATGACCGAGAACTTCCGCCCTTACCCCCAGTGGACAGTGTACACGTAGACGTAGAGAAGCGAGGACTCGGTGGTTGGAAAGCGAGCGAGGAGGTTCGCTTGTAAACAGCTCCGGCTTTAGTGAGATGTTTTTTTTTGAGTGCTTTCCGCTGTGTTCTGCGGTGATTATGAAGATCACGATTAAATTGTAAATCACAAAGAACTTGTACAGAATATTTTTTTAATTAAATAATTTTTAATTGAATCCAGTGGATTCTTTATTAGTTTAGCTGTGCGTGAATGTTTAAGTTTGAAATTAACACTCGCTACACCACACAGGTTTTAAGAGGCTGTTAAATCAGAACGGGGGTTGGTGAGCGTAGCGAGCAGGGGCAGAACCCCCTAGTATTGTAAAAATTAAGTCTTTTTGGTTGTATATGAAAAGCATCATAGCATCATTTACATGAAATATTATGTTTTGAAATTTACATTATATTCACATTATGAAATGTTAGCAATTATTAGAATTTATTTTAATATTTCAGCACAATGCATCATTTATTTTGTATATTTATTTGAACCCTGAACCATTTTTACCTACTCCAGAAGACTATATCGTCATTTTGATTATCTAATTCTTGACAATATCTTGAAAAAAGCAACATTTATTTTTTGTCTTCCAGATTACTCTTTCTGATGAAGAAAAAAATAAAACACGTTGGTGAATCCGATAAATAAAAAAATTAAAATTCATCCAATGTCACGATATTTTGTAAGAAATATCGAAATGGTTTATATGGTTTAAATGGTTTATTACTTCTAAAAATATATCACTCATGTGAATAATATCTAAATTATAACATGAACATAAAATATTAAGCATAAGAACTAGACTTACAGTTTGTACAGATTTTTCTCTAGTTGCTCGCTGTAAAAATCGCCGAAATGTTTTCCGATGTAGAGAAAATGTTTTTGAAAATTTACTGTAGAGTTTTCTTTTTCATCGGAAATCTTTAGAAGAAGAACCAATCAAAAACCAACATTTTTTCGAAATTAACTATATTACCGTTTCCTAAATTTACTGATAGTAAAGGGTCTCGTTTATTTAAGAAACTTTCTTAAATATCGGAAACCTGCTGTTTTCTAAGGTCTTATGAGTGATCCTTCTCCAAATGGTATCTGAAAATAAAGAAAAAGCTACTACGAGGGTACATTAAATTTTCTTGTAAAAGTTTCTACTATGTCTTGAAAGTTTTTGCAACTTTTTACAGTGTATGGAGCTAGGAATTTATGTGAAAGAGAGAATGAACGATGCATAAAAATATAAGCAGAAAATATAAGCAAGAGAAAGTTTTCTGATATTTATTATTCGATACTTGTCAGAGAAGCAAAACAACAAATTCACTGAAATTTTTAATATTCGTAAGCTAATGATTTAAACCAATAAGAAATATAAATGACAAACATTACCTCTGGTCTAGTTTTTGTACATATTCCTACAAAAGACTTAGATGATGGTTCAAGTCCTAGATTGATTAAACCAGATCCGATGTATCTAATTTTCTCGAGAACCTAAATAAGAAAAAAATACTTATTGAAATATATCCTGTAATTTGCACAATTAATGATGCAATGTTTTAAATCACGTTTCACAAACTTTCTTTTCCCCGCGTCCTGATTCACTGTAATATCTTTACTTCGTGGCCTACTTAAATTATTTACCACCCCTTTTTATTGACAATACTATATATATAGGTAAAATAAATCTATTAGTTATATAAAACCGATTTGAAAGACCACTTACAATGTTCGAATACTTTAAAATACTTTACTCTGGCAAAATGTTTTAAAAGATTGATTACAAATCAATTAATGTGAGATGTAATGTTGTTTCTTATTAACAATATTCTTCATACTAAGAGAAAATCATATAAACTAAATCAAGTTTCTTGAATCCTTAATTAACTTTGTTGTGACAAATCTTATAAATAATTTCGTAAAAAAAAAAAAAAAATCCATTTAAAATTACTTAAAAAGTGTTCTATTATACACTGTACAATGGTTTGTAATATTTTAACAATTTTAACCCGGATGATGAGCGCGTCAGATGCTCGAAAGTACTTAGTTTATCTTTTGTACAGTGTATAGTAAAACACCTTTTAAGTAATTTTAAATGGAATTTTGTTTTTACGAAATTATTTATATGAATATTCTTTATGTTTGGATAAAATGTTGATAATTTAATTCATAAGTCTGGCTTGGATTCCAGTGGTTTTCTAAATTGTTTTTTTAGAAATACGAATGTTCAAGAAAAGGTCAGAGCCTGATTATCCGAAAAGCACGTGAAGCACAATGGGGCCTCTAATTCGCACTTTTATTTTTTTTACATTTCATATTTGATATTTTGGAGAAGAAAGTTTGCTTAGTTCAAAAGAAAATCTATACTACTTCAAGAAACTTATCTAACCGTGAAATCTGAATGAAATCAATTGTCTACTAACTAATCATATGACATCCTGATATGCTGGTTAGAAATCGCCTGGGTGACTAAACAAACAAGAACTATATATAATACAAACATACTCTATCAATAGTATATACAGAATACAGGGAACATCTGTTTAATGAAATATATGTGAACTGTATGCAGAATTTAGAAAACTTTTCCTGAATGACAGCCCCTCCCCCCAAAAAAATATTATTGCGCTTTCCCTAACTTTAGAGATTAATCGGGTCCGGCAAAAGTCATTCAAAATTGTATTGCTTGTTCAGATAACGCTAGGTTCTACTGTCGACAACATGGACAAATATCTGTCAGCGGCATTCTATCGAAAATGTCTTTAAGTACCGAGTCGTGCGGTAGTTCAATTACAAACTCAATTTCTGAATCCACCAATTCTGTCTCAGATTCGAACAAATTTTCAACCGGATTCTACAACTTTTATGGAGTTTTCATTAAAAAGGGAGCAGATTATAATAAATAAGTGCAGATTAATCTTCATAATCCCTCGAAAATATTTATTGAACATTTTATTTTCACGAGAATACAAGAACCCAAAACAGAAGCATCCCTTTTTGTTTACGCAGCAAGACATTTTGTTTTCGAGACCCGGTATTCGGAAAACACTGTTTTAGGTGAATGTAGAAAACACAGATAATAAATTTTCTTTTGGATTTTATGTGCCACTAGCTGACCCGCCTGACGTTGCCCGGGCCCGTAATAATAAATTAAAACATGTATGATTTTATATCTTTAACACGATTTTGTAAGAAAATAATTTTTTTAAAGTGCTGCGCACGCTTTGTAAAATCATTAATTTCCACCTGCCGCCAACAGGGGACGCATTCTGATCTAAATAAACCTCTGACACGTATCCCCGCTGCCTGCGGCAACGTATAGCAGGCATGCTGCGCACGCGCTGCAAAATATTTTAGTTCCACCTTCCGCCGCCAGGGGCACACTCTGTTCTAAAAAACCCTCTTCGAAACGAAACTCCGACACGTTTTTCCGCTACATCCGGCACCGTATAGTAGGCGTGCTGCGCCCGCGCTGAAAAATCTTTTAGTTCCACCTTCCGCCACCAGGGGCACACTCTGTTCTAACCCCCCCCCCCCCCCTTCGAAACGAAACTCCGACACGTTTTTCCGCTACATCCGGCACCGTATAATAGGCGTGCTGCGCACGCGCTACAAAATCCTTTAGTTCCACCTTCCACCACCGAGGGACGAAATCTGTTCTATACGAACATCCGACACGGGTGTCCGTTTTATCTAGGGTGTTGAAAGAAACAATTCCCGACGAATTCTTGCCCATAGAATCCGAGAAAAAAACGCTCCTCCTGTTGGTGGAAGGTAGAACGAAAATATGTAACCGAATTAAAAAAAAACAACAAAAAAACAAACAAGTTGAATGAGCCAATGCCCGTTGTGATCGGGCCCATAGAACTCGAGGATAAGAATGTGCCTCCTGGCGGTGGAAAGAGCAACTAAAGTCTGCAAGGTGATCGAAAACCAAGTCAAATGAGCCCAACTCCGTTGTGATCGGGCCCATAGAACCAGAGATAGAATATGCCCCCTGGTGGTGGAAAGTGGAACTAAAATATGTAAGGCTATCAAACATCAAGTTGTATGAGTGATGAGCCGAACCTCGTTGTGATCGGACCCATAGAACCGAGGAAATAAATCATCCCCCCCCCCCCCCTGGAGATTAATATTCTGAAATAGTGATAACCAAGGGGCTCCAATAAATATATTTTTCCATTAAAAAAAAAAGAAATCAGGTTTTTGATAAAATAAAAATTAAACAATTTAACCTAAAGTTCCAGACTTCTAGGTGAGCTAGATTTTCTTAACCATCGCACACACGCACAGAGCGAAACTTTCTTTTATTGGTATAGATAAAAAACGGTCGTTTTGGAACAAAAAATAATCTTATCCATAATCACTTTTTACAAAACTTCGTAGCGGTTTTGCAACGTGCAGTGTAGCAACATTTGTAGTAGCAACTTCTTGCCCAACCTTTGCGAGGGGCTCTTTCTTCTGGTAATAAATAAATAAAAAACAGCACACACCCATAAGTACTTAAACACAACAAACCTCTTCATAAGTCATCCATTCATATTCTGGGCTTTTTGACGGTGTCCTTGAGCCGATACATAATCCGGTTTCTGTAACAGAAAATAAATTTTCAAATTATTATTTAAATTGCCAACAGATTTTTTAATAATGATGTTTGCATTAATTCACACTGAATTTGTAAAGATATAATAATAATAATAACTACATGCATTACGTACTTGTTTTTCTGAATCCTGTAATTGGTATGTCACATATCGTTTTTGTGTCTTCGTCTGGATATTCTTTACATTTTTCAGGAACATCTGTTACTCCAGAAGCTCTGATTTTATCTGGCCCCTGAATTCATTAAGCAAGTATTTAATTTTTCAAGCATTTTTTTTTATAAGCATTTAATTTTTCAATTACGGTGGACTCGGGATAATTTGAAGTTGGTTAATTTGAACTTTCGGTTAATTCAAACTATTCACGAAATTCCCAAAATCTTTCCATAGAACTAATGTTAAAACTCGCTCGTTAATTCGAATCTAAAATTATGATCAGTAGAAGGTAAAATTCGAACCATTTTTATCCATACTAAAAAAAAAAAAAGGTTATGGATGCTATTGTAATTTGGAAATCTCTCATTCACTTGGAATTTTCAGTTGATGAAAAATTGAAATGTTTATTCAAAATAAAAAAAAAGTGGCAGAAAAGCGTTGAAATAACAAATTACAACAAAAATCACTTCATAATTTTTTTGCATAAAAATTTTAAATTCTTTAAACAGTAAAAGCATAGCTTCAAATTTCTAGGCTTTTTAAAATCATTTAGATGTGTTTCGAACAAAAAAAAGAAAAAAAAAAGTTGTACTTATTTTATTTATGAAGAAATATTTCTGGATCGAAAATGTGTGTTTGATTTTATAAAAGCGTATAAGTTGGCAGCCATGTTAAAGCTGAGTAAACAGAACATGACCATTAAAAATGAGTCTGAAAATGTGTCAGACAATATTGAGTTGTTGAGCGTGGAAAAATATTTTTTTTGAATACCGCCTTAAACCGTATATTTCAATTTCTTTTGCTTCATCTGTTTTCTTTTACTTCTATTTATGATATAGGTAATATATTTATTGTTTATTAATATGTTTTATTAAAATTAATTTTAGACTGTAATATTCTAGGAAAGATATATTTTTCTACTGTTAAATAGGCCTATTTTTTAAATTATACTATACAATTTCTTCCATACAGTAATTTTCCTCTATGAGAACTGGATAATTCCAATTTTTTTTCGATTTCTACGAGTTCGAATTAATGATCACAAACATCATTTCCACAGAAAAAAAAATCAGAATTAATGTATACTAAACTATGACAAACGAAAAAAAAAAACGATTATCTGAAACAAATTTATTTATGAACGATTAAAAAATACAAAATCAGAACTTTCTGAATTTCTGCACTATTAAGTGGCTGTGAAATATTTAGAAAAGCTTAAAATATCAATACTTATCAGTGTCTTGAAATAAAACCGCACTTTTACAATAACATTTCAATTTTTGCTACGTGATTAATGTTATTTTTCTTATCACATGGTAATTGTTAACTAAAATTCAACTACATATTAAGAAAATGCATTCCAGAAATGTGTTCAAGTAAATCGATTCGAACATTTACACACATAATTTATACATTTAGAATATTATATATTTCAAGACTAAAATGCAATATTTATAAAATATATGTTCAAAGAATTGCAAGGCGAGAATGAATTTCTACTGGAAACGTTGTTGTTTTTCATTTTAGGACTTAGTGAACATTGTCAGTTAGCTTAGCTTGTCTGAGGTACTAAAGGACCTTAATCTTAACGCATGAAAAATGAAAAGTCAATGAAAATGTCATTTTAACGCAACCATAGTTAAATATTTCATATTTTATGAATATAAATGAACATTTTTCTTCCACATATAACATTTTTCACGAGCGGCAGAAATTCCTGGTTTATGATTAGGAAGTCCCCACACCTTGCCCCAGTTCTTTCCCTGGATTACGAAAATGTATTGCGCGGAAAATAATATACTTAAACATACATGTATCTTGAAAATAATAACTGTAGTAATTTATGAACTTATTCGAGTTTTTTTATGAGCACAAGTTACCTTAGTAAACGGCTCTTGATAATGACTTTTAATGACCTTGGGCACATACGTGACACGAAGCTTCATGCTTTAATTCTATGTACTAATATAAAATAATTACCATGTATTTAGTGTAATAATAATTATAAATGTTTAATGCCATAAATATTTTTCTTTAAATAACAGAATGATAGATTTTATTTAACGAAAATATGATAGTAACAGAATACACTAATAACAACACTGAAACCATAGTAATTGTAATTTAGGTCCCTACTAAAGTGACCTTTTTAAAATAACAAGTTCCGATATTAAATTCTGAATTCGCTTACTGGTTTGGGAGAATATACTTTTAAAAGGAAATAAAAAATATTTTTATGATCCATTTCACATCTTGTTGTAGCACAACATAAAAATATTTAAATAATGAAAGTTTATTGCAGATTTTAAAACTTTTACTTAAAGGTTTGAAAGCTTCTTAAATTTAAGGTGACAAAGTCTTTAGACAAAGCCTTTAGATAAAGCCTAAGACATATTTTGACAAAGTAGGTCTGTCCCCCGTGTGTCCATGCATTAATTTACGCGTTAATGAAAGATTATTCTAATAAAGTCTAAAACATTCTAAAATGATTTTCTAAATTTTAGAGATTCTTAAAAAACTGAATTTTTCCACAAATTTTGAAATGGTCAAATATAAAAAATGTAGTTATCAAAACGTATCACTTAATGTTATATTGAATTTAATGCATTTCTTATGCAAAAAACAAATTAGGTGTACTTTCAACAAATATCGAACCTAACAAAACATAATCTAACATCATGTTCTGAAATTATAAAACAATGCCGAACTTTTAATGATTTTCAGTTGTAATTTATCTTCAGAACAGTTACATCAATATAAATATGATCATGGGAGACTACGATTACGAAGTTTACAATAATGGAATGTTCTGTCATATAACATAAAAGCAAGAATAAATATATATTAAACACAATTACAATTAAAGCTTGTGAAATCTATCAACGCCCCATTTATTTATACTGATTCTCACATATGGGATATTTCAGCGCAATTCTTCCGCGGACAGTACTTTGGGGAACCCTGTAGAGTCCTTCATATGGTAGGGTAACCGGATTTTACCTGAGCCAGCGCTGACGTTAATCTTTATCATTGCGGATCGGGTTCCGGCTGATCCGATTTTTCAAATGAAATGCTGAATATTATTCAATTAAAAAAATATATGTATTTGAATATTAATCTAATACGAATGTTCATTTTTATACAAAAAAGATAAAATTGATTTTAGAGATATTATTGTATACTACTTTTCCGTAATTGTATTAAAATAGGGATTAATTTTCTCTCACTTTGGATTCGGGCTTGAATATTTCAGGTTCGAGTCATCCATTAACATAAAAAAGATTTAAATAATGAAAGTTTATTGCAGATTTTTAAAACTATCTACAGGTTTGGAAGCCCCAAGTCCTGTGCCTCCTGTGTCTAAGCGTTAATTTGCTTCCTGTTAGTAAACTTCAGCGTGCGTTTGCTATGTAGATCAGAAAATGCCAGCTAAGTTTTGCAATTCTCGTTACGTATTCAATATTTTATTTCTAAAATTTGACTCAGCATCTATTTATCTGTGTAACGCAGTCCCTAAACGTTTTAACTACGAACTGGTGTGGCAAAAACAATCTTGACAAAGTTATAAAAAAAAGGCTTATTGCAGAGCAAATGTTAAAATACATGTACGAGAATTTGAATACCAATTTGATATTTTACAAAATATAAAGCGAACGCACGCTGAAGTTTATTAAGGTAATTTCTGTTCTTAAAAACTCAAATACTAAAGTTGTCATTTTCAAAATGTTATATATGACTAAATATATTAATTTCGTGCAATACATTTTTTGTAATTAGGGAAAGACTATGTCCACTGCCCAGCCTGCGTTTCAGGTTTTACTTATCTGCTCAGTTATAAATACAGTTTCAATATTATATCAAAATTTGCTTAAAAGTTTTAATTGTTGTACGTATTTGTCTTTATTTTACTAAATTTGTCTTGAAAAAACGCTCAAGTCTAAATGCAATTTTATTATGTAATATTTACAGCAAGATTTTAAAGAAATTTGTAATTATAGCAAAAATATTTTTACATGTTCCTAATAAGAGATTTGACTATTTTAATTTGTTTGTTAACACGATTATAATTTCTAGCAACTGCAAATTTTATTTTGACATTTGGAAAAAACAATATCATAAGCAATTACTGCTTGTTTCTATAGCTATTCGATAGTTAAATCTGACTTCATTGTGAATTACATTTGAAGTTGTGAATACTTTGAAATCGCGCATATATCGATTAGATCCTTTCCATATTGTTTGAATATGCGATTCGTCGGGAAGTGTTACAATGCTATTACACGGGATAATTTGAAGCAACAAAAATTGCCACGATTGATCAGTTTTCCAAGCATTTCACTGGCTGTTCCGAGCAAGGCTTTTCTCTCGTCAGATTTCTATGCATTTGATTGGCTGTTCATCACGTACGGATCCGTATCCATTTCGATGCCGCACTACAGGTGACAAAATAGCTCCGACAATAAAAAGTTGCTATTTTTTCGAGCAACTCTTTTGAAGCCGTAGGTTTAACATGGTGTCGTCAGAAAGTAGCGGCAACTTTGACGCCTGGTGTAATAGCACTTTTATACCCATATCCACAGATTACGATTCCTCTACAATGTGTTACGTGTAGTGAAGACGATGTCAAAGCATTGCTGGTAAAATAAACAAATTTCAAGACATCATCATTTGTTATTATTTAGTGTATATATTCGTTGCTTTTTATATCAGCGCTGTCTATCAGTGACATTTGCACTATTTGTTTCATAGAGAAAAAACTTGCGCATTGAATGGTTTTCAATTCGACTTTAAAGATATTTTTAAGAACTTTTTGATATGCGTGTGTTCGGCAAAAAAGGATTGCAATTGCATAATGCAGAGAAATAAGTTTTTGCTAAAAGTACAGTTTTAAATAAAGTTATTTTTACAAGACCTGGTGGAATAGTCAAAGAGAAAAAGTTGATAACGGATGAACATTTTATTCATTTGAGAAAATGAACATTAAAGATTTAAGCCAAACTATTAAAGATTTAAGAAAGTTCCCGCTGTAATGCCTTTGTATTAATGCATAATAAAAAATAAATAAAATAAAGCAAAATTGATAATTATTACTTACTGGTAACACAACTGACTGCGAAGGAATAAGAGAAGGTGGCGGATATATTTCTATCCTTCGCCTGCCTTTGGAAGTATATTTTACATTAACAACTTTTTGTGCCTTTGTAGTCGGCTGCTGAGCTGTGTTTTGTATTTGTCGGATCGGAGTCCCTAGAGGTGAGAAGAGAGAAATTTCGCCACAGGATAGAAGTTTCAATGTAATTTCTGCAAGATTTTGATTTCTGTATAAATAACGACTGGCTTGGCACCACATATCTGTAACATAAAGAAGACTTTAACAACATAACATAACAGCAAAAAAATATATGTATAACTTCTTTGAAATGAATTGGTTAATACAAAATTATACAACTTCATTTTTTGAAAAATATGAGGTTAGAACATATTGCTGACGGCAATAAAAGTGACACAACTCAAAAAAAAAAAAATCATTTTGCGTACTATTGCTCTAACAGGACTTATTTAGGTGCGTCTTTTTACAGAAAAAATGCCATCAGTGTTGTTATCAAGAAAACCGCTAGATTACGCTCTATTCCACTTTGCCACCACAGAAAGGAGTTAAATTAAGTGGGGGATAAATTTGCTCAATCCTCCCTATCTCTTCTACGTCTTTATTCTTAAGAAATGTATGCTTTTGTGTATGCTTTTACAGCTGCATGCAGAGCTAAATTCTATAATTTTATGTTACAGTAAAAGAGATACAGATCATCTTTTGCCTCTTCCGTGAAATGTAGTATTTTTGAGTTGTGTCGCTTTTTCTGCGGGTGAGAGATATAATGGATTCTGAATATGATAATTATTACAGAAAATAACGTAAATTCTATTTGCCTAATTAGCGGCACAGGTAGAAATACAAAAGTGAGCTTCTTATTAGAATTTTCTTTAATAATCAAAAATTTATATCTCAAAATCTAATGAGAGTTCCTTATGTGGTCTTTAACCACATGAAACGCTTAGTTTAATACGTAAATATTATACTACAGTAGATTTAAATTATAATTTCTGATTTTTTATTAAATTTTCTTAATTGCCTTTTTCTGATTTCAAGAAAATATTTTAACTTTATTATATCAAATATCATTTTAAAAGTTTTTAAAAATAAAATGACAGCTTAAGCATAGAACGTTATTTGTGGAAATATTTGTCCAAAATTATAATTTAAAAATACACAATTTTATGTATTTATACTTTTATTAATTTTTTTCTTAGAGAGAATGAGATAGCACTCAGTAAAAATTGTTATAGATTTAAGGGGATTTTCTCCCGGAAAACCTTCATAAAATCAAATTTTGATTTTTAAGTATTTGTCGAACTTTTGAAAAATCTAGAATCTCAAAACAGTTTTTTTTTTTGTTCCACCGTGTATTTAAATCAAACCAGTTTAAGGGAGCGGTGTCACGGCTCACAAAAAGGTTGATCAAGAGCTTTAAACGCGATTTTATTGAAACTTTTTTTTGTTTGTTTTTTAAATCGGTGTAAGTTCTCACACTTAAACCGTTGATGTTACAGACGTATTGCTTTTTTTACAAATTAAACTACACTTTTATAACAGGAGAAGAAACATTTTAAAGAATTCATACTTTCTAAGAATTTCAATTTTTTAAACAGATTCGAAAATGAAAAAAAAAATTATAAAAAAAAAATTGACGTTAAACTTTAACAGTCGCCATTTTGTAAGAAAAATATTTATCTTATCAATTTTATGTTTGGTTTCCAACTAATTTAATATATTTTAAGAATTCATGTGAAAAATGTTTTTCAAATTATTGTTTTAAGAGCGCTATCACATACACCGACTTACTGTACATAGTAAACTTAGAATCATTTTAGACAGATGAAAATATCGACATTTTTATATGAAAATTTTCACGCACTTAGGCAAAAATACAATAAAATCAATGCAAAAAATAACTTTTTTCTGTGTCCATTATTTAAACAAAAACAAAATCCCCTAAAAAACCCTAAAAATGAAACACCCTGAAAATGACTCCATCGGGGGGAAATCCCCATAAGGAGTGAGTGATAATACTCGTAAAGATAATTTTTTAAATGGGAAGCCAGGGTCGCAATTCACTTACTTTGTCAAAAATACAAAATGTCTCATTTAAAGCCGAACACGGATTTTCGTTCATAACTTTAAACAATAATGAAGATATTGTAATTATATTTTTTAAAAAAAACTTACTTTGCTTTCTGTGAAATGCAATGGCAACGCCATAGGTTTTGGAAATGGTAAACATCAGATAGATAACACTGAGCAACACGTGATGTAATTTAAAATTTAGCTGGTAGTACATGCGGTGTTACTGACCAGATTACAGTGCGCTGGCAGCAATTCCTTGATTTCATCATATTTCACACAAAGCAAAATTAGTCTGTTGAAAATCTTTATAAAATGTCTTCATTATTGTTAAAGTTATTGACAACAATTCAGTACGACTTTTAGTGGTAAAAATAACCTTGTATATTTGACTGAATAAGATTGTAACCCTATTTTCCTATCCAAAAATAACTTTCTTGACATGTATTATCAACCCTTGAGAATAAAATATGAGAGAGTACTTTTTTATGAGTACCGTTGGGAATCTTTCACCACACCAGGATATTTAGATAATAGATTTTAATTTGTCTTTATTGGCATAACACTTTCCTTTCGCTTACAAAATGCAACTAAGTTTATCTGCTGCATTTAGGTCAGGGATCTGTGGTGGTCAATCCTACAACAAAATTTTGTTTGCTATAAACCAGGATTTTGACGATGTTGAAGCATGGATTGGGACATGGATTATCCTACTAAAAAATCTGCAATGAGAGGTGCTTCTGTCAATAAATTTGCAGTAAGAATGCCCTTTTTTATCGTACAAAAATAATATTGGAGTTGTAGAGTTACAGGTACAAACCGCATGAAACACATATTCCCTTGTGCATTGGCATTTAGAGTATAGTATTTTTACCACACATAGAGAGAAAAATCACTGTGACACGTACAGTTCTTAAGCATAAAAATCCTTTTCTCAAATTAAACGGGATCTGAAAAAAGTTCTTTTATGTTGTAGCTACCACCACATCGGGTGTTTTGGTCCATCACGTAAACAGGCATTAAATTATGCTAAAACAAATTATAGAGGGGCAACAAAACGTATTTAAATCATGGATAATTATTTTACGTATTAAAATAAAGTACTTCCTTATATCTCTTAACTCTGAAAGACAACAATGTCAAGACAGCATGTAGGATTTACATTACAGCGCTCGATGATTAAGACTAATATGAGCCAAGCAACTGCATTTTTTTCTTCTTTTACTCTAATCATAGTAAGAATTGCTGCTTGTCTGCATAACACCTCTTTAATGAAATAGACAATAAGTACAGTTTATTGAATCACATGCATTGTGCTGTGAAATTAGTTTATTTATCTGAAGATACGTTATTCATGGGTCATTCCATGCTAAATGAGCAAATCAGCTGTAGCTGACCTGTCATAGATTTTAATGAAAATCAGCATATAAGTAGATCATATTTATTTATGAGTAAATGTAAAATAACAGATTTCAGGATTGTTTATTTAAGTATTAAAACTTACATTAAAAGTTGATATAAGATCGAGGTTGTGTCTACATGCTTGAAATTTCAATTTTCATTATTAGCCGTAGGAGTGGAAAGACTATATCAAAAATTATTTATAATTCAGAATGAATGATAAGTAACAGATTGTAGTGATTTAGTAACTGTCCTTTTATTCCATAATGAGAAAAAAAATAAATAATGAAAAATTTTGAGAGTAGAATGCAATATTTCTATTACTTGTTTAAACATGAAGGAAAGGTCTTAAAATTTTTAAATTGTTTGACGTTATAGATAAAAGTATATATTTTAAATATAGGAACTTTCATTCTTGCCTTTTTATTCCTTAATGAGAAAAAAATAAATAATGAAAAATTTTGAGGGAAAAAATTCAATATTTCTATTACTTGTTTCAACACGAAGGAAACATCTTAAATTTTTTAAATTATTTGACTTTATAGATAAAAGTGTATATTTTAAATATAGAAACTTCCATTCTTGCCTTCAGTTTATTTTTCCTCAACAATATTTTAAATTAGAGTAGAATAAATTATAGATTTAAACGGGGAAAACAATTATACAGTAATCAAAGCTCCTGATAGATGGCAGCACTACATTTTTTTGCAAGATGGCAGAAAAGCATGGAAAGGCACACAAATTTGAAGTGAAATAGCCCAAAGAACATAACAAATATTACCTTTTGGAACTCATTTCTCTTATGTTAGGAATCAAAAGGCAATCTTGAATTTTTTTCAGCATAACATGGGCTTTTTGAACTTTATGCTTCTGCAATATTGTTAATGTCAGGTTTTTCCTTCATTTGATTTTTTAAATATACATAAGAGGAAAAATTGTGATTTTGTAATTTTTTTTAAGTTTCTAAGCTATTTTGAAGATGAAGAAAATAAATGGCAACTTCCAAATTTGAGAAATTTGGTTTTCATATGTAACATTACAACGTACATCAATTTCACATATGTTTTTAAATTTCTTCTATTTTTTTTAACGCTTTTAATTTTCTCAAAATTTTCAATTTTTCAATTTTTATAACCAATTTAAGGTTAACCATGGTGTTACGAAATTATTATTACTAAATAAATATGATAATAACTGTCCATGGGTTACAATATTATGAAAAAAATTTATTTATGTTAAATAATTTTCAAGATACGGAACTTTAAACTTGCAACTTTGAACGATTCCATACAAGCCATTCTATGTCACAAGTTTTTTAAATGTCCAGAACTTCTAAAATATTTAATTTTTTGTCAAGATATTTTGAATAGCTCTATTTAAATATGAATTGAATTTGTGTACCAAATTTTATTAAAATCGGTTACTATGTGGCCACGACTTTTTTTAAATTTTTGCTCATTTTGCATGGAATGACCCTCATGCGAAGAGGCATTGCACGTCATAATGGGATGGCCTAGAAATAGAGTAGTTGTGACAATTTTCCCGCTCATCTGTCTAAATCATATATTCTAATACGAGCTAATCTTGTGTGTGTGTGTGTGTGTGTGTGTGTGTGTGTGTGTGTGTGTGTGTGTGTGTGTGTGTGGTTATATATATATATATATGCAGATTTTATCTTAAAAACGGCTCTAACGATTTTGATGAAATTTCGTATCCTATCGTTTTAAGGCACCAGAAAACCATTGGGCTAGGTCACATGTACGAGAAAATTCGATTAGTGGGTCATATTTGGGTCACTGTTGGTCCAGCTAATTTTATCTGAAAAACGGCTCAGACTATTTTGACTGAATTTTGTATTCTATGGTTTTCGGTCACGAGAAGACTGTTGGGCTAGGTCACATGTTCGAGAAAATTTCATTAGTGGGTCATTTTGGTCGTGGGTTGTTATGGGTAAAGCTATTTTTATCTTAAAAACGGCTCAGACGATTTGAGCTGAACTTTGTTACGGTTTTTGGGCACGAGAAAATCATTGGACTAGGTCACATGCTCGAGAAAATCCGATTAGTGGGTCATTTTTGGCTCACTGTGGATAAAGCTAATTTTATCTAAAAAACGGCCCAGACTATTTTGACTAAATTCTATATCCTATGGGTTTTGGTCACGAGAAGACAATTGGACTTGGTCACATGTTCGAGAAAATTTGATTAGAGGGTAATGATATTTGAACTCAAAGCTAATTTTGACCGAGAGTAGCTCTGTTTTCCCTGCTCGTACTGACCTTAAACTGGTAAAAAAAAAAAATTAAGCAACAGACACTAAAGTTTGTAAAACACCACTGCACTCCAATGACTTTGGCACTTTCCAATCAAGGAAAGCAATTATTTAATAACCTGAATGTAAATACTTCACGAAATGAAGATTTTCCAGGTGTGTCGTGTTTTTGAAGACTATGTACTTGGAAATGAGAAAAGCTTGGGACATGAATTCGTGGAATCTGCAGGCATAAAGCCAGAACTTTAGGAGAGGGAATGCTAGCTAATACTTTGTGTAGAATTCAAAACGCTGCCCTACCAAACAAGAGATATTTTTTATTTTAATGAGAGCTCTAAAGCAATGGAAGGAGAACATCTTATTCATGATTATCGAAACATCAGCTTATCTGATAAACAGCGGAAAATTCTACTTTTTTTTTATATAGTCAAATCCGGTCATTCAATGCATGTGTCCAGGAATATCCTAAGCTATATTTTATACTACGAAAGGCTGGTGCAAGAAAAATCACTGAGGTGGAAAAGTGGTACAAGTTATGATTGAAAGACTAAGCCAGGAATCTGTTAGTCTTAGATCCTATTGGCGTTTCAACTATTAATATTGATGACAAACACAGCATTTATCAGGGGCGGCCCGATATGGCAAGCAAGATGAGCGTCGCACTCAAAATACTCCTGACCAGATGAGACAAAATATTTAAAAAACAATATTTTTCTCGCATTAATTAATAAAAATTTCGGTTAAAAGAAAATAACTTGATGTGAAACAGATATGCAATTCGTTCTTTTTTACTCTGACTTATTTAACTTTTTTTTTTTTTTTGCATGTAAAGAAAGAATTTTGTAGTAATCGATTCTTCACTCACTTCCTGATAGGTTAGAATTAGTAAAATTATGTACACGGGTGTGTTTTCGATGAGTATACAACATTTTCTTATGTTTAGAACTTAATTGTAAATTAATAAATTAATTTTAAGGCGCACCATTTTTACCATCGCCAAATAATCATTATGTTTACAACTATTTGCGTGTAACAAAAATAATGGAGTTAATTAATATTAAATAAATAACAATTATACGTTGGGGAAAAATTTAGAAATCCTGAATAAATAGTTTTAAAATATTTATTTTATTTCTTCTTGCCATATCTTAAAAAAGAAACGGAGCAAAAATTACATATTTAAGTCCACTAGTTTGCGTTTCCTATTAAGACTAAATCAAAGCGGTGAATTTTCAATAATCGAGCATTTCGAAAAATTAACGTATTGTAAGAGAAAGTTTTAGAACTACATGAATTGCAATCATGAATTTAGACGTTATTTCTAAAATAAACATTGCATACTTATAAAATAATGTTTATTTTTTTAATATAATTATTATAGGAAAAATTAAAAGGGTTAAGACTACTTCGGTACTTTTCCAATATAAGAGCCTTGGCGAGATAGAGAAAATGACTTTGGTGAGAAAAGGAAATTTGGCAATATATTTTCTGGCAGCCTATTCACTGTTTTGTATACACAGGCAATTTTTGCAATATTTATACAATCTATCTATATTATAGAGGGAAAACGTGTCCATGCGTAACGCTGACGTCATTTTGATCTTGCCAACACTTCACGATTAAATTTCGGTTTTGCAATTTTCGCTACTGCAATTTTTAAAACTTCCAAACATGGCTCATTTTCAATTTTTACACCATCGTATAGTATAGGGGATATAAATGTACTTTCAAATGAATTTTTTTTTGAAAAATGTATCGCAATTTACTCATTTATTGTAGTTTTTAAAATAATTTTCAAGCATGAATTTTTTAAATCTATCTCTATCGCGTGCAGGTTCCATTACGGAAGATTAATAAGCCATGTGTACTTAAAACACTATAAATAGTTCAGTATTTGTCTCTGGCTAATTTTCCGTAACGAAATTAAAACTTCATCGATAAATAAATAAATAAAATAAAATAAAAATAAAACAAAACACAAGTTTAACATACATGTAATCCAACAATTTCAATATTTACACCGCCAAATAGGGGGAAAATATACTTTCAAATATAAATGAAAAATGTAACTCAGTTTACCGATTATTTATGGTTTTTTAAATAATTTTCAAGCATGAATTATTTTTAAAATATCTATCTCTTGAAGCCCGATTATGAAAGATTGTTTCGTTTGCACTGAAAACAATATAAATAGATCAGCATTTGTTTCCATCTAATATTCCAGAATGAAATTAAAACTTCATCAATAAATAATTAAAAGAATAATGTAAATAAAACACAAAATTAGGACACATATAATCAAAACCCACTTAAACCGCTGAAATTATCAAAATCAAAATTCAGAAAAAAAAACTCTTATCACTTAATTATTATATTGAATTTACAGCATTTCATATGCAAAATAGTACGTAGGACAACTTTCAGCTAATATCGAATCTAACAAACATAATATAACATTATGTATTCTAATTAGAAAACAATACCCAATGTTTCCTCCATGTCTATAAATTAGTTTAATAGAGGGCGCAACAGAGCGCATGAAAACTGTAATGATGAGCGGGAAGAGATCCCGCCAGTTCTGTGATCAGCCTTGGACGTAAGCGCAGCGAACCCACCGCTGCCTGTCATTTCATCTTTATTTTGTAAATAAATTGTGTGTTTTAACATGAAGTTTCATTAACGAAAATCACAACGTAATAATACAGTCCACTGAAAATCGCCGGATCATTTATGGTAAGAGGAGCCGCAGTGCTCATATTTAATTGAACATTGTTCGAATCAGGACTTTTGGATACAAAAAAGAAGCGTGATACCTACTCACGTAGCTAAAAATGGCAACTACAATTTCTGGAGCTGTGGTGCTAAACAGAAAACGAGGAAACATTCGAGGACAAATAACAAGAATCGCTAATGCGTTGAAATCAAAAATGAGCGAAAAAGAACTGGAAATCAAGATGAATTCAATACAGAATTTAAAGAAAAAAAACGATGAGCTGAGAAACGAAGTGTACGCCATAATACCTGAAGATCAGTTGGAAGAATTCGAAAATTCTTTAACGGATATTGATGGGCAACTGGAATCTATAGAGGTGAGTCTTCTCGATCTAATAAAACCCTGTAGTTCTAATATTGTTCAAAATGCTACTCACGATAGAATAATATCTAGTGATTCAAATATAAAATTGCCACAAATAACTCTACCACAATTTTCAGGTCGTTATACAGAGTGGATGAATTTTAAGTCACAGTTCACCACTCTAATTGACAATAACGACCAGTTAAATGATTCACAAAAATTGTATTACCTGCAGTCAGCCTTGACAGGCCCAGTGAAACTTCTTCAGAATATCGATGATTCTTATGAGTCCTTATTCGAAGCCTTAAAGAAAAGGTTTGAAAACAAAAGATTGATTGTTAACGGACATGTAGCAGAACTGCTAAATATGAACAAAATAAAAATTGAAAACTCTAAAGAAATCCGTAATTTGGTAGACAATTTACTTAGTCATTTAAGAGCACTTAAGCAATTAGGATTAGAAAAAAATAATTTGTCTGAAGCAATTTTAATGCATTTTGTGTTGCAACGCATTGATGACGAGTCGAGAAAGGCTTTTGAAATGACTTTAAACTGTAACGAATTGCCACAATGGGATGTTTTCATTGATTTTCTACTAAAAAGAATTCAAGCGTTAGAAAATATACAGAGAAATGTCTCAGCTTCAAGGACCAAAACGGAATTCGTTCATAAACAAAAAAGTTTCGTTTTGCAAAATGATCGAATTGTATGTCCCATGTGTAATCAATCTCATTTAATTTTCAAATGTAAAGATTACCAAGATTTATCGGTTCAGGATAGATTAAATTTTGTGCGGAAATTAATGCTTTGTTTTAATTGTTTAAATAAACATGTAGTTTCTCGTTGCCCGAAATTAAATAATAAATGCAAGTCATGTTTTTTGAATCATCATACTACATTATGTGGAGCTAATTTTTCGAAATATAAACAAAATGACAGTAATCAAATTAATCAGTCGAATAAAAGCCAAACTCAATCAGAAAAAAACGAAAGACGCGTAAATTCGGAACTTTCAACTTGTGGAGAAACTAGGTCAACTTCTTTAACGTTGAGCTGTCAGAAAAAAGGCGAAGCGTATTTTCCATCTGGTGTTTCTTATAATGGGTTATTATCGACTGCGATAGTTTATATTAAGGGAAATAATGATTATTTTTTTCCGTTCCTAGCTATTTTAGATTCAGCAAGCACAATTTCTTTAGTTACTTATTCAGCTTTAGATATTTTGGGATTGAAAAAATATAATCTAAACTCTTTAATTAGCGGCTTAAATGGATCAATCTGTAAAATTAAAAATGGAATAAAAACGGAAATATCTAATAAAAACAAAGATTTTCAGAAATCAGTGAATATGTTTGTCGTTCCCAAAATTACTGATTTAACCCCTTCAAGTCCGATCGAAATTTCTAGTCTCCATTTGCCTGAGAATATAGCATATGCGAACCCGAAATTCTTTGAACCTCATAGAGTTGACATCTTATTAGGAGTAGATATATTTTATGAATTACTATTGTCCGGCCAGATAAAATTACCGGATAGTTCCGTCATTTTACAGAATTCTTGTTTTGGATGGATTGTAGCTGGGACATTGCATGATAAAAATGACAGAGAATTTCAGTGCCATTTATTGCAAAATGAAGAGGAATCGTCATATTTAAGGGCGTTTTGGGAATTGGAGCAGATGGGCATAAAAGATGACCCAAACAGTGTTAAAAACGAGAAAATTGTAGAACAATTTCATGAAACTGTGCGTTTTGAAAATAACAGATATGAAATCAGTCTCCCTTGGACAAGAGATTGGAACCATTTAGAAAATAATTATAAAACCGCCGAAGTGCGACTCACAGGTCTTATAAAAAAAATGAAACGTGATACAAAGTTATACGAACAATATTGCAATATTTTGAATGAGTATTTAGAGATGAACATAATTGAAAGTGTACCCAATTTAGAAAACCCTTCAGATAAACCAGTTTTTTACTTACCGCACCATACAGTATTTAGAGAAGATAGTGTTTATACTAAATGTCGAATAGTTTTTGACGCAAGTTCCCATGAAGCAGGACAATTGTCTTTGAACGACTGCCTTGACGCAGGAACTAATTTAAACCCTAATATTTTTCACTTATTGATTTTTTTCAGACTAAACAAAATTGCCTTTCTAGCAGATATAGAAAAGGCTTTTCTACAAATTGCCATAAACGACAAGGACAGGGATGTTCTGAGATTCTTGTTTATAGATAAGAATCCTGTCGACAATGACGCATTTAATGTTATCGTCTACAGATTTTTACGCCTAACATTTGGCTTGAACTCAAGCCCATTTTTGCTATCTGCTACAATTAAGCATCATCTTAACAAATTTGAAACGGAATATCCGATAACGTCAGAAGTACTCCACAATTGTATTTATGTGGATGATTTGATAACCGGGACAGACACAGTCGAAGATGCGGTGAACATTTCGGAACAATCTCATAAAATAATGAAGGAAGCTAGCATGAATTTACGGAAGTGGATTTCAAATAACAAACTCTTAATGGAAATATGGGGTAATCGTGGATTTAGTACTATGCCACAACCTTTTGAGGATACTACAATACATAAAGTTTTGGGAATATCGTGGCAACCCAAGCAAGATATACTTTTGATAGATATTGATAATTTGCTCGAATTTTTGCGTAACTCAAAAAATACAAAACGTTTTATATTACAAGTTGCAGGTAGAATATTTGACCCTCTGGGTCTAATTTCTCCGTACATAATAAGAATAAAATGTTTATTACAAGAACTATGGAGTAGAAAGTTGTCTTGGGATGAAGAATTGCCTTCCGATATTAGAGAGACGTGGGAACAGTGGAGTTCCGAACTTCCCCAGTTGAGAAATCTAAAAATTCAAAGGAACATTTTTCAGTTTCCCGATGACTCCAATTATACCCTAACGTTGCATACCTTTGCCGATGCCAGTCCAAAAGCATACGGTGCTTCCGTTTACTTAGAAATCAATTCACTAAATGAATCGTCTATAAATCTGATTACATCTAAATCCAGAGTGGCACCATTGAAAAAAGTGTCACTTCCGCGACTTGAACTTCTAGCAGCATTAGTTGCTGCACGTTTAACCTGTGAAGTGAAAAAGGTACTAGATCGCAAGGGACCATCTTCTGTGTATTTGTGGACAGATTCGCAAATTGTCTTGTACTGGATCAAAGGCTCCGCAAATAGGTGGAAATCGTTTGTGTCCAATAGAGTACGAGAAATACAAACACTCACCGACCCATCACGATGGTTTCATTGTGCAGGGTCAGAGAATCCTGCAGATTTGCTAACAAGAGGCATTAAGTGTGACCTTCTCGTTCAGAATTCAAAATGGTGGACTGGACCAGAGTTTTTGAAAGACTTAGATCTGTGTAACAACGACAAGACTTTAGTGATTCCTAACAAGGACATATATATAAACGAACTAAAAAAAAACTGTGATAACCTAGAAAACAGAGACTTTACAACGTTGACACTCTCACCTGAAGTTCCTATGATGGAACATATTTTTTCTTTATCTAATAACCTTGTTAAATTAATTCGTATAATTAGTTTTATTTTTAGGTTCATATGTAATTGCTCTCACGCGCGTGAAAAGAAAAGCGGTCCATTAAGTGTGACTGAGGTAAAAGAAGCCGAAATCTTTCTAATAAGGTCAGCGCAAAGGGGTAAGTTTGGTGAAGAAATCGCTTGTCTTGAAAAGGGTAAGCCTATTAAAGGTAAGAGCAGACTTTCATCGCTAAATGTATTTTTGGATGATGATGGTTTAATTAGAGTAGGTGGACGTTTATGCCAAGCAGATATACCGTTTAACGCCAAATTTCCAATAATTTTGCCTGAAAGGCATAAATTAACCGATATTGTATTGAAATATTTTCACTTAAAATATTTGCACTTGGGCCCACAAGCCTTGCTTTTCCAGGTTAGGCAAAAATTCTGGCCACTGAATGGCAGAAATAACTGCCGTAGAATTGTTCATAAATGTATCACTTGTTTCAAAAACAAACCTGTAATTAATTCACAATTAATGGCCGACCTGCCAAGGGAACGTATAACTCCAAATTTTGCCTTTGCCGTAACAGGCATAGATTACTGTGGCCCATTTTTTGTAAAATTTAAACACCAAAGAAAGGGTGTATTAAACAAGGTATATGTTGTGGTATATGTATGTTTATGTACGAAGGCAATACACCTGGACTTTGTATCAGATTTGACAACTCAGGCCTTTATAGCTAGTTTAAAACGTTTCTTTGGCAGAAGAGGCAAATGTTCGAAAATTATGTCTGACAATGCAAAAACATTCATTGGAGCGGACATTGAATTGAAAAAATTACAAAAATTGATTAGCTCTCCAGATGAGGAATTGTATAATTTTTTAACCCATGAAGGAATCGAGTGGGAGTTTATTCCCCCCAAATCCCCAAACTTTGGCGGAATATGGGAAGCGGGTGTAAAATCCTTCAAGTTTCATTTGAAACGGGTAATAGGGAATCAAAATTTAACTTTAGAGGAATTCTTGACGATACTATCCGAAATTGAAGGTGTTTTAAACTCGCGGCCACTCACCCCGTTATCCTCAGAATTTGAAAATTTCGAGACTTTAACCCCTTCTCATTTTCTGATTGGAAGAGCTATCACTTCGATCGCAGAACCACAATTAGATAATATCAATGAGAACAGACTAGGTAAATGGCAGAAAATACAAAAATTTAGTCAGAGAATTTGGAAACTCTGGAAACGAGATTATTTGAATAATCTCCAAGAGAGGAATAAATGGAAATTCAAAAAAGATGATGTACAGAAAGGAACTTTGGTACTGTTGAAGCAGGAAAATTTACCTTCTACCAAATGGTTGGTTGGTAGAATAATTGAGGTTTTTAAAGGAAGAGATAACATAATCAGAATTATAAATTTACGTCTGCCAGACGGACGAATTTTGAAGCGAAATGTCAGAGACGTATGCATTTTACCAGTTGAGTAACAAATTTCCTTTCTTCCTTTAAGTATAACTGTACGGTACAATAATTCAGTATTTAATCTAGTGTGATAGTGCATTTAATGTTGTATTTATTTTGTGTGTAACTTTATAATTTTCCTTTGTGTGATAATTTTTGCAAATTTATATATTGACTTTATATTGAAAGTTTGATTTCAATCGCCGGGGAATGTTTCCTCCATGTCTATAAATTAGTTTAATAGAGGGCGCAACAGAGCGCATGAAAACTGTAATGATGAGCGGGAAGAGATCCCGCCAGTTCTGTGATCAGCCTTGGACGTAAGCGCAGCGAACCCACCGCTGCCTGTCATTTCATCTTTATTTTGTAAATAAATTGTGTGTTTTAACATGAAGTTTCATTAACGAAAATCACAACGTAATAATACAGTCCACTGAAAATCGCCGGATCACCCAACATTTAATGATTTTCAGTTATAATCTATTGTAATAATGTCATAAATTAAAGACTTTCATAAAGATCATAATGATAATTTAGAAGTTGAATATAAACATATAAATAATAAGGAATATAAATACGAAGGAAATATAAATAAGGAATATAAATAAGGAATATAAACTAGTTGTTGCGGGCCACCATAATACTTACCTATTATGGATATACATAATATAAAATATGAAAATAAAACATGTGTAAACTATTTACAAAATGTATTGCTATTCGAATAAAATCGTGGCTTTATGACGTCATAAACTTTAAATACTCTACTACTGAATTGCGTAAAAGAAACACCCTTATAACTCCAAAAATGATAGTCATATTAACTAACGGTTTACTGCGTCGGATTAAGCGTCTCATTTCCAATTAAAATATATATTTGAATTGAAATTCGAATGAAATACAGGGTCATGAAAAATCGAAGAGTGTGGAAAATAGGATTACAAATATCTCGGCAACTCCTTATCCGATCGACTTCATTCTTTATGCAAAATTTATATTTTTTTATTGTCTTTTACATTTACTCCTTAAAATAAACAATTTCGAAAAAATTTTATATACTTTTTATCAGAACGAATATTTCGAGAGTCCGAAAAAAAAAGTTCTGGATAATCGAGGTTATTGAAATTCAATAAGCTTCTTCCCATTATTACATACTAAGAACATACCAAATTTCAAGTCTCTATCTCAATTTGTTCGGGAGATAGAGCTTTTCAAGACACGCAGACAGACGGACAGCAAAATTCTGTTCTTCTAAAAATATGTTTTTCGGAATTTCCAGTGTCTAAAACGTGTAAATCCGTCTTTTTATTTTATTTCGACTTTCAAAACGATTGCAAGACTTACCCTATACTATGTATGATGGGTAACTAAAATGTTTTATGTTAGTCTCCAAATTGATAGTTTATACACATATTACAACTTTCTAAGCGAAATTAAGAGAGATACGTATTACCATAAATATTTACCAGTGACCCGTGAGAGGATTTCGCACTGCAATATAATATTTTTTTGCACCATCTAATATTTTTTAGATGCAAGATTAACTTCTAAAGAAAAAAATAAGGGAAAAAATGCGTGCAAACAACATTGGTCAATCCAGAATATCGTCGCGTTTATTCCCTCAAAGTTACAGTGAAACCTGATTGAAGATAGCAAAAGGCACGCGCGAGGAAAAAAATATAACAATCGCATTTTAACTACATGTCATCGTCCGTTTCTTGAAAAACATGAAAGAAAAGAAATTGAATGCATTTAAAATACAATGTAACCTAATATAACAAATCATACCTTTTATTATACACGTGAAATACCACTGCTTCGATCAATCGATGGTGTCTTTTCTTCTAAAACTTTTCAATTTTACTTTTAACCCATAAATATAAAATAAACTCGTGTTGAAAAATCATACTTTATCTCTTTTGTACTATTTTTTTTTATAAACATTGTTGAACATCATATAATGCGGCATTTTATTTTTGTGGTAACACTGCCTTAATTTTATCTACTATTCTTACAGCAATCTGTTGCTGACATTCGGGAATTATTGCGCAGATCTTACTTTGCACAAAAGAGAAAAGTTACGATTACATACATGATTTGAAGAATGGTAAATCCCCCCCTCCCCCCGCTGAAGTAGCGTTAAAAGTAGCATCTGTGTTCGCTACAAACTACTGTTTTTCTTTATATAGCCTTACTCGCTACATTATATTTTTCAAAATGTAGCACGCTACACTATAAACTACTAGAAAATTTACCTCTCTACTTGTAGCACGCTATTTCCTACCACTGATGTAGATGATGTATCAACAATCTACACTGACGGATGAAAAGGATACAATTCAGAGGAGATTGAAAAAGCAGGTTACGAGCATTTTACTGTGGACCGTAAGTACAAATTTTGTTGATCCAACAACAGGTGTTCACACACAAAATGTTGAATGCGGAGCTAAGTGACGCAATAAAAAACAACGAGGCACAGCTCGCCATCACCTCGAATCGTATCTCACAGAACTTATATGGAAAAAATAACCAGTGGGAGAAAAGTTTTTGATGAATCAGTGACAGCAATTCGGAAATATGGTCTTTAACATAAGGCATAATACTAGAAAGTTTTATTCTTGTAAAGCATTCTAAGAAATTGTTATGGAACATTGGTGTGAATTTGTTATGAAACATCATAATATATTCTTATTAACATAAAATATTAGATTATTTAATGCTATGGTATTTATTTTTATATCTTTATTACAAGGGAGCATTACGTTCAAGCTTCACGAGCTTGGCGAAATTAACCGTAAACTTGGCGTAATCGTAATTGTAGGGGCCACTATAACAAGGAAGTACGGAATATATTTTCAATGCCGATGAAGCTGCTATTTTATTATCAGCTTCTACTGAATCGCCATACCGCAATGAAAGGTGAAAATTGTAAATGCGGGAAAAAAAATCTAAAGCACGACCTTGGGTTTTGTTTTTCTGTAATGCCATCGTCACAGAAAAGCTAAAGCCCTTAAGTCCATTGGGAAATTTGCCAAACCTTTTTTTTAAAAAAGTGCAAAAACTTCCATGCGAGATGCGATTACGAAAGTAACACCCGCTCCTGAATGACTGATGACTTAAAGTGAGGGATTTAACGCATTAACGCCCAAATTATTTTCTTCATTAAATTTAAATTTTAGATTTCCCACCATTTTTAAATGAAGGGTATTTTTAATATTATTTTATCAAGGGATTTGTTTCGTGAAAGAGAGTATATATTTATCTTCATATTTACTGGTGTGAAAGCCGCTTTCTTGCCACTAAGTCTAGTGATCTAAAAATATGCCACGGGGCGTTAATGGGTTAAGGATGACTAAGACTTAACTTCTTTAATTGGCTTAGAAGTCTGAATAAACATATGAACAAAATAAAAAGAAAAGTACTTTTGTTCGTAGATAATTGTGCTGCACATTCGACAGTAAGGTTGTGAAACGTAAAATTTTTGCCACATAACTATACTTTGATTTTGCAGCCTGTAGATCAAGGCAAAATAAAAAATATCAAAGTAAATTTCCGATACAGACTGGTAGAAAAAGTTCTTGTAGATTTAAAATATGAAGTTTATGGATCTGCAAAGGTAAATATGAGAAAGACAATTGACATAATTTGTTTTGCCTGGCAAAATCCATCTTCTACCAGATTTAAAAACTGTTGGAGAAAATCCGTCTTTGTATATTAACCAAATGACGATAATAATAATAAAAAAACAGATGTGTTTACATATTGCATCGAATTTCCTGCCGATTTCTGGATTTCTAAAGAATGTTTTCAATATACATCATCTACTAATGATTACGTTGAATGCGATGAAGGCGTTTCCATATGCCTTGATCTAACTACAAATGACATCCTCGGAAACTTAATGAAGGAAGAGGACGCAGACGACAGTGAAAATAAAGATGACGTTGATTGTCCTGTCCATCAAGTATGGAAGAATGTGCTGTACGATCAAAAGAGGTTCTATCGAACATTGAAACTCTTAAAAAGTATTTATCCCAGCAAAATAATGTACCGAAAACATTTTATGCAGAACTGAGTAATAGTGAAGATTTTGTTTGGAAAATTGTGTTGTCAACTTCAGTGAAGGAAACAAATTCTGACTTTTTTGTAGAAAAAAAATGAAGTTAATTTAACGGCAATTGTCAGTGAGATTTTTTTTTAACTATCAAGTACACTGTAAAAAATTTCCAACCCTTTTCCGTTTCGTAAAAGATAAATTTCCTTTACGATACGGAAAACAACCGATAAAATAATTATTCCGAATCACAACAGAAAGGTTTTCTACAGTCATAAAAATAATCTATTTATATCGGATTAGTTTCCGAAAGGATGGAAAACAGCTTTCTCCGGACTTACTGCGCAGTCTCGCTCTCTGCTGACGTATGAAAGGCGTTGCGTCACGTGATTGATAACAGAACAGAATCGAGTTTTTGGATGAAGATAGACGCCATGTTTTTAAATATTGGACAACTGCTCTACGTACTTCTAACTTCGCAATAGTTTTACCTCTGGTAGGAGTCTGGTTTTTGTGGAGTAAGACAGCTGTATAGGAATAAAAAGCTCCTCACCGGGCCCATGGGCCAAACCAACAACAACAACAACAACTTCGCAATGGTAAGTACTAAAATTTATGTGATTTTTAATATTTTGGATTTGATATGTACATTATTTATAGTGCATGATTATCAAATCGAATAACATGTTTAAGGAGCTGCGTAGCCTGAAATAAAATGCATGTTATCTTATTTCTCGCTCAGTTTATTTTTTATGAGAAAAATATCCGCGAAGTAAAAAATATTTTGATGTGCCAGAAATTTCTAACTTAGATATTATCTTAATGAAACTTATTTTTTGTAGGCTGTTTTTTTAAATAGTTTTTAACTTATTCTAAATTAAATTCCTTGTTTATTTGTTTAATTCTGTAAGACATCCAGTGTTGAATTCAGGGGGTGGGGGGACAGTCCCCCCCGGAGCATTGAAATGTCCCCCCGGAAGATTTCACATTTTATGCTTTTAATAGTCAAAAAGTGCAATCCCCCGGAACTCTATAATATCCCCCCCCCCCGGAACCACAGAAATCCCTCCCGGAGAAAAATGTCTGAATTCAACACTGAAGACATCAATAACATACATATGATCTTAGAATAAATTGATGATATTTTTCTATGTTCGATGCTATATCAGAATCATATTGTCTTTTTTCAGGTACTGCATTATTATAGAATCAATTTTACATTTTATTTATTTGTTGGGATGTAACGAATAGTGATTTGGCCGAATAGCCGAATACTGACTTTAAAACAAATTATTTAATTTGTTTATTTATTTTTTTTTTCCAATTTTAAAATCAAAAATTAAATTAAGGACTAATTGAAATAATTTTTTTGTTTGAGTGTTCAAAAATCATAACAGCTGAATGTATGTAAACACGGTATATAGTGAACGTTTGTTTTCTGAAGCTGGTAATATTATATGAAACCAAACGAAACAGACTTCTTCCTGAAAATGCTGAAAAGTTATTTTTGCATCACAATTTCAGGCTTTACAGTGATAAATAATTTTGTTACCCCTGTATGTTATTTTGAAGTAACTCATTAAATGTTTTTTCAGTATAGGTAATAGTTTTTTTCTTTTCAATGTATCAAACTCATTAGTTCGTTTAATCAACATCTAATGTTTAATTTTTAATTAGTAAAGTAATTATATAGTCATATATTTATTATTTAAAAGTAAAACTAAAAGCTAGAAAAATGATTTAATTTGTGAAAGATTAAGCATATTTACAAGACAGTAAAATATTTGTTTTTAATATTTATGAATTTTATTGTTTAAGAAACTTATCATCATTATAAATCAGATTAAAAAAATAGATATAAAGTTAATTTTTTTTAATTCACTGATCAGAGAGAGAGAGAGATTTAAACTTTAAATGCAGTATATATTTTGCATTTTAATGTAAAATAAATTAATGTTGCAATACTTACTTAAATTGTATACTTACTTAAATTCATATGATGCCTAAATATGCAGCAAGAAAAATATTTTTTATTTATGTAATTTCATTATATAAAGTTATTTATAAGTTGTCATGAAGCTTTAAAATTGAGTAAGTATTAGGATTTATTTTTCTTATAATAATTAATGTATTTAGATATCATTCTTTAATATTGTTTGTTAAAAATATTTAAAATCACATTTTTTTTTATTTTCTGGAACTTATTTAACGAAATATCTTAGAATATTCGGCCAAATAAGCAAGTATTCGACAATATATCTAAATATATTCGGCTACAGGTATTCGGCAGAATATCTGTTCAATATTCGGCAAAAGGGCCGAATAAGCCGAATACCGAATAGTGGTCGAATATTCTTTACATTCCTAATTATTTGTAGTGTATTGAAATTCAATTGAAAAGGGGAGTCCTTTAAATTCTATAATGTTAATTAATAAATTGAGAACTTTATGTTAGGACGATATAATGAAATTTATATTGGTATATGGTAAAATAAATTTCAGTATTCTTTGCATATCAGACAAAATTTTAGTTGTAACAAACGTAAAAGCTGAATATGCTGAATATCTGGAGGTTGATATTATCTATATTCATGCTGTAAAAGCTTGCATGCAGAAGCTTACATCTTGGGCAGCAGAGATCAACTGCCCCGCCCTGGATATTCAAGTTTAATTGGCTAAATTTTATTTTTCTTACATTATTTTGAAAATAAAAAATGACATTTAATCTTTTCTAATAATTTAAAATAAACAGAAAAAGGAAAAAAAGCAAACAGGGAATTTTTGTCAGTAGAGATGGATGGGGGAGATCTCCACTGCTGAACATCATGTCACATGTGGAAAGGAAGACAATTTTTTGTTCTGATTTTTATTTCGTGCTCATGTCTTGAAAAATTATATTGAATGGGCTTCAGGGAGAATAAACCCTCAAAAGGCTTGAATTTTTTTTATTTCAAAAATATAAAGCTTCAATTCTTCATTCATTCATTAAAAAATGTGGTGTTTTAGCAAAAAAAAATTCTTACTTGATTTTATTTCATATTTCTGCTTTCATTTAACTAAATCTTGTCATGTATTTAAATGCACGTGTTAATACTGTTCAAATTTCAAGAAATAAAAAATGTTCAAAAGAGTCATGATGTCAACATATAAATCATAAATGTCACTAGAACCCAACTTAAAACTTCAGAGTCCTAGGCACAGCATTTTTGCGTGCCCTTCCAAGCACTACTCTTAAGTAATCTCAAAGCTTAGATTTTTTGTGATACGTCCTCATCCAATCATTTTTACCAGGGCTGTGGAGTCTGAGTATAAGTCAGGCACGTTTTTTTTTTTTTTTTTTTTTTTGGGGGG
Organism: Maratus michaelseni; assembly: GCA_963931845.1. Classification (NCBI taxonomy): domain Eukaryota; kingdom Metazoa; phylum Arthropoda; class Arachnida; order Araneae; family Salticidae; genus Maratus; species Maratus michaelseni. Next base: position 183,953,856 of record OZ007591.1, read on the forward strand.
GGGGCGGGGGAGATTCGGTGTCGCTAAAAAACTGGCCGACTTGACTCAGTCTCTAGCTTGTTTTTTGGACAATTCAAAGAGAAATTAAATTAATTATATGTGATTTTAAATTTATAAACTGAATTATTATTTTTATTTTGGGACTATATACCGCATAGATGAAAACTGTTTTTAATTAAAAACTCTCGTTGATATTTTCCATTTAGTATACAGTCTTTTCACTCAGCTTTTTGGGGTTTGCAGAACCCGAGATAAGGCAAAAATTGAAAATTCTGCTACTTTTGGAGTCTACAGAACCCGAAATATCATTCTAATAGAAACCTTTTTTAGCTCCCAGTCTGTCAAAGCCAGAAAGGGGGGCTAATTCGCCACCCCCTTAATTTAGATAAATAGGTTTTTCATACAGAGTTATCCGATTTCAATTTTTGAAATTTTGTATATAGGTTGATTCTGATAAGGCGGTTCCTTGATTAGTTATGGAGGTTCATTGGTTAAATATAAAGGGGGGGGGGGAAAGGGGGCTGATAGCCCCCTTAATTTAGATAAACTGTTTTTTTTATGCAGAATTATCCGATTTGTTTGAAATTTTGTATATAGGTTCATTCTGATAAGGCGCTTCCCTGATCAGTTTTGAGGGTTTATTGGTTAAGTATAAAGGGGAACGGGGGGCTAATCCCCCCTAATTTAGATAAATGGGTTTTTCATGCAAAATCACCCAATTTGCTTCAAATTTTGCATAAAGCTTCATTGTGAAAAGGCGCTTCCCTCATTAGTTTTGGAGGTTTAATTATAGTTAAGTTTAAAGAGGAAAACGGTGGTTAATACCCTCCTCCTTAATTTAAATAATTGGGTTTTTTATGCAGAATTATCTGATTTGCTTCAAATTTTGTATATAGGTTAATTGTGATAAGGCGCTTCCTTCCCCTTATCAATTTTGGTTGTTCATTGATTAAGTATAAAGGGGGGAACGGTGTCCAATCACCCCCTTAATTTAGATAAATGGGTTTTTTTATGCAGAATTATCCGATTTGTTTCAAATTTTGTATATAGATTCATTCTGATAAGGCGCTTCCCTGATCAGTTTTTGGGATTCATTAGTTAAGTATAAAGAGGAGAACGGTGGCTAAACCTCCCCTCCCTTAATTTAGATAAATGTGTTTTTATGCACAATTATCTGATTTGTTTCAAATTTTGTATATAGGTTAATTGTGATAAGACGTTTCCCCATATCAATTTTGGAGGTTGATTTATTAAGTATAAAGGAGGAAACGGTGTCCAATCAGCACTTTAATTTAGATAAATGGGTTTTTTTATACAGAATTATCCGATTTGTTTCAAATTTTGTATATAGGTTCATTCTGATAAGGCGCTTCCCTGATCAGTTTTGGGGGTTCATTGATTAAGTATAAAGGGGGAACAGGGGCTAATCACCCCTAATTTAGATAAATGGGTTTTTAATGCAAAATTACCCAATTTGCTTCAAGTTTTGTATAAAGCTTCATTGTGATAAGGCGCTTCCCTCATTAGTTTTGGGGGTTCATTTGCTAAGCGTAAAGAGGGGAACGGTGGCTAATTCCCCCCCCTTAATTTAGATAAATGGGTTTTTATGCAGAATTATCCGATTTGCTTCAAATTTTGTATATAGGTTAATTGTGATAAGACGCTTCCCTATATCAGTTTTGGGGGTCCTTGATTAAGTATAAACAACAGAACGGTTTCCAATCGCCCCCTTAATTTAGATAAATGGGTTTTTAATGCAGAATTATCCAATTTGCTTCATATTTTGTACATAGGCTCATTGTGATAAGTCGCTTCCCTGATTAGTTTTGGGGGTTCATTGGTTAAGTATAAAGGGGAAACCAGGGGGCCAATCCCCCCCCCTCTTAATTTAAATAAATGGTTTTTTTTATTCAGAATTATCCGATTTGCTTCAAATTTTTTATATAGGTTAATTGTGATAAGACGCTTCTCCTTATCAGTTTTGGGGGTTCATTGATTAAGCATAAAGGGGGAACTGTGTCCAATCCCCCCTTAATTTAGATAAATGGGTTTTTAATGCAGAATAATCCGATTTGTGTTAAATTTTGTATATAGGTTCATTCTGATAAGGCGCTTCCCTAATCAGTTTTGGGGGTTCATTGGTTAAGTATAAAGGGTAGGGAAGGGAGGCAAATCCCCCTCATTAAATTAGATAAATGGGTATTTCATGCAGAATTATCCGATTTGCTTCAAATTTTGTAAATAGGTTCAATGTGACAAGTTGCTTCTCTGTTTAGTTTTGGGGGTTCATTGGTTAAGTATAGAAAGGGGGAACAAGGTCCAATCCCTCCCTTAATTTAGATAAATATGTTTTTCATGCAGAATTATCCAATTTGCTTCACATTTTGTATATAGGTTCATTGTTATAAGGCGCTTCCTTGATTAGTTTCGGGGGTTCAATGGTAAAGTATAAAGGGGGGATCGGGAGGCTAATCTCCCCTCCTTAATTTAGATAAATGGGTTTTTCATACAGAATTATCCGATTTGCTTCAAATTTTGTATATAGGTTCAGTTTGATAAGGTGCTTCCCTGATCAGTTTTGAAGTTTAATTGGTGAAGTATAAAGAGAGGGAACGGGGCTATTCTCCACCCCCTAATTTAAAGAAATGGGTTTTCATGCAGAACCGGTAAATTTTTACTTTATAAAAAACATGAGTTTTTTTTTGTTGTTGATGCTAAATGAAATTTATTTGGATTTATTAAAGAAAGGACAAAGTGTTTTGAAAGGAATATTAAACGAAACCCTTTGAGCGATGTTCGATCACACTTACCCACTTGTTCTATTATATTACTGTGGCACCATTTTTTTTTCATTTAATGCTGATCGTGAAATCCCATGGTAACCTATGTAAATTTTAAAGAGGTAGTAAATTCCCTGATACAATTATCAAAATATAGCTTTCACCAGCAGGAAGCAGATGTCCAATGTGCATCTTTAAATTAACATTTTTAAATTGTACATTTTAAAAATTTTCCTTAATTTTTAAGTATTTTTAAAACTTATGAAATTTGAAATTTTTACTTAAAGGAAAATTTTCAAATTTTATGCTCTTAAAAATACTTATCGCTGAAGACGAAGAGTCCTCTTAATCATTCATTGCTGTTGTGCTGTTTTTGTCCCATTAAATATACATGATCACTAGAAATTAGTAAAATAAAAATATATTAATATTATTATTGTTATTATTGCAGGATAATACTGCAGTGATCAGTGTCGCATTCCAGCTAGAGCATATCATCCTTGCTTAGTAGCGAATGATGATGTAAGAAAGGAAATCATGCTGTTCTCGAATAATATTGATGGTTTGACAGTTTTTTCGGAGAAATGTCCTAGGACAATTTTGTTTTGGTAGCATCATATTGTGTAATCAATTAAGGCCTGGAAGAAATTAAAGAACCTAGTCCTACTTTTTTACTAAGTGCAGCTATTCGGAGGCAAGAACTGTCAATGGAAGTAATATCAGTATTGCTGTAATTTTTATTCATTATAACATTTTGATTTATAGTTTTGTTGCAAATAAATGTTATTTTTCAGTATAAATGTTTGTTTTATTTTTTCTGTCTTTTGTAGTTAGCCAGAAAAAAAAATCGAGTAACTTATATATATTTTTTTAAATAGTATTTTGTTAGTATGTGCAATTTAATGTTTGTGCAGATTAAATGCGATTGATTTATTTTACTAAGTTTAAGTTTTAAAAAAATAGCACATACACATTTGCGAAGTCAGATTTTTTATTAAATAGACACTTATTTTTTATATATTTTTCCTGAATTATATGTAATTTTTAATATTCTTCTATTAAGTGATCTGCCATTGAAGAATAAAAGACTCACAAACATTTCTTTCTTTGTCATTAATGATGATAAAAATTTGACTTTAAATACACATAAATTTTTACAGGCTGGACTTCATAAATATAGTAAAATAAATATAGGTCAGTCAACAGTATATTTATTGATATTTATGTAGATATCTCATGACTTCATTGTGCACATGTAAATAACAAATTGTTCAATATTCCAACGTAATTTATTTATGGAAAGATTCGGAAAATAAAGATTGCATGGTAAGTAATATACTTTGAAATGTTATATATATTTTTTTTTCATACAATTTCAATTACTTGCAAATGTAAACTCATAAACAACTAAAGTTTTAAAATCTTAAAAAAAGGCCTGATTTAATTATTTTTATTTTAAATTCAAATAAATCAAACTTTAATTCACTGTAAACTCTGTAATCGCTTAGGAACTCATAAAGCAGGAAAATTGGTGTTTCTTTTCAAACATTTTAATAACAAAGAATATTTTTTTCATATCCATTGAAATTTATAAAATATAATCATAACCATCTTAAGTGTGTTTAATATATGCTCTAAATTCATTAAATGAATAAAGAAATTTGGTCAGAACAAAAAGCTTTAGCTTTTAGTAATGCAGAGTGCATATGCTTTTTATTTTATCAAAGGGGTAATTCAAGGTGGTATATGTATTTTATACAGAATAGGATATCTGTTAAATTGCAGTTTTTGTAAATAAGTGATGACACAAGACAATTTGTTTTATTTATTTCATGTTTTCAAAAGTAAAAGAGAATTCACATTTCTAAATTAAATCTTTTTCTGTAGCTCCATTTTTTTAAACTGTATATTTTTAACTATTTATATGATTAAAATATTTTAATTTAACCAAGTGAATGAGTTTCTATATATATTTTTAATTTCAAATATATTTAAATGGACACTTCTAATTGTTAATTTTAATTATTTAGTAAAGTTTATTTTACTGTAAAATGTATAATTTTAAAATTGTATTTTGAATTTTAAAAAAATAGCTGATTTAAATAATTAAAAATATATATGATTTTTTGATTAAATAAATAAGTAAAATCACGAACCCTGTTTTTAAAAAAGATTTTCATTTAGCAAGGCTTTTTGTTATATAATTTTCAGTTGAGCTTCAAGTTCAAAGTCTTGTACATTTTCAAATTGCATGGCTTCTAAAATTTGTTTATCATCAAGCTATTTATTAGGATTAGCTGAATTCTGTATATTCTTATAAGTTACATGGCTTCAAAAGTTTTTAGATTTACTTTATTAATATTACACTGGTGTCCAGAAATTAAGGGGCAGTGACCGATTTCAGACGTTTCGTCGATTATCTTACTGAAACTCGTGAGTAAATGCCCGGAATGCCCTTAAGCTTTGAGGATGTAAAGAACATGTTTGACTTGATGTTTTTCAGTGAATATTTTATCGCGAGGACAACTATGGGGGGGGGGGATAATAACTTTAATAATAAAATAATATTTTCGATCACACAAGTAACGAAAAATGCTAAAAATGGTCTGTCACTGTAGTAAATGACTATGTAGGTTCTGTTCAACATTTGTGTGCATTTTTTGTAAGTATAGCATGTATATTCGTGAATATATTAACGTTTCTGTGAAAAATTCAAAAGTTTTTTTTATAACATGCAGAGTTTTCAGCCAAATTTAACACCACTTTCCAAAAACTTGACAAAGAATCGTAGAAATAGTATACTGTGATTAAAATAATAATATATTGAATATTTGATGAGATATAGGTATTTTTATGAAATTAATTTTAACTGCGCATGCGCAAACTACAGCAAACATTTTTGTTGTGATTTGATAGCAATGCTATAGGGCAACTCATATAAAAAGACCAGTGAACTATCGTGAAAACTCAAATAGTTACAGCATTGATAAATACATTGATAAATTGAGAAATAAGTCTCATATAATTCTATGTTTTAAGCATAACTCAAAAACTACTTACCAACTATCTGTGATTTTGGATTTGCATATTTGAAGCCTCCAGAAATCCACCTCTATTAAAAATTCATAGGTTATTTTTTTTCTTTTTTGAAATGAATTTAAAAATACATTTTTTTTTTTTTTATATAAGAGAGAACTAAACATAATCTATACAATTTTAACAAATAGATTTTGAAAATCTTCAAATAAGCGAATCCAAAATTATTATGTCAAGTAGTTTTTGAATTACGCTTAAAAAGCTACCCGCATTGCAATTTGTTTTTCATCAATTGCAAATTAATTTCACATTAAGACTTCCAAATTTTAAACCTTCATATTTCTTAAACCACTTGACCAAGTGATTTCTTGTTTCGTATCCTTGGGAGAAATTTACAGAAAAAAAAATGTATAACGTCAAAATTATGTGTATGTATTGAAAAGTTGGAGTTTGGTACAATTTAAGAATGATGACGACCCCCTAAGCTTATTTTTTTTAAACCTATTATTGGAAGAAGATAATTTTCAGTCAAATATGGCTATTTCTGTTTTTTAAGGAGGGGTGGGCAATATTATGATTTAAAAAGATAGGTTTTGTATGTCCTTTGTTTTAGAAATATAGCTATAGAAATTCTTTCCAGCAACAATAAACTTCAAAGTAGTTGCATACACCTCATATGCATAGAACATGTTTCATACTTGTGCTACACCCAGTGGAATAAATTTGAGCTTTTTGAGGATACAGGCTTGTCCCTTTTTTTTAGTAATATTGAACAGTTGTTTGGCACAGTATTGAATTCAGGGGGTGGCCCGCTGGGACCCCCCTGGAACATTGAAATCCCCCCCCCAGAAGATTTGAGATATTATGCTTTTAATGGTTAAAAAGTGCAATTTCCAAAAAGGAAATATATAATTCCTTCCCACTCCCCGCCGGAGCCGCAGAAAAGGCTCTGAATTCAACACTGGTTTAGCATCATCTGAATATTTAGTTATATTATATACCCATGAGCGCATCAGTATACTTGTAACAAATAAATAACATTTCAAGCTGATTCTGTATTGTAAAGAAACTTTTGTTATAAAGAGTAGGACCAATAACAGATGAAAATATTGCTTTTGGACACTGTTTTGATTTCCTTTTATCTCAATTAAATATTACTAAGAACTTTTTTGAATACATTACGCACATTTCGTATCATAAAATGCATTTTGTTATCATAAAATGGATTACATGTAATGCATTTTATGATAACAAATACTTAAAATGTGTGTATGTATTCAAAAAAGTTCTTAATAATATTTAATTGAGATAAAAGGAAATCAAAACAGTGTCCAAAAGCAATATTTTCCTCTGTTAATGTTCTTACTCTTCAAAACAAAAGTTTCTTTACAATACAGAAAATTTTCCGATCATAATGAAAAAAAATTCCGTAAAGCAAAGAAAAAGTTTCTATTCTACACAGGAATTTTTAATTTTTTCAAGATTAGTTTACTGACTGATTCGGAAAAGTTTCCTTTTTAAAACGGAATACTTTCTATCTATTCTCCCATTCTTCCAAAACGTTTCTTTATGTGAATGGAAAGTTTTCCTTTTTAGAACGGAATACTTTCTATCTATTCTTCCATTCTTCCAAAACGTTTCTTTATGTGAATGGAAAGTTTTCCTTTTTTAAACGGAATACTTTCTATCTATTCTTCCATTCTTCCAAAACGTTTGTTTATGTGAAAGGAAAGATTTCCGTAAGACCCAGGAATTTATTCTGTGTCTAAAGATTAGTTTCTGAATCAAACGGGAAAAGTTTCCTGACGGAAAGAAAAAACTTTCGTTTTTTTCCGTTTTTTTTTTCCGTGTTGTTTCGGAAAAGTTTCCTGTACTATACGGGCAACTGGAAATCCTATTCCTACCGGAAACTTTTCCGAATTTTTTTTTACAGTGTATGTAAGATAAATTATAATTCCTTTATAATACTTACGATTAAAATCTTTAAATTTAATGAATTTAATAAGTATCTTATTTCTGACTATAAGTTCACAATAACATGTGGTTTATTTATTATTTACTGTTAGGTTTGCATATTAATCGGAATTTAATATAGGTGTAGTAATGTATAATTTTATTCAATGTACGTGAACATTTCATTTTTATATCGGAGTTTCACATTAATGATTTTTTCACTCTAACAAATTTAATTAGTAATCTCAAGAGATTCGTTGCAACGAGATTTTACTGGATATATACATGTTTGTTTGTGTGTGTGTGTGCGCGCGCGCACTGGGCTTCTCGAAAACGGCTCTAATAATTTTGATAAAATAACGATTATACATCCGTTATCTATAAATCAATCTCTTAGTGTGTCATCTAAAAAGAGTTTTCATGCAATACCTGCTTTTCGTACAGGTGAAAACCATTACAAAAACAAAAAGTGTAAAAATTATTAAAAATTGAAATGAAACAAAAAATATATTGCAAATAGTAAGGGGTATACGAAATGAAACAATATTATGTTATTCCCGCTCAAAATAGTTAATATTCCGTAATCTTTCCTACGGACAAGGTTGACGTCAAACAAAAATGATGTTAGCAATAATATATTGTTTGAACTGTAATAAGCATTATAATGATGATACTAGCATCCGTCAGGCCGAAATTTTGTAGCATTGAATCGCATAAAATTAAGAGACGATATTTATTTGCTTTTATGTTTACTATTTAGTAGTATAAAACTAAGTTTGTAATAAGATCTGCTCAATTTTCATTCTCAAGGGTTTATTCAGCCGCTTCAGATAATGCTTAAATGCTAATCTATCATCAAGTGTCTTTATTTTTCTAATTTGGTGAATTTTATCTTTTGCGAAAAGCACTTCGATGACAATATCTTCTAAACAACGAACTCTACTAAAAGAGATAGAAGTTGTTCCAAGTGACAACTCTTCTGGACCAACGTCTTGAACAATTTTTGACAATGCTGGGATTTGTATAATGGTGACAGCATATGTGACTGTTAGAAACATTTGTTACAACTGTCGCAGACGCACCGGGGTATCTTTTTGGCGCCAAAATGGCAATTTTATCTCTGAGCAACTAGGCGAAATTTTGCTTTGTAAGGCAACCCGGTAGAGCAGTGTGTACATTATATTAAATTAAACATTGTGCATTTTATAATCAAATTAATCATTGTGTGTTTGATAATAAAATAATTTTTCTGTGTTTATAATAAAAATTGGGTACATGTTAACTGGGTGCCAATGATAACTCGTCAAGTCATGTTTCATTTGACATCATTTGAATTGAAAACTACTATCGAGCAATTGAACAACGATTTGAACAACTAATTTTTACAAATTCTAAATGATATTAAAAGATTTTGGGATCTTATATAACGTAAGTTTACATTTTTGTATATAAAAATAGATACGATGAAAATATGAAATAAAATGTTTCTAGTATATCAGAGTTCGTACGCTCCTACCACGATTTTTTAATAGAATTTTTCTCCTTTTTTAAGTCCAGAAAAGTATTACAAATCCTACAATTAAACGAGATGTCTACAATTTCTGCTATTTAAATATTAAATAGAAAAATGCTATTAAAAATTGTGGTAAAAGCGTACGAACCCTGTATCTGTTACCTTATTTTAACATTTTTGCAAAGGACTAAGCCTAATCATAGACCCAATTACGCGAGATTTTGTTATTTGTATTGATATATTCGTTTTTACATACTTTATCATGATTATATTTTAGCTATTTTTAAGTACGTTTTTTATATTATATTGCAATGTTAAAATATTGGAGAAGAGTTCCGTATCCTGTGCTGGTTTTTTTTGGCGAGTGTTTTTGCCGATGAATGTTTGATGTGGTTGTTACGATCTTCAGCCTTTGGGGTTGCTTTTTTAACTACTGGAATGGGCATTATCTACGTGACATTACGCGCTTTTGGCGCCATTTTGGGTTTTTTTTTTTTTTTTTTTTTTTGTCAATCGCACCAATGCACAGGATATGGAACTCTTCCCAAATATTGGCTATTTGTTATTAGCTAATGTTAAAAAATTGGCGAAAAAAAAAACAGGGTTAGCGAGATTCAAAACATTTTGGCAATCGCTGGCGCCCGGTTAACATAAAAGTACCATAAATTGTGTGTTTTTATAATAAAATTGTGTTTTTTATAATAAATTAAACTGTTTCATAATAAAATAAGATTGACATGCTGTTAAGCAAGCTAGGCCTAGCAGATACCCGAAAACTGGGTTTTCTCGCCAAAAGATGCAAAACAAAAATCTCGCCAACGCCAGTGAGTTTGCGATAGCTGTTCCAACAGTCTTTCCTTGTAAGATTTAGAAATAGGTGTAAATGGGAAAGTGTGTCAATTAGAAATGGCTCATGGTTATAATCAAATTCAATAATTACAGATTGCGGTAACACTAGAAGCCGGAGTCCTGTGTCCTAGACAGCATATTTTAAATTACCAATATAATGTATAACAAAAAATATATATAAAGCCGTACCTATATAAAATCTTTGTTGCTCCGTTTTTTTAGTGCTAGGTTGTCTTGGTTAAGTACAAGTAAACAGATTCAGACTGTGTTTGCTATAAACTTGAAAAATATTGAAAACAAAGAGTTGAATTGCACTGTTGACTGAGATGAGATTGAAAAAAAAATTAAGCTCACGTACTTAATATTTTTGAAAGAAAGAAATGTTTATTTTAAAATTCAATGATAATGTGATAAAAAATTATAAAAAATATTTTAACTACATTCTACGTATTTTAAGATTAAAAGTTATGGGGCCTGAATTTCGGAAGTGTAAAATACTTCTGCTGGAAAAAGTAACGTCATTAACTTGCAATTTTATAAATAAATCTGCACCATATTAAACACGATTAAACACCCAGACAGAGACCGTGATTAATATATTTCGTTAAAATATTGTTTCCTCTTATTATTATTATTATTATTTAATTCAAAATGACCACTATAAAAATTCTGTGAATATACTTAAAGGAAAAAAAATCTGAAGCGTTAATTTCAGTACCTCTCCCCAGCATCGTAAAAACACCAAAAATGAGCTGCGTAAGCCGAAAACAGATTAGAAAATTCCAATTTTACGCATAAGTACAAAAGTCCTTCCGGCCTGTACCGGTAGGAAAAGCTAGCTTTCCTACATCTTCGTTTTAAAGTTTTAGCTAATGATACTTGAAAGCAGCAAGATAAAATTCAAATAAACCGATTACAGAAGATTCGTTAATACTGAATTTGAATAAGAATTTTGCCAAATTGGTGGCCTATAGCTAAGTTGGCTTCATTTATATTTTAGTCGACAAATTTGGCGATATTTCAAAAAGTGTCGTCAAGCTTGGAGAGAATTTGGGAGAGGAATATTGTTTAGTAACTAGCTGCGGAGAAACACGATGTCCAAGAGACCTTTCACTTTCGAGGGAAAAATATCTAATTTTATTGTGCATTTAGGAAAAAAAAATTATAAAGTTTCTTACAAATTGCTGTTTTCTCAATGAAAACGCAAAATTTCAATGATGTCGTTTTCATTAGTTAAAAGCATTAAATCCTTTGGGGGAAATGGCCTCTAAATTCGGATCTTATGGAGCGAAAATTGCGTCATGTTAGACCACCTTATGCAAACATATTTCATTACTAGCAAGCTACGCTCGCTATGCTGGTCAATTTCTCTTAACGCACCTTTAATCAAACGAAATATTGACCTTGAATTTGACCTGGTGTTTTAAAACAATATGGAAATTTGCGTGGAATGTCCTTCTGCATTTCTGAAAACAATACGAACGCCATTACGTTATTACATTTAGACAAAATTTGGGCTGTTAAGGACAAACTCTTTTCGTTGATCATTTACAGTAGAATTTGGCAAAGAACGATAAAACGATATGCTATATACTATAACCATCCTTGAAAACTCATCTAACAGTGAAGGTTCCGTCAAAATCTATTCGGTAGAATATTTTTAAAAGGCTAAGATTTTATTATCGGATTCATCTTATTGTAAAACTTACCCCCATGCTATTTGTGGAGAATTAAATAAAAATCATGCACTCGTGACATTAATACTATTACGTTTAATCATAATTAACTTTTATATTTTAACAGAATAATAAGGCTACTACAATTTGTGACTCGTGCTATAGTCAGTATACATAGACATACGTCAGGATACATTGCCGTTATCATTATCTTTTTATGCGTGAAGGTTTCGCTATGATATTCCATTGTAAAATTTGGTAATTTTTGAATTTCAATGTTCGGCAAATGGCATAATCATTACATTTGAAATTTATATCAAGAAAAAATACCATTTTTTACCTTTCTAACGCAGTTTGTCTAACAATTTTCTGACAAATACTTTTCGAGCTATTAATTTTTTCAGTAACTTCAAATGTTTCATTTTCCGAGATTAATCTAGGGCAACGATTAGCGAAAAACCCAGTCGTCAGCAACGCATAGCTTTTATATTAAAGAGGATTATGAATTTAAATATATGTTTTATTTTTTAAATGGTGCCATTTTCATCCGCTAAAGTATTCTCTTCTCAGGGCCATTATCAGTGTACTGCGTTTAAGATCTATTTAAATTACAAATAGATTTTCGTTTGAGTTTTCATGAGAAAATGGTTTAAAATAAGGTTACAGTAATCCCCATTATTACTTACCCAATCATATACGTAGTATAGGGTAAGTCTTGTAATCGTTTTGAAGATCGAAAAAAAAATTGACAGATTTACACGTTTCAGACACTGGAGATTCCGAAAAACATATATTTAGAAAAACAAATTGCCGTCCCTATGTCTGTGTGTGTGTCTGTAAACGCTCTATCTTCCGAACAAATTGAGATACAGACTTGAAATTTGGTATGTATTTAGTATGTTATAATGGGAAGAAGCTTATTGAATTTCAGAACCTCGATTATCCGGAGCTAATTTTTTCGGACTCTCGAAATATTCGTTCTGATAAAAGGTATATAAAAAATTTTGAAATTGTTTATTTTAAGGAGTGAATATAAAAGACAATAAAAAAACATAAATTTTGCATAAAGAATGAAGTCGATCGGATTATTAGTTGTCGAGATATGTGTAATCCTATTTCCACACTCTTTGATTTTTCATGACCTGTATTTCATTCAAATTTCAATTCCAAGATATATTTTAATTGGAAATGAGACGCTTAATCCGACGCAATAAACCATTAGTTAATATGATTATCAATTTTGGAGTTAAGGATGTTTCTTTTACGCAATTCAGTAATAGAGCATTTAAAGTTTATGACGTCATCAAGCCGCGATTTTATTCGAATTGCAATGCATTTTTATAAATAGTTTACACATGTTTTATTTTCATATTTTATATTATGCATATCCATGATGGGTACATATTACGGTGGCCCCCAACGGTTAGTTCTAAAATGATGTCATTTTCATCCGCTAAAGCCCTTTTTAGGGCCATTATCAGTGCACTGCCTTTAAGATTTATTTAAATTTCAAATTGATTTTGTTTTGAGTTTTCATGAGAAAATGGTTAAAAAAAATATACAGTAATCCCCATTATTTTCTTTTACAACCTCCCTCCCCCCCCACAATAACGGAACGGTTAAACAGTTACTGTTACAGAAATTGCATTACAATTTCAAGTATATATTCATTCTTTATGCCTACCAGTAATTACACAGAGATCGCAACTAAACACTTGATGATCACGTGATTTGATTAATACTCCGTTCGCATGATGTGACTCCTGAATGACCTTAATCAGGAAAATGACAGAACTTTCTTTGTTAAGAAAGCTGTTCTTAATTTTTGAGATCGAGTTTCAAAGGATAGTAGATTCAAAGCAAGTAAACTTGAACGTTCTGAAGAAACCAATAATTTATTATTATTAGTCAGTTTTTTATGATATTTTAGAGGCATGATTAACAACATCTGACTAATTTCAAAATTAGAAATGCACTTTTAAACATGATATATTGCAGACTTTTATAAGCATTCTCGGATGCTTTTCCGAATTTCCCTTTTTTGTGTATCGAGGCAGAATGTCTCTTGGTTGTCATTTTATAACAAACAATTACAAAAATTTTAATTTAATCTCTATAATAAAACCGTAAGTCATGTGACTGTCATCAACAGTTCCGGAATGTCCGTTTCACTTTTTCATATGCCAGGCGGCCATTTTTATTAAAAATTATTTTTTCGAATAAAATTTCATAAATGTGACATTTTTAGAAAGATCGTTCAAAATAAATTAATATTTGAGAGATGACTTACGTTCAATTATGTATATATTCTCCAATAACTTCAGTTGAAATTAGCTTCGCAATTCAAATTCTCTATCCATGAAAGTAAAAAAAAAAAAAAAAAAAAAGATTCATTCGTCGTGAAGGTTTAAAATATTAAACCATTAAACCATGGAGATAATCGTTCGTAAAGTTAGTTTTCCATGAAAGATTTTTTGGAGCGCTGCCTGGTGTCAAAAAAATTATTCGTACCAGTGACACAATCAAAGTTTACCATAATTATGTGCTATACAACTCAACTTCATTCTTTATCTTTTCTTGATGTAAGCTGAATGTAAACAAATACAACTCATGTAATGATATTTAATGAATCAAATTTCGAAACAAATTGTCAGTTAATTTGGTATTTATGTATTATACGTGAAAGGAAGAGATACCACCGAAAATGATTGTTAATCACCAATCATATTTACCATTATTAATGACCAATCGCTTTCAAAACAGTAATTTAATATACATTTACAAAATACATAACATCATTAAGTACTTTTGTGTTATTTGGGCGCAAATCTCGCCAATAGAATTTTTAAAATCGCCAATACCAGCTTTTATTTTTCGCGTGTGCAAATTAGAAACGATACTTTTATTTTGAAATCAAATGTTCTGATGGAACAGCTGTCGTAGACGCACCGGGGCACTATATTAACTATATATTTGCAATATAGAGAGAAAAAACGGGTTGCTGTAATTAGAATTATAGGCGGTAATGTTGGTGTGACATATTTACGTGATTATCAAAACTGGCTTCCAAAAGTTCAATGTTTCACCAAACCATACTCGAAAATTACGTGTTATAATATGCACCCCGATTATGTCACATTATTCAAGACGTTTTAAATGAGAATAATGATAGATTTTCTTCTTGATTCTCCCGTAATCAAGTCTACAGCCATGTTAGCGAGAAACAAACAAACAAACAAAAAAATATTGGCAACAATATGGTTCAGTGTAAATGGTGGATATGATTAAAGACTTTCACAAAATAGACTTCATTGCACCAAATCGTATTAACTAAAATACGCCATTTGGCAATGGATCCAATTACGGAAAACTACTTAATATGTTTAAGAATCTCCTCATTAGCAAGCATATTGCAACTGATAAGCAAACGGATATGAAGCATAAATGCTTAAGTTGGTTAAGCGGTATTTGTCAAGAAAGATGAAATACATAACAACAAAAAATATGCGAAATGCTACCATGATCGAAAAAGTTTTTGATTTGTCTATTACAATCTTCCGGTTTGGCGAAAGATTACGGAAAAAAAATAAATTATGAATAAAAGTAATGTGTTACAGGGCTTAACATACATTTAAGGGAGACCAAACTGGTCGCCAGTGGCGGCTAGTAATAGATAAGAGTCATGCAGGTTAATTTCCCATGAAAAATTACAAACATATTAATATTGAAAAAATGCTAAACATAACGTTATTATTTTAGACGTGATTATGACACTTTGACACGTGATTCTTGACAGAAATTAAATAGAATTTAGATTGCGAAGTTATCAAGAATTACTCCACTCCCAGGATAAATAGTGATCACTTTCGGGGGGGGGGGGGGTAATTTATGATCATCATGATTTTTTTTTTAATTTGCATAAGAAATATTGCTTAAGAATAATTTCTGACATTAGCAGAGCTTAATTTCTAAGAAAAAAAAAAGTACCAGAGCCCTAATATTCTCCAGTACTAACATCCATAGCTTACCCCTCCCCGTCCTCCGCCGTCACTCCAAACTGCATATTTATATTTTATACATCTTTTTCAAAATTTAAAGCATTGTTTTTTCATTTAGCAAAATAAAAATTTTAAATAATCTATCTGCTATCAAATATTCCACTTTTTAGTTATTACTACTTCGAAATAGAAACCTTTGCCTAATCATCTTAATGTTAATTAATCTCAGGATTCTGCGATTAAATAAGCTCAGGCGTATGATTAGAAAACAGTGTTAACACAAAAAATGAATACTTCTTAGCTATGCAGTATAGAAAAAGACTTTATTTTTCTGTTTACTCTTTATTCTATTCAAAATAGCATTAAAATGATTTGAAATGGAAATAAATAAAATTTTGAATTTAAGACAGATTGAGCTCGAGCCTGCCCAAACCCGAAGACTGATATAAAAATCGAGCCCATTTCATCTCCATCTCTTACGTGAGCGGCACATTACATCACTTATTAGTTTTTTGATACAAAAGAAGGCGAAAGATTGGAGATGGGAGGGAAAGGAAAGGGTAATTTAGGATTCGTTTTTCGGAAGCGTTATTGCACCTGACTCCGGAGCGCAGTGTTTAGGAGCTCCGGCGAATTCTGGCAAATATTTAAATATTTACTGAAAACAGAAAAGTACCGGAGCTGAGCTCTGGTGGATTCCGGCGCAAATTAAGCACTGAACATTAGAGTCAACTGCAGGGTGTTTAAAAAATGACCGGTATATTTGAAAAATCAATAAAAACTACACGGGCAGCGATAGAAATACAATGTTTATTGCAATATGCTTGGGACAACAGTGAATTTTCAGGCAGACAAACTTTTGAAATTAGTTACAATTTTCAACAACAGATGGCGCTGCAGTCTGGAAAAATCTAAACCACAATATTTTCCACATATCCACCATGCGCAGCAATAATATGGCGTAGTCTCTGAACGAAATTACCAGAAACCTTTTTAAACCTGTGACGACACTTGAAAGACCAGGTGTACCGCCACAATCCAGAAACAATTGAACAATTGAAGCA
Source organism: Maratus michaelseni (assembly GCA_963931845.1). Taxonomy (NCBI): domain Eukaryota; kingdom Metazoa; phylum Arthropoda; class Arachnida; order Araneae; family Salticidae; genus Maratus; species Maratus michaelseni. The sequence goes on from OZ007591.1 coordinate 183,970,725, forward strand.
GTACATCTCTTCTGCATGTGAAGCCATCCGGGGCCTCCGAGATGGCGCTGTGTGTCCTACACCGGGCCTGCTACAAGTGACGTCACAGCCTGCTGACGTCAAAATAGTGATCCATTCTACTTATAATTTTTCATGTACTTTGTTCGTTGGTATGGCTTGTTTACTGTAATATTTTGATATTATTATTTGTGTTATTTTGTAATTAATAATATTTTTCAGTACATTTAGATTGTAACTCTATAAATAACTACAGACTAAAACTATTAAAGAAATTTCAGATTATGTCTATATAATAATGGGGAGAAAATGTTGTGCTCCTGGTTGCAAGTCTAACTACGTTAGTGAAAAGGAATATACAACCGTCTTCCATTTTCCAAATGATGATGAAAAGAAGAAATTATGGTTAAGAAAATTACATCGTGATAATTTTATTCCTAGCGCTACGGCAGTGGTCTGTATTAAACATTTCGATGAACGGTTTATAATTCGTGAAGATAGAATTAAACGAGATGATGGCACTATACTTGTTCCAAGAAAAAGATTAAGCCTTACGACGGATGCCTATCCTACAATTAATGAAAATATTCCGACATATTTGAACGAAAGTTTGCCTCCAAAACGAAAAGACCCAAATGATCGTTGGAAAAAAATAATAGAAACAGACGATAAACAATTTAAGAAATGGTGCAACAATGATATTATAGCATCTTTTGAAGATTTCACAGATAAATACGCTAATAAAATGAATGGAGACTGGATACCCCTACTTAGAGGAGAATATGCTTTGTTTATAAAATTAAAAGTAACTGATTGCCCAAAAATATTAATTTCATTTAAAATTTTTGTTGACATAAGTGTACAAATATATTATGAAAATGAATTGGTCAATATGAGTTCTTTTGAGTGGTTATTGGGTCCTGAACACAAGTGTAATAAATGGACCATTTTTGAAAATCTTGTAAATAAATTATCAAGTTATGATGAAAACAGAAAAACATTGGAAGAAAAAATACTATGCGCAGTTGAAAGTGTCAAAAAATGTCTTAATGATATTGATTATAATGATGACAAATATTTAAAATTAAAATTTACTGCGCATCAACTTTTATTATTGTCTATGAAACGACCAAGATATTCTTGTAAATTTATTCTCTGGTGTTCAAAAATTTATTTTACCTTTCATGCTGCATACATTTTAATTCGTAACAGTAAAGTTTTGACATTACCTTCTCCATCTTACTTAAGAAAATTAACTAATTTAGCTAATAGTATACAACAAGCTCATGTGAAAGTTTAAAATCTTACCTATCAAATAAAGTCTTAAATTTGAATGATCATGAGAAAACAGTAAACCTTCTACTTGATGAAATTCACATAAATCCTACATATACATATAAAGGTGGCCATCTTTATGGCATGTCGCAAAATGCTAATTCTGCCGCTACAACAATTCAAGCATTTATGGTGTCATCATACCTATCAAAATATAAGGAAATGGTTGCCTTATTTCCAGGGCGTAATCTCACTTCTGATATGCTTCTTGTATACACAACGAGTTTTACTAGTGTTACAAGAATGTGGCTTTAACATTTTGTCCTTAATTTCAGACAATAATAGAATCAACCGTAATATGTTTGCCAATATGTGTGGGGGAGAACCAAAACATTACGTATGCAATCCTAATGATCCAAGTACAAAAAATATTTTTCCTGTTTGATAGTGTGCACTTGATCAAAGCCATTCGTAATAACTGGCTTACTTCCGATCAAGTAATGTTTTTTCCAAGTTTCCTTGATGGAGATGTTATGTGTGCTAATCTTCAGAACTTAAAGGACATTTATGATAAGGAAAAGAATTCCGTAATCAAAACTGCCCCAAAACTTTCATTTAAAGTGTTTTACCCAAATTCAGTCGAGAAACAAAATGTGAAATATGCTTTAAATCTGTTTCATGAAACAAACTGCATTGCTTTAGATCTGCATGCAGATAAATTAGACAATAATGTGTTTTCTACAAAAATGTTTATTGATGTTATTAATAAATGGTGGAAAATAATGAATGTAAAGCATCCATCAAAAGGTAAGGATTTAAATGATACAATGTCAGATCCTATTGTAGGCTTGCAAGATGACAATTTTATTTTTTTGGAAAATTTTTGTGTTTGGTTAAATGAATGGGAGAAATTATATGCATTAAAAGCAGATGAAAAGAGAAAAAAAGGTATCCCTGTAAAAGGTGGATTGTTATCAAAAGAAACATTATTTGCTTTAAAATTTACGACAAATTCTGTGATTAAAATGATTAGATATATATTTGAATCTATTGGTTGTAGTTATATTCTATTGGGCAAATTTCAAACTGACAGTCTTGAGGCTCGTTTTGGTCAGTATCGCCAGATGTGCGGAGGGAATTATAATGTTTCATGTATACAAGTCATGGAAGCTGAGAAAAAGCTAAGAGTTCTGAGTCTAATAAAGCTTGCATTCAGAGAGACATGGTGATTTCATGTTAAAAGACTTAAGTTACAATCAGTCTAATGAATTAAATCAAGATATTCAAGTGCCAGAAAATTTTTATGATGTCTTTAACAGTTTTGATGACGTTGAAATCACAGATGAAGTTATGAATGTTTTGATATTTATAGAAGGTTTTATAGCTCATGCAACTGCAAATCGATTAAAATGCAGAGAATGTATTTCTCTATTAATCAAGGATAAGAATCTAGAGATAGACTGCCCTACTAATGTTTACGAATATTTATTGTTGTCTGATAGAGGTAGACTTAAATGGCCCCAAGAAATATTGGTTTTCATAATAGTAAACTCTTTCCTGATTTTCAAGAAGCTAATAAGTTGCAAATATGAAAATGAATTTTTGATGTTTCCTGAACCAAAACAATTAATTATTCAACTAACAATTGAAAACACAGAAAAGTTAGGCATTGATTTTTAACCGACTTAAAAAAAGGAGGAGGTTATCAATTCGACCCGTATGTATGTATTATGTTGTTCACGCATAACTCTCGTAAATGTGCATAGATTTTGATAATTTTTATTTTGTTTGAAAGAGTAAGGGTCCAAGGTGGTCCCATTTCAATTTCGTCAAAATCGGATCATTAGAACAAATTATTTTACACAAATTTCCATTATTTAGATAATTTAATTTATATTTCAAAAAGTCCATTATTTGAATTGTTTCCAATTTGTAAAATAGCGCACATAATATTCCCTTTCAATTAAAAAACGTATTTACACGTGACTATCAAAAACAGAAATAAAACAATAATCAAATAATCACGTGTTAAAAGCAGTAAATGTAGAGAAATACGTTATAAAAAATATACTTGCACGTGAATATTAAAAAAGAGAAATTATTAAATTATTACACGTTCAAAATATTAAATGAGGAAAATTACGTCATATTTAAAATGCTCAAATAACATTACTTCCAAACAGTTTCAATTTAAAAACATATTTACACGAGATATTAATTTATTTGTAGCTGATATATTATGTATACTAAACTACGAAAAGTCCTACTGGTCTATACCGGCAGGAAAAGACAGCCTACCTATTCCTTGGTTTTAAGATTTTAGCTAATTTTACTGGAAAACACCAAGCTATAAAAATGGATGGAACCCGATTATAGAAGATTCTGTCGCAGTTCTCGTCAATATTGAATTTGAATCAGAATTCCGCCAAATATGTCAGCTATAGCCAAGTTGGCTTCATTTATGGCAACTTGTTTTTGTCGCCAAATTTGTTGGTATTTAGCCAAATATTGCCTAGCTTGGAGAGATTTTAACGCTGGCGAACATGAATATATAGTGTTAAGAATGTAAGAGTTAGAATGATGGTACAACAATGAAATAAAACTTGCGATATAGCATGTTCACTAAAACTCTTAAATTAAAACCGTTTATGGAGGAATCCTGCTGCCTTATTTAAAAATGTCAGCCACTCTAAAATTTCAAAATGCTATATCTCAGCCACTTTTTAAGGTAGAGCAAAACAAAAATTGTTCCGGTATCCTTGGATCAAGGCGGAACATTCAATTGAAAAAAAAAAACATTTAGGATTTCTAATATTTTTAACTACTTAACTGTACATCTTTTTGAATTTGAAATTTTTAAGTGTCTATCATAGCGCCTCCTTCTTGCCGAATATCCCCAAATTCTACTGGGACCTGCAGGCCATAGTAAAAAACACATACAAAAAATTTGGTTCAGTACTGTGGATAACCTAATACACTTTTCGATGATACAATAATTTAAATGGAACAAAAATCGCTATCACAGCGCCAGCTTTCGGCAGAATATCCGCAAATTCAAGTGGGACCTGCTGGTCACAGACAAAAACCTATAAATGAAATTTCGTTCAATTCTAGGTTGCTTCATAACTGGGCACACTTTTCAATGATACAAAGAGGGCACCACACGGACAGACAGATATTTTGTAAAAACATGTTTTTCGGAATCTTTGACTCCTAAACCATATAAATCCGTCGAAAACCGGAAGTTGAAAATATTTTAATCACAATACATTATTCTATTTAGATAGAAGAAAGTGAGAAAAGGAGGATGTTAATAATTTGACCCTATGTATGTATGTATGTTTTAGTCCTGTTCACGCATAACTTTCGTAAATGTGCACCGATTTTGATATATATATATATTTTTTTGTTTAAAAGTGCAAGACACCCTGGTGGTCCAATTTAAATTTCGTCAAATTCTGATGACTAGAACAATTTTGTTGTTAAAAAATTTTCTAAATTAAAAAATGCGTGGAACCCGATTACAGAAGATTCATTCCCAATTCTCGTCAATCTGAATGAGAATTTCGTCAAATTAGTCAACTATAACCACGTTGGCTTCATTTATGGCAACATATTTTAATCGCCAAATTTGGCGATATTTCTCCAGTTGTCGTCCAGATTGACAAGAATTTGATTCTGTCAAATATTTTATTAAAAAGTATTTATTTAATGGATAATTTTGGTAAATTATAATTTCTATTACAAATTACTTATTTATTCAGCAGATGTTGAAATCAAGATAATTGTGTATTACTGTATCAATAACTAAAAAGTAGGAAATAAAATAAAGTTTTACAAAAAAAAAAAAATATTAACCAACTTAAAAAAAAAAAAGCACTAAAAAGTATTAAATAATTCTTTAAAATTCTCTAATGACAAAATGTTATCCATTGACCACAAATCCGATATCATGTGTCGGAATAAAAATGATAAATTTAATATGTTCAGTTTAATACCCACCAAACATGAATTTCCGAGAGAATATATTTTACAAGAGATGAATATACAGACGTATGATTTAGTTTACGAATATATACATATGAAAAGCAATGAATTACTTTTTGAAGTCGATGCCAAACAACCCCAATCGATAAATTAGTAGATACTAGGTACAATATATTCACAATTCTTACTAAACTTAAGGTAGTTTGGCACCGACTTCAAAAAGTAATTCATTGCTTTTCATATGTATATATTCGTAAACTAAATCATACGTCTGTATATTCATCTCTTGCAAAATATATTCTCTCGGAAATTCATGTTTGGTGGGTATTAAACTGTACATATTAAATTTATCATTTTTATTCCGACACATGATATCGGATTTGTGGTTAATCGATAACATTTTGTCATTAGAGAATTTTAAAGAATTATTTAATACTTTTTAGTGCTTTTTTTTTAAGTTGGTTAATATTTTTTTTTTTGTAAAACTTTATTTTATTCAGAAAGATGCAGTTGTGAAAATGACTTTTTTCATATTATTAAACAATGTATGTCTGGTATAGCAAATATTTTCTTAAATAACTATACAAAAGTAAAAAATGACAGTAGAAACTATGGTAGTGTCAAAAGAAAGTTATCTATATTAACATCTTAATTGTCTGAGTGCAACGAAGACTCATACACAGCGCAGTATTACTTTGCCCCATATATAGCTACGATGGATATTAAAACCTTTCGTCAAGCATAACTCAAAAAATATTTAACGGATTTCGTTCAAATTTTTACAGCAGGTACCTATAAAGGTGACAACGTCGTCTATTTATTACCAAGAATAAGTGTCAAACCGTTTGGAAGTTATATTAAAAAAATAGATAAAAAAGCACAGTTAAAGTACATACGTCACTAAATTTTGTGCGTACGTCATTTTCACCGGCGGGAGATTTTCGTAGACAATCAGAATTGAAAAGTTGATGGAATACATGGAGCAAAAAAATATGCAAGCACTAATATTCAGCACAATAAAATATATTTCAATTTAATAAAAATGGAAAGTTAATCTGGAATTTTTTCTGTTTGAAAAGTATTAGAGATTAGTAAGAGTAGTATTAGTATTAGAGATTTGGCGTAAATCACACCATTAGCAGCTTTTTTATTTCGCGTGTGTATGTTAGGAACAATTCTTTGATGTTTAAATAAAAGGTTTCGATTTGTGGCATTATTTCTTATTTTCTTTTCCTTTTTAGTATTTTAAATGGAATTAGTGAAAGGCGTGTATTTTAAATTAAATGAGTGAAACACGTGTATTTTTAATGTATGTATTTCAAATGAAATCAGTGAAAGATTTATATTTAAATGAAATGAATGCAATATGAAGATGTTATGAGAAAAATATTTGGCGATTTATCAACTGCGCCAAGTTAACATAAAAGTACCAGTACATATGTGGGTACTTCTCTATTATCCCGTCGACCACTTTTCATAACAAAAAACTATCGCTAAATAAACGGGAGAACGTTGTCATTGAAATATCAAAATACATAAATAAATAAAATATAAGAATTTAAGGACACAATTGTTATTTTAATGAATGAAATAACTAATAAATCAGTAAAACATAATGAAAAATACACGCAAATGTCGCGTTAAAAACCACTTGACGACGTAACAAACACGTACAATGCTTCTGATATCAAGTAAATGGGACTGCATTTTTGGCGTTTAATCTAACAGTTTGGCGATAGTTTTTTGTTATGAAAAGTGGTCGACGGGATAATAGAGCAGTACCTCTATGTGAAATGAAACAAGGCACAGATGTCATATACGCACCACGTTGGCGCGATTTTTCCCTCCACCAGCTTGGGGAAAACTTTGTTTTTGAATATTAGTTACAAATAGTGTGACAAATAGTACACGTGATTTTTTATTTCAATATAAAAATAAAATAACGTAATAAATGAAACAGCTTCTATTATTTTAAAAAAGGAAATAAAAATAAATAAATAATAGTTTGATATAAATAAAGGCGCGGATGTCATATACGCACCACATTGGCGCGATTGCAACAAAATGGCAATTTTATGCCTCACATGGTAACCCGGTTATTTTGTTTCAATTGTTGTTTATTAACTTTTATTTTTTTATTTTAATTCTATAAATTGTTTTTATTATATATATCAATATTTATTTATATCAAACTTTCATTTATTTATTTTTATTTCCCATTTTTGAATAATAGGAGCTATTTCATTTATTACGTTACTTTATTTTTATATTGAAATAAAAAATTACATGCTATTATTGTATGGTATTTGTAACTAATATTCAAAAACAAAGTTTTCGCCAAATTGGCGGGGGAAAAATCGCGCCAATCTGGTGCGTATATGACATCTGTGCCTAAATTAATATTGATATACATATAAAAATAATCTATAGAATTAAAATAAAAAATAAAAGTAAACAAACACAACAAACAGTTTTCGCCAAAGGGGCGGGGGAAAAATCGCGCCAACGTGGTGAGTATATGGCATCTGTGCCGGGATTTTTACCCTTTTATCTGTGCTTTCGGAAATATAAAAAAATTAAAAATTCTTATATCAGGTGTATAATGTTTTGCATTTTTATACGGACCACTTCTCCATTTTAAGATTTTTAAATGCTATTTATATCAGATATTTCTTTCTTGAGATTCCCACAAGTTTTTTCCGGTAATTTTTTTAGTTCGCTTATTAATTGTTTACAATTTGCCCCCCTGGCAATAACAATTATTTATCACAAAAAATGGGTACTTCTCTATTATCCCGTCGACCACTTTTCATAACAAAAAACTATCGCCAAACTGTAACGCTAAATAAACGGGAGAACGTTGCCATTGAAATATCAAAATAAATAAAATATAAGAATTTAAGGACACAATTGTTACTTTAATGAATGAAATAACTAATAAATCAGTAAAACATAATGAAAAATACACGCAAATGTCGAATTAAAAACCACTTGATGGCATAACAAATACGTATAATGCTTCTGGCATCAAGTAAATGGGACTGTATTTTTGGCGTTTAGTCTTAGTTTGGCGATAGTTTTTTGTTATGAAAAGTGATCGACGGGATAATAGAGAAGTACCCAAAAATGGCTCAGTTTTGTTAAATTTGTTTGTTATGTATTTTCATTTCTTATTAAAATATCGAAAATGGCAATAAAATTTTATTTTAGCACCGTACTTAATTTTTTAAAATGGCTCAAAAACATGGTTTAATAAACGTATATTTGTAAATATTTTAAAAAAACATGTTTTTCCGCTCTCTAGAAAAATTTGTAAGATTCTACAACTGCCTTTGGCACCAACCAGTACATGATACGGAACTTTTCCCTATTCAGATACACAGAAGAGGTTGGTCACAAACAAGAGTAATGCTAGCAACAATATTGTTTTAACTCTATAAGAGTTAGAAACAATAATGATATTAAATTCCCCGATTAGCTTAGGGCCCGATTACGGAACTTTCTCCTAGAAAAAAAAAACTGTAGAAGTCTTTTACATTTGTTTCGAATGAAGCTCGATCAACAAAGTATTAATTGATAATAAAAACAACACTAATATTAACATGGGGGCAAAAGTTTGAATTTAAGTGTATATATTTGGAACCCTCCCCCCCCCCCCAACCACCCACCAAAAAAAGAAAAAGAAAGTTACAGAAATGAATTTAAAATTGCGTGAAGCCACCCTTTCTGACATAAGAAATTGGCTGCGAACCCGATTACGAAACTTTCACTTAACTTAATAACATGTATCTAATAGCCCTGAGGACAATTCCCCTTCCCAGTTATACGGACCTTGGGTTTTTTTTAAAAAGCTTGACGCAGTTCGGGTTGAAAAAGTTGAGATTTACTGTCAAATGACATAAACTACTATGAAAATAAAACTGGTGAATTATTATGCTGGTTTATGTATGTATTTAAAAAAATTGCATCTGATTACACTCTTTAGATAAATTACTCCTGTTTGCATTTAATAACAGATAAACGGCTTCCGTTTACTAAATTGTTTAAATATTGGGAAGAGTTGGCGAGAGATAGATAGACGTGTAAACAAACGGGTAGAGAGACAGATGGCGACAGAGATAAGCTAACGGGTAGCGAAACGAATAGACAGACGGGTAGCGAGGCAGGTGCAAAAAAGGGTTGACAGAGGGGTAGTGAGATGGGTAGGGAGACGGGTAGCGTGGTGGATAGTGAGACGAGTACAGAGACGACTTGACAGACGGGTAGAGAGAGGGGTATATAGACAGACAGACGTGTTGATAGACGAGTAGTGTAACGGGAAGTGAGATAGGTTAGAGACACGATTAAAGAGTCGGGTAGAAAGACAGACGGATACTGAGACGGGTATACAGAAGAGTAGAGAGACAGCAGACACATGAGTTCGGAGAGAGACACAGCTAAGACATACGAGTAGTTAGACTGGTAGACACGTTTGTAGCAAAGCATGTTATCAATGTGGTTTGAAGTATACGAGTTTCTATAAATAGTTATACAAATAAACAAAGGAAATTTTTTTAATTCAAATATTAAATATTTGATTTAATATTTCAATATTTAATATTTTATTTTTTAATTCTTTATTTAGATATTTGTCACAAAGAAAATGTTGCAAAAATTAAATTAAATTTGCGTTAAACTACGCTTGCTAAAATACGCTATTGGCTGCAAATCTGATTATGTGATTTTAAAAATATCGTTTTAAAAGATCCGGCGTTTTTTTTTTTTTTTTTTAAGTTTTGAGCAATTCCGCTTAAGAAAATGAGATTATTTGCCAAATGTTATAAAAAAATGCATATGAAAACATAACAGTATATGAATTTATATATGATATTTTGTAATTATATCATTTAATTTGCTATTTTTCATATGTTGTATCTTTATCTATCTCTTGTCTATCATATGCTGTATATTCACTTAGATTCTTGTTGATATCTTCTTTATATCGTAATTGTTAACTTTATGTTCTCAGCAATATCACTCAGACTAATCCCTTTGAGGGAAGTCCTAGTTTCTTTCACCAGTAATCTTCTGTACATATGTTTAAATTCTTCTTAAATAAAATGTTTTGGTGTATGGTAATATTCCCTTTTGTTTGGGTGGGGAGATTTAAATAAGTGGGAATATTTTAAATGTATATTATATATGCCTTTTTAATTAAAGTTGTGTATCTTAAATAAAATTAGTGAAAGGTTTATATTTTAAATGAAATAAATGAAATACGAAAACTGTCGATGGAAACAGTATTTGGAGTTTCATTACCTACGCCCGGCTAACATAAAAGTACTGTTTTTTTTTCATAGAGATTATGTATGATGATTTGGCACAGATGTCATATACGCACCAGATTGGCACGATTGCAACAAAATGGCAATTGCATGCCTGACATGACAACCCGGTTATTTTGTTTGGAACACATGCTTTACACTCACGCAAACATATAAACATAAGTTTGGCGACTTTTTAGTTGGCGTGATTTTCAAGACCGCGCCAAACGAATAACTTAATACAATGGCTAGGTTGCAAAGGAAAAAATTCCCTAAATTTGGCGACTTTTTTCCTTTTTATAACCGATTAAAAAAAAAAACTGTGCGTGACTGTATGACATCATAGCCTTTTGTTTATATTGTTGTTTATTTACTTTTATTTTTATTTAAATTCTATAAACTATTTTTATTATGTATATCAATATTTAATTTAATTATATAAAACTATCATTTATTTATTTTTATTTCCCTTTTAAAAATAATAGAAGCTATTTCATTTATTATGTTATTTTATTTTTATATTGAAATAAAAAATCACGTGCTATTATTGCATGCCATTTGTAACTAATATTCAAAAACAAAGTTTTCGCCAAATTGGCAGGGGAAAAAAATCGCGCCAATGTGGTGCGTATATGACATTTGTGCCGGCATTCTGATTATGGAATAGTTCTCGGTACTTTTTCAGTATAAGAGCCTTGGCGAAATAGAGAAAATGGCTATAGTGAGAAAAGTAAATTTGGCAATATATTTTCTGGCAACCTATTCGCTGTTTCATATACACAAGCAATTTTTTTCATTTTTTATACAATTTATCTAATGTAAAGAAGCCATTTATCTATTTTTATATACTGATAGAAGTGAAATGTATATTAAAACAAAAATTATATATATATATATAACTATGTATAAACAAACATAAAAGTTCATTAAGTTTGTTTTTATAGCTGTTTGTATCATTTGGCAATAAGTCTCACTTTCTGAAGACCGAATTGCGCCAAGATTTTAAAAAAATGCAAAGGCCTCTATAGTTAAAAAGTACAGATTTATAGTGTAATAGTTAAATTATGGTATGTAGTTGTAAAAGGGAGGAATGCGATTGATTTTGTAAAGTTTTTGGTAGATTTATTATATTTTTTGTACGTATATTCATTGTAAAATAATGTGTTTAGGAAAAGGTAAGTCAATGGGTTCAATCTGATTTATTAATCTTAGCAATTTTTTTAATTTAAAACTTTTAATTTCCTTTTATAAAGCAAGTGTATTAATTCCCTTTTATTTCACGATTATGAAATTTAATATTATTTATGTAATTACAAATTATAAGAGCGGAAATGCTCTTTTTATTACATCTTTCTGCTGCGATACATTGACCAAAGTGGATCACTATTGTGACGTCACTAATACTTGTAGCAGGCCCGGTGTAGGACACACAGCGCCATCTTGGAGGCCCCGAGCCATCCCGCCTGGCACGTTTACAAAGGTTTCTGGTAATTTCGTTCAGAGACTACACCATATTATTGCTGCGCATGGTGGATATGTGGAAAATATTGTGGTTTAGATTTTTCCAGACTGCAGCGCCATCTGTTGTTGAAAATTGTAACTAATTTCGAAAGTTTGTCTGCCTGAAAATTTACTGTTGTCCCAAGCATATTGCAACAAACGGTGTATTTCTATCGCTGCCCGTTTAGTTTTTATTGATTTTTCAAATATACCGGTCATTTTTTAACACCCTGTATAAACTTTCATTAAAAACAGAGCAAGGTTAATTAAATTAATTTTCTCAAAAAATTATTCGAAATATAAAATAGAGGCAAAAGATTATTGCAGTATTTTTTGTGGCATATTTAAGCAGTGGTAACGACATCATTGCCAATAATAATAGCTCTCTTAAACAAATCGGTTCATAAAAAATACATATAATATTTAGAGTTTCAATTCGACGCGATTGTTTACACTTTCAATTCGCAAATGAATATTTCTCGCATCCTTTACTAAAAATGCCATTTCAACCTTACCATTTTCTAATTATGACACTTTTCCAAGGTTAAAACAGTAATTTTCATAGTATACAGCCTACAGTAATATTATTTCATTGGAATTTGACTATTTTTTTTAATAAACACACTGCTATATTAAATTTTGTATTTTAGATTAGTTGGTGGAATAATCTCTTTTGTGAAAAATTTAACTGGAAATTTTACTGCTCGGTCATTTACATATTGATTCTAATTCTTTTTTTTTTCTTTCTTTTTTTATATAACAATTTTAGTCTATTTCTTTATATTAATTTTCCTCTTTTAACGACCAATTCAAAATATTGTTCATTTGAGGTAACAATTGCATTGACTTCTATTTTTCTTTTTGCTTCTGCTGAGTTCGTTTCGATTTTTTCCAAAAGTAATATATATATATATATATATATATATATATATATATATTATTTTATAAAAAAAAATAACACTGATAAGGAATTGCCCTGTGAGTTTAGGGTAACATTTGATATGGTTCCTAACTTTATGTATCGTAACAATTACGAAAATAAAACATCTATTTAGAATCTTATATTATTTGTAATTGGAATCAGTACAAAAACCCTTAACGGGTTAAAAGTTGTGACGCAGCACTTTGTTTTGGCTCTATAAATTTTAAATATGGGTCTTAAAAGTAATGATATCAAATTTAAGTGACGCTATGTTAATAATTTTTTTTTTAATCATAATTTTCTTTTTAGTTTTATATATATTCACAGGTGCAATTATTATCTTAATATGAAAAAAATATATAGAACTTATTCGCTGATGCTTTTTCATTCACATCTCTCATGAATTCAAAATATGGGTTTTAAAAGAAATGATATCAAAATTTGAGTGACACCTTGACGTGAATTTAATAGGACTCTTTTAAAATTCAATTTAAATTATTTTTGGTTTGTCTTCTAAAGTATATTTACACATACAAACAATACTTTTAATTTTTCAATACACTTTTAAATATATTACTTTCACTGAGCCTATATTATGTATTGAAATGTATTTATTTCAATAAATTGATTTATCTTCTGTGCCACGCTATCCAAAATCATAAGTAAAATTTATGTAAATGATTATTTTGCGTCATATTATTCACTTGCATACATTTCCCTTTGTTTGGATACTATGACGCAAAATAATCATTTACATAAATTTTACTTATGATTTTGGATAGCGTGGCACAGAAGATAAATCAATTTATTGAAATAAATACATTTCAATACATAATATAGGCTCAGTGAAAGTAATATATTTAAAAGTGTATTGAAAAATTAAAAGTATTGTTTGTATGTGTAAATATACTTTAGAAGACAAACCAAAAATAATTTTAATTGAATTTTAAAAGAGTCCTATTAAATTCACGTCAAGGTGTCACTCAAATTTTGATATCATTTCTTTTAAAAACCCATATTTTGAATTCATGAGAGATGTGAATGAAAAAGCATCAGCGAATAAGTTCTATATATTTTTTTCATATTAAGATAATAATTGCACCTGTGAATATATATAAAACTAAAAAGAAAATTATGATTAAAAAAAAATTATTAACATAGCGTCACTTAAATTTGATATCATTACTTTTAAGACCCATATTTAAAATTTATAGAGCCAAAACAAAGTGCTGCGTCACAACTTTTAAACCGTTAAGGGTTTTTGTACTGATATCATTACTTTTTTAAGGTTATTGATGAAAATGTCAATTAGTCAAAATTAAGCATAGGGTATAAATTAATCATTAGAATAAAATTTTAAAGAAATGCTAAAAAAGACCCTTTGGACCCCAATAAAAATATGAGGGTGGTGGCCCAGGGAGAGGAATCCAAGACTCAACTTTTAAATTGTACAGCGAGAGAGTAACACAATTAGAAGTATGAAAATGCATGGCAAAACCCGATTGTTCCATCTTCCACCGCCAGGGGGGGCACTCTGTTCTATACAAACATAGCTGAAATCTTTGAGGCTGTCGATTTGGAGTCGAATGAGCCATACCTCGTCGTGATCGGTCCCATAGAAAACGATAGGAAAGCGCCCCCTGGTGGTGAAACTTGGAACTAAAATCGATATATCCTGTCGATGTCGAGTCGATGAATCAAACTACATTGTGATGGGACCTATAGAAATAGAGTTAGCTACAAAATCTGTTAGTTCCACCTTCCACCACTAGAGGGCGCACTCTGTTCTATACAAACATAGCTCAAATGTTTGAGGCTGTCGATTTCAAGTCGAATAAGCCATACCTCGTCGTGATCGGGCCCATAGAATCCGAGATAGGAAAGCGCCCCCTGGTGGTGAAATTTGAAATTAAAATCGATATATCCTGTCGATGCCGAGTCGAATAAATTAAACTGTATTGTGATGGGGCACATAGCTACAAAATCCGTTAGTTCCATCTTCCACCGCCAGGGGGCGCACTCTGTTCTATACAAAGATAGCTGAAATCTTTGAGGCAGTCGATTTGGAGTCGAATGAGCCATACCTCGTCGTGATCGGTCCCATAGAACCCGATAGGAAATCGCCCCCTGGTGGTGAAACTTGGAACTAAAATCGATATATCCTGTCGATGAATCAAACTACATTGTGATGGGACCTATAGAAATAGAGTTAGCTACAAAATCTGTTAGTTCCACCTTCCACCACTAGAGGGCACACTCTGTTCTATACAAACATAGCTCAAATGTTTGAGGCTATCGATTTCGAGTCGAATAAGACATACCTCGTCGTGATCGGGCCCATAGAATCCGAGATAGGAAAGCGCCCCCTGGTGGTGAAATTTGGAATTAAAATCGATATATCCTGTCGATGCCGAGTTGAATAAATTAAACTGCATTGTGATGGGACCCATAGCTACAAAAATCGTTAGTTCCATCTTCCACCACCAGGGGACGCACTCTGTTCTATACAAACATAGCTGAAATCTTTGAGGCTGTCGATTTAGAGTCGAATGAGCCATACCTCGTCGTGATTGGGTCCATAGAACCCGAGATAGATAAGCGCCCCCTGGTAGTGAAACTTGGAATTAAAATCTATATATCCTGTCGATGCTGAGTCGAACCAAACTGCATTGTGATCGGACCCATAGAACTCGAGTTAGCTGCAAAATCCGTTAGTTCCATCTTCCACCATCAGGGGGCGCACTCTATACTATGCAGACATATCTGAAATCTTTGAGGCTGTGGATTTCAAGTCGAATAAGCCATACTGCGTGGTGATTGGGCACATAGAACCCGAGAGAGGAAAGCGGCCCCTGGTGGTGAATTTTGAAACTAAAATCAATATATCCTGTCGATGTCGAGTCGAATAAATTAAACTGTATTAGATACCAATTAATCTCGGAAAAAATTGCAAATTTTGTCATTTGGCAGCGTAAAAATCATGAATTTCATCGATCGGCACAGAAAAAACATGTATTTTGTCGATAGGGGGAGAAAAGATCATAAATTTCGGCGAACAGGCGGATAAAAATCATGAATTTCATTTATTAGCGCATGAAAAACACAAATTTCATCAAATACTCGCATAAAAATTAAAAAATTCATTGATCGGGCATGAAAAAACATTAATTTCGTCAAGTTTGCACGTAAAAATCACAAATTTCATCAAACGGTAGCATAAAAATCACAAATTTCATCAAACGGTAGCATAAAAATCAAGAATTTTGGCAATCGGATGATAAAATTTTTTTTTTGTCAATCCGGCCCGTAAAAAGTATGAATTTTGTCGATGAGGTGCGTAAAAATTGTCGAGTCGAATGAATTAAACTGCATTAGATACCAATTAGTCTCTGAAAAAATTGCAAATTTCATTATTTTGCAGCATAAAAATCAGGAATTTTGTCAATCAATGTGCAAAAATCATGAATTTCATCGATCAGCACAGAAAAAACATGAATTTTCTCGATAGGGGGAGAAAAGATCATAAATTTCGTCGAACAAGCAGGTAAAAATCATGAATTTCATTTTTAAGCACATGAAAATCGCAAATTTCATCAAACGGTCGCATGAAAATCAAAAAATTCTTTGATCGGGTATGAAAAAATCATTAATTCCGTAAAGTTTGCACGTAAATATCACAAATTTTTTCAAACGGGTGCATAAAAATTAAGAATTTTGGCAATCGGGTGATAAAATTTTTTTTGTCAATCCGGCCCGTAAAAAGTATGAATTTTGTCGATGAGGTGCATAAAAATTGTCAAGTCGAATGAATTAAACTGCATTAGATACCAATTAGTCTGAAAAAATTGCAAATTTCGTCATTTTGCAGCATAAAAATCAGGAATTTCGTAGATCAATGTGCAAAAATCATGAATTTCATCGATCGGCACAGAAAAAACATGAATTTTCTCGATAGGGGGAGAAAATATTATAAATTTCATCAAACAGGCCGGTAAAAATCATGAATTTCATTTATTAGCAAATGAAAAACGCAAATTTCATCAAACGCTTGCATAAAAAAAAAAAAATCGTTGATAAAACATTAATTTCGTTAAGTTTGCACGTAAAAAACCCAAATTTCATCAAACGGGTGCATAAAAATCAAGAATTTTGTCTATCGGGCGATAAAAAAATGTATTGTCAATCCGGTACATAAAAAGTATTAATTTTGTCGATGAGGTTAAAAATAAAGGTAATATGAGTCAAGGGGTCTAACCTTATGAGTCTCCTTATTTTCTTTCTTGTTCGGATGCAAACAATTCATATTTTTAATCTGCATTTGGTCGAAAAATGAATTATCTTTAATTTTAAAAACGAGAAATTCGTAATTACATGTATAAAATTCGATTGGTATTTATTATTGGTATTTATGATTTCAAAATTTTTAATAAGAAATTGTTTTTTTGCTAGTATACAGTGGGCAAAGTCTCTAGCCATGCCAACCAACCAATCGGTTGCTTATGGATCTGCTTATGCTTATATCACTTATTCATATAGTTTAGCTTTGGCTTGCCTCTTATTAGTTTGTCTTGACTGCTAAATTTTTATATTTCACATTTCATAATTTTTATTGCAATACTTCAGGTAAGAATGCTTTTTAACTTGATTATTTCCTGTATTTATAATTTTTTGTTACTAACATTCTTATGTTTTAATGGGTGCAAAATTTAAGATTGGCGAAAAAGCTACTAAAAGGTTCTTTATTTCAATAAATTGTTTTATCTTTTGTGCCATGCTGTCGAAAATTGAAAGAAAAATTTATGTAAAGGTTTATTTTGCAACATAGTATCCAAACTAAGTGAAATGTATGCAAATGGATAGTATGATGCAAAAAAAACCATTTACATAAATTTTTCTTTGAATTTTCGACAGCATGGCACAAAAGATAAATCAATTTATTGAAATAAATACATTTCAATGCATAATACAGGCTTATTGCAAGTGATATATTTAATGATGATTGTACTGAATTTTGTATTGAAAATGGAACATTTTAGTACATATTAATGGTTTAGCATAAAAAATAATTTATGTAGGTCATTCTAAAATTCTTATATAACAAAATCTGTAAAAATGAAGCTCTGTTTTGTCAGAATTCTGCAATTGTTAATTTGTTTTAAAACTAAATAAGCACTCCTTAGGTATTTTTAACTGTTTTTATTATTGGAAATGGTGCGGAAAAACAGAACAAAACAAACTTTAGTAAAATATTTTATGTAGTAATAGGGTGGGTTTTTTTAGGAAACATTTATTTAACTGCGTTTATTTTTTTTTTTTAAGAGGACAGCCAAGGGTCGATGCATGCTTTACACTCACGCTAAAAAAAAAAAAATTTAATCAGTTAAAAAAAAGAAAAAAGTCTCCAAACTTTGGGGACTGTTTTTTCTTTTATGGCAACCTGGCTATTAAGCTTGTATTTAGTAGCTTGGCGCAGTCTTGGAAATCGTGCCATCCAAACAGTCGCCAATCTTTTGTTTACATTTTAGCGTGAGTGTAACACATCTGTTCAGTTATTTTTCTTGGGGCCCATTTTGTGAAAAGTAAAGGTTACTTTGGGAGCATTTCCGTTCTCTGTTCCCCCCGCCATCTTGGATATTTTTTTCGCCAGTCTTGGCGAAAGCAGGGTGCTGTTGAGAGCTGGCGCCATCTAGTGTTTTTATTGCAAAATACGACATTTTTGGTTTGCGATTTTTTTTTCTCGTCGTAATGCATGCATGAACACTGGAACATGAATGAAAATAGATGATTTTTACCTATTTTCTTCCAAAAGTTCCAGAAATCATGCATGCATTACGGCGAAATAAAAAATCGTAAACCAAAAACATCGTTTTATCAATAAAAATAGTTTATCTAGCGCGAGGGTCTCTACGCACCTCTACCTACTTTTTAATAAAAAAATCAACAAACCGTTTGATTTTCTTCCACAGCTGAAAAAAAAACAAAAAAAAAGAAATTAATCTTATTTCATAAGGTCGGAGAAAACTCGACCTGCTATGAAATAATAATAAGAAAAAAATCATTTTCGTCACCGACCCAATGTAATATTAGGAATAAGAGTTTTTTTTTTTTTTTTTTTTTTTTTTTTTTTTTCTAAAATAATAATATAGTTTTGAAATGTATGTGCTTTAAATTTAGAAAATAAAAATTTAAGAAATGTATGCTAATACTATATTAATAAAATAGATTAGCAGTTTCACACAGCTTTTTCGCCAATCTTAAATTTTGCACGCATTAAAACATAAGAATGTTAGTAACAAAAAATTATTATAAATACAGGAAATAATCAAGTTAAAAAGCATTCTTACCTGAAGTATTGATATAAAAATTATAAAATGTGAAATTTTAGCTGTCGAGACAAACTAATAAATAAGAGCCAAGCCAAAGACAAACTAATAATAAGTAATAACAGCTAAGCCAAAGCTAAACTACTGTGGCTAAACTATCAGTCAGATAATCAACCGATTGGTTGGTTGGCATGGCTAGAGACTTTGCCCACTGTATACTAGCAAAAAAACAATTTCTTATTAAAAATTTTGAAATCATAAATACCAATAATAAATACAATCTAATTTTATACATGTAATTACGAATTTCTCGTTTTTAAAATTAAAGATAATTCATTTTTCTACCAAATGCAGATTAAAAATATGAATTATTTGCATCCGAACAAGAAAGAAAAAAAATTTAACCATAATTTAATTTAATACATATTTTGGAATGTATAATAAACTGTTTTCATATTAAAAAAAAAAAAAAATCTAAATAGTTCTTCAGCCACATATGATTGCGAAATCGCCTTTAACTATAACCGTGATACCCATGAACATCCTGACCGCGCAGGAATAAAAAAGGGTGAAAAGGCCGAAAATCTTTAATGTTAGTCTACCAGAAAAAGCATAAGAAAAGAGTCCGATTTTGAAGCTGGATTATATAAAAAACAAGAGTTTTCCTACGTTAGCTCAAAATCTTACTCTCTTCATCTAAAAGCGATTAATAATAATATATTAATTTAAAAAAAATCGTTCGATCCATTTTCGAGATAACACCTCTGTGCCCATTACACCATTACATTTTCCATTTTCGCTTAAAAATTGGTTTCCAGATCTCAAAATCTACTGCATGTAGAAATCTATAAATTTCAGGATAGAGTTAGGCCATAGATATAAGACTAATGTGAAAAAATCGAAACGGTATGTCTCATATTTACTGAGATATTAAATGTCGGCGTTTCGATTTTCCTTTGATGTCCTGCTAGCTGTATATATGAGAGTGACGGAATCTTCGGTTTTGGGCTTACGGTTTTCGGTTTTTCGCTGCGTCACTCAAGAGACTACCGTCTCTTATGATCTACAGAATTTGTTTAAAGGCCTTTTTCAAGAAAGAAAAAAGATCTGCATAGAAATATGCTTTTCTTGATTCTATCTCTGTTTTAGCAATTTATTTATTTATTCTCTAAATTACATTGCATTTAATAAAAAACAAATTAACATTGAAAAGTAAAAAGTTTGAAAATTTACTGACATATTTAAAATTATAGTAAATCATTTTTAAAAATAAAAAATGGGCGCAGCCGATTCGCACCGGTTCGGTAAAACCGAAACCTAATTTTTCCTCAAATTCGTCAAATTGGCAAATTTGGCGCATATTAAAATGACACTTTAATGCGGAAATGGCCAATTTACATTATTTATTCCCTTAAAATGTTAATAATCGCAATTGTGTGTTCTAAGCATAACGCTGTGTTATGTTCTCACTTGCCTCAACTTTGAGTTGCATCTGAAAAATAATCTTGTGTGCTATAGAGTCTCTTTATTAAGAGTAACGACATACGCACATAGTGAATGTTCAGACTGGAAATTTTTGTTCAGTCTGTAACAGCCTACATTACCAGGCTTAGTTCATTTTTGAAAGAGCATATTTTTGCAGTTGCAAATTTGGCGTTAATGGTACTTTTCATATCATCGCCAAGTTTGGTTTTGACCAAAATCTTCTTAACATCAGTGCTTATCCAGCGTTGCACGACTATTTTTTTATACACGTTCCTGAAAATATATATTTTATAACTAATTTCGCATTGAGGATTGATATTTAAATTTTTTTTTATTCATTCAAATGCATTGCAAGCAATAAATATAGATATAATAGGGGGATGAAAAACTTTGAAACTGTTGAAAACGTTTGAAATGCTTGGAATATAAAAGGGCACATTCGAACATGAAGTGCATGAAGTGCATATTTCAGAAATTAAAAAAAAATATCGTATTTGTGATAAATCAGATGTCTGATTTCATTGGGAAAATCTTTTTTAAAAATCAGTCATGATGTTTTTAAAGGTTAATTATGTATATTTAATACCAAGTCGTAGCTAATTTCAAAATAGGAATAAACTACATTTTCTTAATTTTTTTGGAGCCAGAATATTAAAATATTGAAGAAATTTGCGTTCCATCGAAAACAGATGATAAAGAGTTGATCATATTTAATGACACTTTTTATTACCAAACTGACAATGAATAATTATCAATATTTTCTGGAAATATTTCAAGAACTATGAAATTCATGAAAGTACCAAAACGGCCAAAAATATATTGTCTGAACATCTGTTGAAACTTAAGCAGAAGCAGAGAAGCGTTTTTCAACAATGAACATATGTAAAAAAAAAAAAGAAACAGAAGAAGTCTTATCTGTTTCTAAACCGACATTAATGACTATCTTGGTAAATCTAGGGATAAACCTTAGCACCAAAAACGTATTTTAAAACAATTCAGAAATCAAGCTTCTACGATCCACAGGAATAGATTCATTGAGAATTATTCAGATTAGCTTTGAAGAAGTCACAAGAATATTTCGTCAAAGCAAAGACTTAAATGGGAACTTAGCGACAGACAGCGAGTTAGTATTCTCTTGAGTCTCGACATTAGGCATTAGCAATACTTTTCTTCATTTGTACAATTATTATTATCAGTCTCTAAGTATGCTTGCATCTTTTGAGAATGGAGAGATTGAGTTTCTACTATTTGTCGAATATTCGCTAAATAAATTGCGACCTCATAGCGGAAAACAACATATTCGTGGATAATTTTTTTTTTACTGTAACAAAAGGTCAAAATTTTGTAAAATGTCCTTCTAATGTTTGAAAGTGTTTCATAATCTCTATGTAATTCATAGTTTTCATTTCGTGTTTATATTGAAAAAAAAATCATTACGAAAAACCGGTTGTTAAATTATTTGAATCGCACCAGTGAAATAAGATAATCAAGAATTACATAATTTTTATTGCAAAAGAGTAAGTTACATAATTTGTAGTGCAAATGATACCTTTGTAAACTATGCAACTTAAACGACAATATAGAAAAATACAACGAAGTTGTGAAATGTTAAATATTATATTACATATTTCGAATATGCAACATATTTCAACATCAACACAGTAATAAAAATATTTCTTTTATGAGTTAAATAGTGGAGTAGTATTTCAAAAATTATGGAAGGAGCCCAACTAGTCTCCCCCCCCCCCCTCCAATAAATTTAACAATTTAGGATTGTCAATAAGAAAATAAACAATTTAAGAGAATAATTTTACTAACGACATTAACACTAAATCTATATTTTTAACCGACTTAAAAAAAGGAGGTTATCAATTTGACCCGTATGTATGTATGTATGTTTTGGTGTGGTTAACGCATAACTCTCGTAAATGTGCATCGATTTTGATAATTTTTCTTTTGTTTGAAAGAGTAAGGCCCCCAGGTTGTCCCATTTCAATTTCGTCAAAATCTGATCATTAGAACAAATTTAATTTTTTTATCGAATTTTCTATTATTTTGATGAAGATTTATAATCATTTCGGATATTAGATTTGATATACTGAATTCTAAAGATATATGACTATTAAATTGATGAGACAATTGAATAGGGAGAGAGTCAAGAGATTAAAGCCCCCTGATATAATAAGTTTTCACAGAAAATAAACAATACTTGAGTATCAGTGGATGAAATCGTATTTTGCGTTTCGATTCACAAGAGTTAAATCTCCTGAAACTACTTAGTAATATTAACATGAAAGAAATGAAACTATGAGTTGTAAGTTTCACATAGTAATTAAACTGAATTCAAAATAAAAGTGAGACTTGAAGATCTCCAAATTTACTTGTTAGAAATGTAATCAGCATTTGTAGTGCTCCTTTATCTACACTCTACAGAGTTGTTTTTTCGGAGATGAATTATTAATTGTTGGAAATAGAAAATAATATTTTTTAGGACAGTTCGCAACTTGTAAAAATATTCTTCTTTTATCCCTTTCATACGCTACTGGAATGAAAAAGTTATTTTAATATCATCTGGTGGTATCTTGACAGTGTTACGCTGGCACATTACAGACCCGAGGTTCACCTCTAGATTTGGGCAAGGTTCATTCAATTTTTCATCACTTTGGAGTGGATTAAATGAGTATTAGAACTAAAGACATGGGGGGGGGGGGTTTCGCATTAGGCTCACTACCTGACTGGAGCATATACTATGTAGCATCTCAGGGACCGTGGTCAAGAAAAAAGGAGCTGGGCATCGCCGGATGATCCTACATACATTGCAGAGCAGCAGAGTTTAGTTTTAGGTGATATTTTGAATAAATGACCTTGTTAGGAATTTTTTCCTTTTACTTACCCATTATACGTAGTATAGGGTACGTCTTGCGATTGTTTTAAAAATCGAAAAAAAAAATGACGGATTTACACGTTTTAGACACTGGAGATTCCGAAAAACATATTTTTAGGGGGGTGGGGGGGAATTTGCCGTCAGTCTGTGTGTGTGTCTGTAAACGCTCTATCTCCCGAACAAATTGAGCTATCCTATGTCACATGATAGACTAGAAATTTGGTATGCACTTAGTATGTAATAATGAGAAGAAGCCTACTGAATTTCAGTAACCTCGATTATCCGGAACTATTTTTTTTCGGACTCTCGAAATATTCGTTCTGATAAAAGGTATATAAAATTTTTCGAAATTGTTTTTCTTAAGGAGTGAATATAAAAAGACAATAAAAAAACATAAATTCTGCATAAAGAATGAAGTCTATCAGGTAATTAGTTGTCGAGATATTTGTAATCCTATTTTCCACACTCTTCGATTTTTCATGACCCTGTATTTCATCCAAATTTCAATTCAAAGATGTACTTTAATTGGAAATGAGACGCTTAATCCGAGGCAGTAAACTATAATAAGTTAATATGATTATCATTTTTAGAGTTATAAGGATGTTTCTTTTATGCAATGCAGTAATGGGGCATTTAAAGTTTACGACGTCATCAATCTAAAATTTTATTCGAATTGCAATGCATTTTATAAATAGTTTACACATGTTTCATTTTCATATTTTATATCATGCATATCCATGATGGGTAAGTATTACGGTGGTCCCCGACGACTAGTTTCAGTTTATGTTAAAATTATGAACTAATTAAAAACTCATGTTTTTAGCCTGTTTAATATTAGCCTGTCTTTTTCCTATCCTTTAATAGTTACTACATACCAAACCTTTCGTATCATATGAACGATTTCACAATTTCAATATGAAAGAAAAATTAAATCGTGGAACGAAATTGCTATATATTTTCACATGTTATGTTATCATTGTGATATTAAACTATAGTTATTTCAATTTCAAAATCAGTTTCTGACTAGGCATGTGAGAAGTTTTATTGCAAGCTATAACAACAGCGAAAAATATGGCGGTATTATGCAATTAAAAACTAGGGAAAAAGTAGATAGCCCACATAGCACATATCGAAATACTTTCAATTAAGACAGTCGAACAAACAAATCCATAAACATATTTGAGAAAAATGTCAGGTTTCCTTTATCTATAAATGAAATGCAATAAAGTTTTTGTTATTTTAACATATTTCACATTTATAGTTGTTACGCCATAAAAGCTTTCACGGTATTTCGCCTTCAGCTAAAGAGGAAAAAATATATCAAACTCTGAACAACAATTATTAAAACTAAAATTATCTGATGTCACATGGTATTCACATGTGACATTTATTTCGTGACTAATCTAATAGTTGTATTTTATTAGTTTCCTTCTTTTGCAAATTGGCTATGTTCCAGTTAAGTTAATTGGTTATGGAAATTCGTTAGTTACGTATATATGAGGTGTTTTACGTAGTTTCAAAATAAAAAATTTCGCGATAAATACTAAAAATAATAAAATTATACATAAAATAAATAATAATAAAATAAATAAAACGTGGCAGTGGAAGGATACAATATCCTTTTATTTGACTATTTAACGTTTGACTAGTTGACCCGCCCGGCGGTGCCCGGGCCGTGATAATAATTATAAATAAACCACAAATTTGAATTATTTTATATCTTTAACCCTTTCCGGCACAGTGGTCCCACTCCGGGCACACCTAATTTTAATTCCAAACTTACATACGGCACCAAGAATATTTTAATAAAATTTTGTTTCTACAATGAAAGCTTAAAATAAGGAGTTCTTATTTTCTAAAAAAGACGTTTGTAAATTCCGGTGTCAGTCAGTAATTTCTCATTTTACGAACAGAATTTGTCTGTGCCGGAAAGGGTTAACCGGATTTTGTATGAATTTATATTTTTAAATGAAAGATTCACGAGAAATATTGATATTTAGTGGTAAAAGTGCTAGTAAGAAGACACTTTCTAGTTTTACCTCGTAGAATCGTTTCATAGTTTAAAAAATATATATATAGTTTTTGTTGTCCAAATCCTTTGAGATTTTTAATTGTTAAACCACGGATATGTAGAAAATTTATTTTGGTCATACGAAATATAGCAAAAATTGTAGATCAGTCCAATTCATTTAGTCGATAATAATTGCATGCATTTTTGTTGAATATAAATATTTTTAATACAAATATTTTTTATGTATACTATATTTTTAATACAAATATTTTTTTATTTATACTATATTTTTAATACAAATATTTTTTATTTATATTATATTTTAATACAAATATTTTTTATTTATATTATATTTTTAATAGAAATATTTTTTATTTATATTATATTTTTAATACAAATATTTTTTTATTTTATACAAATATTGTTTATTATATTTTAATACAAATATTTTTTATTTATATTATATTTTAATACAAATATTTTTTATTTATATTATATTTTAATACAAATATATTTTATTTATATTTTTAGTGCAAATTTAATTTGTAAAAATATTGTTGGGTGTTAAATTTTACTTAATTCAAACGCATTCGAATAATAATAATAATAATAAAAAAAATACAAATTATGTACGTAACTTCTTTTCCTGAAAATGTAACAGTAACTCAAATGAATTACAGCCAAAAGTAATGCAGAAATCATTTTATCGGAAGCGAGATTCGAGCCCACTTTCTCTGCAGAGGGCCAGAGTTTCAACTAACGCCTTAGACCGCTGGGCTATGCTGAATGCGTTCAAGTGTACCTTAAAATTGAACTGGTTTTAGATTTAATCTCACGCATGCGCATGCGCTGAAAACTGTAGCCTGTCGCTTTAATATATAGGATGCTTTAAAAATACCTTATGAGAAAAAAATATTAGTATGCAGTGATACCTCTGTTAACGAACATTCTCTCTTCTGCTTTTCTAACTTGGCTAACGAATGTTTTATCGTATGCTCGAGCTAACAAATGCATCTACATTACATTACAATTGGACGGAAAATCATGTTTCAGCTAATGCATAAGATCCCGGGGCGTATTATTTTCGACAGCTGATGTATTCACTGTACTTCGATAAACAATGGATTTGTATATGTATATAGAATAACACACACACACACACACACACACACATATATATATATATATATATATATATATATATATATATATATATAGTATATGAATATAGGATATAGTATAAGAAGTGGTAAGGTAAAACTGAGAAAGTTGCCACAATTGAAAATAGATTTCCCTAATCATCATGAAAAGTGAAAAAAAATATATATATTATAAAACCTGATAAATCATAAGATCAGATTATCCATAAGATAGAGCATTTTGGCGCTAAACTAAAATCTGTCCAAAAAACTATTTTCTGTTTAGGATTAACTTAAAATTGATATGTTGAATTCGTTGATGTATCTGTTGCATCAGAATATGTTAAAAACTGTATTTTATTATTTTTTTAAAGATCCATTGTTTATTTAACTGTATAAGAGGGAAAAGATCTCCGACTGTAATGGGAAAGGAATAATCATCCTGATTATGTAAAGGGAACGAAGAAACCATACAAATAAATTACACTTGAAAACA
The DNA here is from genome assembly GCA_963931845.1 of Maratus michaelseni. NCBI lineage: Eukaryota > Metazoa > Arthropoda > Arachnida > Araneae > Salticidae > Maratus > Maratus michaelseni. Next base: position 183,998,047 of record OZ007591.1, read on the forward strand.
TTAAAAATCTCCATCATCTGCAGATTGATTTATTATTATAAAAAAATTCTTCATCTTTACATAAAAACTTATTAGCTTAAAACAATGGATGCGTTTTAGAAGATATGGATTTGAAACGAACAATGATTAAAACTTTTAATTTAAACATTTTAAAAGAATTTCGACGGTGCTTTAGGCCAGATGCAATGCACATGCACATAGGAGCTCATTCGGCTGCATTATCACAGGGGGAGGGAAATGTGCACTTTATTTACTATGTTCTTTAATTTAGTGAATATGAGATGAACGTAGGAGTATACTATTTGTATGATACTTCATTGGCCCATGAAATTTTCTTTTTGCCGTGGGGAATATGGCGGTAATGTCAAAGTAATTTGCATTACATGTAGTTATTTACGGATTGTTTGTTTGTAGTTTTCATCGGAAATAGTAGTGTATTTCACTGGGGGAAAAAACTTTTAAAATGAAATATTTTTAAGACTGTTTCATACGCATCCCTTCTTAAATAATAAAGAACTTATTTTACTGATTTTGTTATAATATTTTTCCCCGTAAAGTTTTGACAGGTTCCACCTAGTTTTATATAAAAATGATTTGAACAACTCAAAACTGAGTTTCGAATATTTTCCTAAAAAAGGATAACGTTCTGCTATTTGTTTCCTATCATAACTGTATGAGAATACGAGTAAAAGCTTTGAGATACTATTTTTATTTTGCTTGCAGTTGAAATTATGCATTTTATGCGAGATTAACATGAAAATAACAACAATTATGAGTTGCATTATTGGGTTTTTAAAAGGGTGCATTTAACAGTTTTTTTTTTGGGGTTAGTGTTTCGTTCATAGCACGAAACCCTATTCGTCCCACTGCGTAGTCTGTCCGTCAAAGAGCCAGTTCTCAGAAACTATATAACTTACAGACTTTAAATTTTGTGTACTTATTGCTGAATACTTACTATGAAGCTCAAAATCATTAAATTTTGAAAATATCGTATTATTTTAATATATAGAGATATCAGAAATTATTCTTAAGCAATATTTCTTATGCAAAAATTAAAAAATCATGATGATCATAAATTACCCCCAGAAGTGATCACTATCTACCTCGGGAGTGGAGTAATACCTGATCACTTCGAAATTTAAATTCTATTTAATTTCTGTATTTAATGAATATGCTACAAGAATCACGTGTGAATGTGTCATATTCACGTCTAAAATAAAAACTTTATGTTTAGCCTTTTTAGGGTTTCGTTCATCTCACGAAACTCTATTCGTCCCGCTACGTTATCTGTCCGTCACAGAGCCGGTTCTCAGAAACTATATTACTTACAGACTTGAAATTTTGTGTTCTTATAGCTGAATATCTACTACGAAGCTGAAAATCATAAAATTAAAAAAAAATCGTATTATTTTAATATAGAGAGATAAAAAACCAAAAATCTAACAGCCTTTTCCTATTAAATTTAAATATTTTTCGTTATAGCAGTTGCCAACAATTAAATATCAACAATATTCTTTCTACAGTAATTAATTTTCTATTGAAAGATTTCCACGTGAAAAATGAAAATAAAATAAAAAGTTTCACCAATTGAAAGAAAGATTAATATGACGTCATATTGGCAATAAAACGGAAATTTTCAAACATTTCTCAATAATACAAGGAATATGAGTATGTGTAAGTACAGAAAGCGGGTTAATATGACATCAATAGAGAATTAAAAAGAAAATTTATCTGACGTCATATTGGAAGTTTAACGGACTTTCTCAAATGTTTTTGAATAATACAAATGGAGTATCAGTATGAGTAATAGAGAAAGCAACTAGATATGACGTCAGCAAGTGATTATAGCGTCATATGAGTTTGAGGAACGTATTGAATCAGGATAAAAACCCGATTATGGAAATATTGGCATTTTAACATTTTGAAGGTCTCTATCTATACAACATGTTTAATTTTGAAATTGATTTTTTTTTTTTAATATCGCATTTAGTCCACATGACAGATATTATGACAGAGTATAAAAGCAGGTTTCGACCGCGATCGGGCCGGTTCAGATATTCGAAAAGACGAGAAAAATAGACGGGTAAATTTTTACTTTATGAAAAACATGACTTTTTTTTTCTTTTTTGAAAATGAAATTTATTTGGATTTATTAACGAAAGAATAAAGTGTTTTGAAAGGAGTATTAAACGAAACCCTTTGTGCGATCTTCGATCAGACTTACCTACTTATTACGTTTATAATGTCATTCACCTTGGTGCGGCTAATTCTCTCGTGTTAAGACGGTACTGGATGTGAATCTTGTTTCAAGAGTTTAGATTCTGCTAATTTAGCTAAATATTTGAAATTACAATAAAAAAAAAGTTTAATAAATTAAATTTAAAAAAAATTGTGCGTTTATTAAAATAACTTTCGGGAATTTATTATATAAGAAATATTTCGAAAATATATTGTATGTAAATAGGGTATATTATCACTGTTAGATAAAGATCCCAAATTAATTCTTTATTTTAAATTCTTTTGACCGAACGCTTAAATTTTCCTTAATTTAGTACACTTTAAATTATTTTATTACTGCAATTGCATTATTCTGAGTATATCGCCTACCACTTATCTCATATTCTCTCGGTCGGCTGACGCCAACAAAAATGTACGATAAGCATAACAGGTTACTTTTGGTCTTATCCAAGGCTTCATTATACGTGAGCAAAGTACTAATATATTTAATATACATGTGTTGAGATATTGTTTTGAAAGTCAGATATTTGGATGCTTTTATTAACTCTAAAAGTTATTTTTCAATTTCAATTTGAAGTGAACTCTTTTCATTGATTTTTGTGCAAATGGTTTTCAAAATAGAGTTTTAATAAATGGTTTTTTTGAAGTTTTAGTTAATCAATTTTAAATCCACTAATTTTCACCCAGTCACGGATTTAATAGAGAAAAAAAATAGAAATTAACTAATAAATTAGACGTTTTCTTTTATTCCTTCCCTGTTTCTGAAAAGTTTGTACTTTTTGTGATTTGATTTTGGGAAAATCGCATTGATAAGTAACTGATTACGTTCAATATAATGCGTCAAAAGAAAAAAAAAAGACTAATTAAATTAAAATAATCGCAATTTATTTATTAAAAAAAAGTTCCCTCTTTTAATCGCCATACTTAAAATGTTATTTAAGTAAAAACACTAATTGATACCACATGTGATAGTCCTCGATGCTTGAAAGTTTTCAGTCAAAGTTACATTTAGTCGACAGCTGATTTTAAAACTGATTTTTATAAAATACGTTAGAAGCCTCATATATTTTAGTATCCCCACTACGTTTGAATAGTCAATTTGGGAGCAAATATTACTACAATTTTTTTATAGTTTTATTAGAAGTTTTACTAGTTTTACTAGTTTTTGTTACAGTTTTTACTTGCAATTTTCTTATAGTTTTATTACTTACCCATGATACGTAGTATAGGGTAAGTCTTGTAATAGTTTTAAAAATCGAAACTTTTTTTGACGGATTTACACGTTTCAGACATTGGAAATTCCGAAAAACATATTTTTAGAAAAAAAAAAATTTGCCATCCGTCTGTCTGTATGTCTGTAAACGCTCTATCTCCCAAACAAATTGAGATAGAGACTTGAAATTTGGTATGTACTTAGTAAGTAGTAATGGGGCTTATTGAATATCAATAAACTCGATTATCCGGAACTATTTTTTGCGGACTCTCGAAATATTCGTTCTGATAAAAGATAAAAGGTATATAAATTTTTTTGAAATTGTTTATTTTAAGGAGTGAATATAAAAAGACAATAAAAAAACATAAATTTTGCGTAAAGAATGAATGATAATTAGTTGCCGAGATATTTGTAATCCTATTTTCCACACTCTTTGATTTTTCATATAACCCTACATTTCATCCAAAATTTAAATTCAAAGATATATTTTAATTGGGGAATGAGACGCTTAATACGACGCAATAAACTGTTAGTTAATATGATTATTATTTTTCGAGTTATAAGGATGTTTCTCTTACGCAATTCAGTAATAGAGCATTTAAAGTTTATGACGTCATCAAGCCACGATTTTATTTGAATTGCAATACATCTTATAAGTAGTTTACACATGTTTTATTTTCATATTTTCTATATTATGCATATCCCTGATGTGTAAATGTTACGGTGGCCCCCAACAACTAGTTTGTAGTTGTAGCTGTTTTGTTTATCTCTCAAAACCGGTAGTGTGTATTCAGCTAACTGAAAGTTGCTGTTTAACCCCCCCCCCCCCAAAAAAAAAAATATATATATATATATATATTGACATTTTGGATGGTATAACATAAATATATGGAGAATTTTAAGAACTTAAAATAAATACTTTTAATAGATTTCCAGAAGCAAAGCGTTAAATGGGTTTTCTGAAAAAACATGAGTAATCAGTTACGAAAAACGTTCTATCTCCAAAAATTATGGTTATACTTATATAAAACTGATCGCCTGCAATTCATGGTATCTTGTCAGTGTAATGAACCATTATTCTATATGTGAAAAATTTCTGAAATTTTACAGCTATTTTTATAATTTAACATAAAAAAAATAATAAATTATAAATCAACATAATAAAAGTGATAATTTGAATGGGTATAACTGTAGAAGTTTTTATTTTATGGATTAGATTGCTTATAACTTACAATATGCAGCAAGGCCGAAAATAAGATGGGACAGAGGGGGCACGTGCCCCGGGGCCCAGAAAGGGAGGTGGGGGGGCTCCAAATGAAGATTAGGTTTGTCATTTGATACAAAAAATATATGTGAAATTTGGGTAAAAATGTTTTACAGCTGAAAATTCCAAAAGAAAAACTGAGCCAAGTGCATTAAAATTGAAAAAATAGATAAAAAGGCTGGTAAGGTCAGGTTACTGTTCGATACACTAAAAACTAAGAAGTGGAAAATACGAATTTAAAAAACAATATTTATTTTACTACAATTACATTTTTTTACATCCAGATTCGGCCTTAGAGAGGGCGAGTTTGGGTGACTGCTTGATGTACAACTGCAGTAAAATATGTGGAAATGAAAACTGTCTATAACTGAATCCTGTCGTAAATGATAAGATTACTACGTCCCAACAGAATTACTATCAACAATTATACATGCTAAGATGGAAATCTGTATAAAATGGAATTTTTCCCTGTTCTTTTCGATTCCAGTTTCACAGGTTTTATTGAATAAATATTTGACAAAGCTGATTCCATAGTTCAATGCTATGTATTTTAAAATTACATATTTTTAATTTTAAAATAAGTTGTCTATTAGAAACTTAGTAAAATTCTCTTTGTAAATTTACTTTGCGGAGGGAGGGAGGTGGACGCTAATCTCCCTGTGTATCCCTCGTGAAAAAAAATCTATTTTCGGCCCTGCATTACATTGATGCTTATCTTATGCATTACATTACTTATTGCATTATCTTATCTTATATGCATTACATTACTTAAATATTATATTTATTAAAAAAAATGAGTACACTATAATTATTGTTGTCTCGAGGACGTTTTTAATAAATATCAAATGTTGCATTATTTTTCTTTAAAATTTTAAAAATTAAAAAGAAATTGCTTCAAAATAAGTTCATCTTTTTACATACTAATTTATTTGAAACAGTCACTATTATCATTTTTCCTTCATTTAAAAAGGGTGCCAAACGAAGCGGGATACCTTAAAAAATCTCCATTTTAATCTTTAAAAGTCTAATATGTTCACTTTTTTTATTACCGTATAATATTGAATGAAACCATAACGCAGAATCATTTCAATGTCCTATTATAATCACTCGGATTTCACTTATTATGTGCAATTCGGGAAGTGTGAGTAACTCTCTTCATTATGATTTCACTTATCAATTTGATTTCATCCATTAATAATGGCATATTGAGAGATATAGATGCTGTGTGAGATTATGATTTCATCTCGCCTATAATGAATAACTCTGATTGCTTTGAACACTTGTAGAGTTTCATGCATCTGTTGAAACTTAAGGAATTAGCATTTTAAGATTTTCAACTCTAACTTATACTGCATAATATTGCATGGAAGCTTATCATAAAATCTTTTTAATTCCTATTATAATCATAAACATACCTTAGGACTCTTTTCCGATAACTTAATATCAAATAAACCTTACCTTTCAAGTCTTAAAAAAAAAAAAAAAAAAAAAAAAAAACCCTGTTTACTATAGATTGAAACATTACACTAACCAAAACATCCGCTCGTTAATAATTTCGTTTATAAAATTTACAAAACAAATGATAAATTATATGTTTCTTTTCGTGCATTCTGCAGCATAAAAATTGGTATTTTTTTCTTCTATGCATTATATTGGAAAAACATTTTTGGTAAGCGACTGATTATGTACAATAAACAATATATACTACTTGCATGAAATATAAAAACATTTAAATTTCATTTGCCGACAAAAATCCCCAGGATTCGTTTCATGATAACTTAACTCTACCAAAAACCCCGTACCTTTCAAATTTAAATTTCTTGTTTGAGTTAAACACGTATTCAAAACATTCGCTTTCTTATATGCACGCGTTTACAAAATTCACACACAAAAAAAACTATAGATTATAGGGGACAGTGAACCTTGGATGTGTAGTCCTGTAATAAAATGGTCAACTAGTACAAATTTTATTGTAAATGGTTGTTCGAAAAGCTATAGGTATTGATGGACTGAAAATAATCCACACTAATTAATGCTATGTGTAAATTATGCTTCGGGTATCGTCTACATAATAAAAACTGCACCAACTTTCATTTTACAAATGGCAACACCAATTTTTGATACTATATTTGAGTTTTCTGGATCAAATCAGACAGGAAAAGTGTATCGTTTGCTTGACTGATTATATACAACATATACTAGTTTCATGAAATATTAAAACATCATTTCAATTTCATTTGGCAACAAAAATCCCCCAGTACTTGTTGCACGATTCTTGTTTGCTTCAAACACTCATTCAAAACATTCGCTCTCTTATATGCACGCATTTATAAAATTCGCACAAAATATATAGATTATAGGGGATAGTGGACCTTGGACGTATAGTCCTGTAAAAAAATGGTCAACGCCTACTAATTTTACTGTATATGGTTGTATATAAAGCTATATAGGTATTGACCGACTGGGAATAATCTACTAATTAATGCTATATGTAAATTATGCTTCGGGTATCATTCTACATATTAAAAACTGCACCAACTTTCATTTTACAAATGGCAACACCAATTTTTGAAACTATATCCGTGTGTGCTGAATCAAATCGCTCAGGAAAAGTTGAGTGTATACATTTTTTCTGAAATCATCATATAATTATAAAAGGTCAGAATTTGAGGATACTAATTTTAAATTGATAACGATAAACCAGTGCATATTTAAAAGCATTATAAAGAATGGAGTTGGCAAATTACTAATAGTCCAGAAAAGAAAGCCAATGAGTTTACCTGTATGGAAATACATTTAAAAAGAGCAATACTAAATTTGTTGTGCAAGCAAGAAAAGCAGATTACTGCAGATATAGAGGGTATTTTGGAAACAAAGAATCTATATATTTAAAACGCTAAGCGATTTCTTTCGACAATCCGTGAGAATAAAATACTGCATCAAATTACATCATTCTTTTTTAAAATGAAAGATATTTGGACACAGATTTGTTATCGTGCATTCGTTTACTCGAAAATTTAATTAATTAACCGTAATTTTCAATTAAACTTTTACGTCTGCTAATGACGTCATAATCGGATAACGCCTACTGTTCCGAAGCACAGAGTTTATTTTCTAAACTCTGTGGTTGAATAAAAGAGAAATAATAAATATTAAAAGCACGCGGTTTTAAGACCGAATTTGTTAATTTGCAAGTTAAATTTCGGTAAAAATACTTATCCGCGTGTTTTATAAGCGAATAAAAATTCATATTTATTGTGACGTCACGGGAATTTTGTCCATTGGGTTTATTTTATCATTATGCATTATAACTTTGTTGATGCCATTTTTTCATTACAATTAAATACAAAATATATTTATATTTGTGTGCATGGTGTTTAAGCATTAATGTAAGGTATATGAAGTACGTGTGAAAAGTATGCGCCGGTGAAAATGACGTTATGCTTAGCTTGAAGTGCATTTTAACATTGATAAAACTACAGAGAAAAATGTATATGATTGTGTTAACATGACATAATTTTACTGATTTTTGCATTCATAATTATAAAGATTAGAACTGGAGCCGTCATTGATTTCTTCATCTTGATTGCATACCTTACATGTTACCAATTGCTTTTTTTTTTTTTAATTATAGGATAGAAGATTTCCTTTTTTAATAAAAAAAAAAATCACAAAAGTAAAGGATTTCAGGAAATTTAAAGTTATTAAAAATAGTGTTATGGTAGAAAAAAAAATTGAAATAATTATTGTATTTTTAACTAGAATAAACAATGTAAGACTAATATTTCATAGGAATTATTTTGGTAGATTTATTATAAGTTCATTTAACAGTTCCTTATTAGCGCAAAGTTCTATTTCTTTCACTGTGAATTTCTCTTTCGATGTCAAAAAATGTTTTTCCACTTTTGGACGCCAGCCAAAATACAGTGGCAATTTTTAGAAATGTACAACAGTTGTGACAACAAAGGCGCTATCGCTTTAGCTTTCACCGCGCTTACATCACTTCGAAATACTACAAATTTCTATTTTCTACTAATCTTTACAATTTCAATTCTTACATCATCAATTAGAAAAAAAAATTAGCTTTCGATTGAAATTTCTTTGAAAACTGCCGATTAATTTAACGACTTTTTAAATAATTTTCAAGCATGAAAATTTTTTCAAATCTATCTTGTCAATGACCACCAGTTTACTTCAATAATGTAAAATAGCCCCTGGGAAAGTTGCCACAATTGAAAATAGATTTCCCTAACCATCATAAAAAGTGAATAATAATAAAAAAAAAGTGATGAATCATAAGATCAGATTATCCATAAGATAGAACATTTTGGCGCTAAACAAAAATCTGTCAGGGAAAAAAAAAAAAAAAAAAAAAAAAAAGGACTATTTTTAGTTTATGTTGAACATAAAATTAATAAGTTGAATTCGTTGATGAATATGTTCCATCAAATATCAGGATATGCTAGGAATTGCATTTTTTTATTTTTTTACATTTGCCAACTGTATAAGAGGAAAAATATCCCCGACTGTGATGGAAAAGGGATAATCATCCTGATTATGTCAAGGAACCGAAGAAACCATACAAATAAATTACACTTGAAAACATTAAAAATCTCCCTTATCTGCAGATAGATTTATTACTGTAAAAAACTTAATCTTTGCATAAAAATTGATTAGCTTAAAACAATGGATGAGTTTTAGAAGATATGGATTTGAAACGAACAATGATTAAAGAAGACATTTTAAAACTTTTAATTTAATCATTTTAAACTTTTTTAACGTCGAATTTCGACGGTGCTTTTGGGCAGATGCAATGCACATGCGCATAGGAGCTCTTTCGGTTGCATTATCACGGGGGGGGGGAGATGTGTGCTTTATTTACTATGTTCTTTAATTTACTGTTTATGATATGAACGTAAGAATATACTATTTGTATATACTTCATAGGTCCATGAATTTTTTTTTCTTGCCGTGGGGAATATGGTGGTAATGTCAAACTGATTTGCATTACACAGTTATTTACGGATTGTTTGTTTGGAGTTTGCATCGGAAATAGTACTGTATTTGACTGGGGAAAAAATTAAATAAAATATTTGAAAGACTGTTTTATACGCACCCCTTCATAAATAATAAAGAAGCTTATTTTACTGATATTGTTATAGTATTTTTTTGCGTCAAGTTTTGACGGGTTCCATCTAGTATACTATTAATGTACTTAATAAAATTTCAACTAAAACATCACTTCAGATTAATAAATATGAAAAATATACTTATATGAACATTGAAGAAAACAATTTTGTATTTGTTAAGTTACTTTTAATAAAAATATTTTCCTATTATATTGCAAGGGATACATATTCAAAGGGAAGAGTGCAAAGTCCATTAATACTTCCAAAGGAAGCGAAATACACAATTACCCACACGTTGCGGGAGTTTGGGATGTTAATTTGGCAGCCTTTGGTAGAAAACTACACAACCCAGGAATGGTTGATGAAACTCCAAAAGCGCCATATTGAGTTTGAATTTAAAAACTACATTGTAAAATAGCTGAGTTCAAATGCAAACTAAACCTGTATAACTGTCAATCAAAATTTAAGAATATTAAATTTTTAAATCTTATATAAATCAGAAAATTATCAAATATTTGCATATTATTCTGTAATACTATTGTGATTAAATCTTGATAATTTATAAAAATGTGAACTAGAATGAAGTTGTTTGTTGTGAATTATTGTGTGTCCTATTATTCTCCTATACTGTTCCATTCAACCTCAAACCGGGGTTGGATGAGGCATGTTTAAAAGTTTAGAAAAATGTTTATTTTTTATAAAAAATAGTACAGTTGGAGAAATGATATTGCATTTTATGTTTTGGTAAGTGAATACTATATCATTAAAGCTAAAGTTTGTATTTTTTGAGTTAATACTTTTTGAGAACAACAATAAAAATAAAATTGCCCCATTTATCCCCACACTTTCCTATATAAGTATGTTGAACATTTTACTTTGAGCTACATAATTTTTTATTAAAAAATGATTTTTTAAAAAGTATATATTACAATTTTTGACTGAAATAATTAACGTAATACGTAATTATAAAAACATGACACTACACAGGGTCGACAAGCCCATTTGGGTCACTGGAGCACGACTCTACAAATATTTTCCGTTCATAAAAGAATAATCAAAACATTTTATTATCTAAATATTTAAAAAAGAACTATTTACTGAAAAACATAGTACAACGAAAATACCCTTTAAATTTTTTTCAGCCACGCTTTTTAAACTGTCAGCATTTTTTTTTTTCTGGATGCTATAAATCATTTCATCAACTGACCGTTATTTCCTGCCGGGCACTGACTGGAAGTGTCCAATTTCGTCTCTCCTTCACACATTAAGTGGATACCAAATTTGATGATTCTGCTCTCTCGATGCTAAAACAAACGTCCGTACTTTTCAATAAGTGGGCATTTGGCGATTTGCCCGTAATGCAAAGAATAAGAAAGGATAACTGAGTTTTTCTTAGAATATTATTAATCCTAAATTCTCAAGGAAAATTGACGATTTTCTCTTACTACATGTGATTACTTGTTAATAACGAAGCTTCTCGCCTTTAAAGTACTTTCTTTAGATGTAACCTTATGATAGTTTAAACCTCTTGAGCTAAAGAAGTTACTTCTGTTAATAATCTGACTTTTCAGCAATATGCATGTATTATTTATTTTTATTAAATTATTAGACAATTTTTTTCTCTTGTATGATTTAAATGCATGTATTTTTTACTTTCTTCTATCTATACAAGAAGAACGTATTGGATTCAGGAAAAATTTCGAGTTCCAGTTTCGACGGATTTATATGTTTTAAAAAGTCCTGAACACGTTGCGAGTGTTTTTAGAAAAATGTCTGTCCGCGAGTCTGTCTGTGACACGAATTTTGTGGGCGCTCTAACTCAAGAACTACTGCCTAGAATAAGATGAAATTTTATATGAAGTTCTATCCTTATGTAAACTGGTGCTGATTAGTTATTGGGCAAAATCCCTCAAGAGAGGGTGCCGCAAATCGATCATTTGTCCGATTTATGTGATGCTTATATCTCCAATTTATGTGCGCAGAATTCAACAAAACATCATATTTAGTATCCCCATGATAGGCATAGATTGCCACTCAATTTTGGTTGCGGTCGTCTAAGAGGAGGAACCAAGACTCGATGATTTATTCGAAATACGCGATGCTTACATCACCAGTTTATATGCACAGAATTCAAAGAAACTTTACACTTAGAATCCTGAATATGGGAATACATTGTGTAAAAAACCTATTTGCTAAATTGATGCAATTCCCTGCACTAATTAAATTATTTAATTGATTTGATTTAATTAGAAGAAAGTTTTGTGATGGTTACAGCATACTACTTTCCGAATAACTTAAATCTACTTGGCGAAATGGGCTATAATTTTGGATTACATATTTGAAGCTTCCAGAAATCGATGTGTTAAATTTTGTATAGGTTACATTACGTATTTTTCCCTAATATTAACTCACAAATACATAAAATATGAAATAAATATGCGAAAAATAAATATGTATTGTAATTTATAATTTCTAGAAGCTTTAAATATGCGAATCCAAAATACAGCTCATTTCGCCAAGTAATTTTTGAATTATTTTTAAACTACACGCATTGCAATTTGTTTTTTCAACTATTAAAAATAAAAATAACATCCGAGAGTTTTAAAATTGTTAACCTTTAAAACTGTTAAAACTGTTTAACTGTTAAAACTGTTAACCTGCATAATTCTTAAAATACTTGATCGTAAAACTCCCCGTCTGGTATCTTAGTGTAAAATTTCTCGGAGTATACTAGAATATCAAAATTACGTGTTCATATTGAAGATTTCAAAGTTTGATAACAATTTCTCCATATGTAGACGGAACCCTTTTTTTAAACATAAGTTGACAGAACATAATTCCCAATAGAATGACTGTTTTCGTTTTTTCTGGGATAATTTGGTGGCTAAAATGTATGGGGTTATTTATTATTTATTTTATTTTTTTGGCCGGCTGTACAACATGGATGTTGTTGTACCTTGGATAGACAATAACATATTTATTAAAATTATTTAAGACACAATAAATCACAACAATAAAAAAGTTAATTAAATTGATATGGAGAAATATTATATCAAGATGTTTATGGCAACAATTATAATTTTTTATACTGCAGTAAATAAACAATTAAAATGTATAAAGTCCAATATCTTCTCCTAAAGTTTCTCCAAAACCATTTTGTTGCATAAAAAATAAATATTTTTCCACACTCTATATTAGAAAAAAAAAAAAAAATTGTTAAGAAACTAATCATGTTCAATGTATAATATTGCAATAAAAGAATCATTTCAATTCCCATCACAGATGGTTGCGATATAACTTACTCGCACACAAACCTTACATTTCAGATTTAAATCCCCAATTACTAAAGAGTCAAACACATTATTAACCAAAGCATCCCACTCGCTTACAGTCACACTTATAAAATTTACAAAATAATCATAAATAAGTTTCCTTTCAGGCTTTTGTAGCGTAAAAGTTTTAGTTTTCTGTTCTCTATATTAAAAGCAAAAATTATTTTGCTAAACTATTAATTTTGTTCCGTATAAGTTAAAATAGTAAAATGAATTTTACTTTACAAAAGTAAATTCAAGCATTTCTGTATCGCTGTAAATTTTAAACATTTCCAAAGCTTCAAACTTTTATTTAAAAAAAAAAAAATCTTATAGATTTGTTGTTTTAATCTTTTTAACTATTTTTTTTTTTTTAATATACCACATAATAATGCGGAAGAACATAATAAAATCACTCAAATTCTCATTAAAATCATAAAAATCCCATAAATTTGCGTGAAAATTTAATAGCAAACTTTACCTTTAAAATTTAAATCCTATGTTTTCTAAAGGGGTTATATACATATAGCGTTATCAACATTTTGGTAATTTTGGACCCCCTCCCCCCTTACGATATCATACGTTATCATTCCTCGAAACCTTCCCTCCCTCCTACCCAGTTAATGATATTGTTATCAATGTCAAAAAACATTCCTTCTATTTTTACAATGTTTTCCTTGTTTTTCCTTTTTATACGTTTGGAGTAATATACAGATATATTTATACATTTATTATTCGTATACCTTATGGATTCAAATGAAAAGAAGAAGTCAATAAAATATCACTATTTTACATGAAATACCTTTATATCAAATAACATCTGAAAGATATTGTTACTATTTAAAAGTAATTAAAAATAGCTTATTTTTATATAATACAGTCATCAGTAATATTAATAAGTGTCTTCTTGCAATTGCCCCTTGCACGGGGAGGGTGAAAGCAGAACAAGTAGACAACATTGTTTTCCTTTCAATACATACTAGTAAACACAAGTATCGTTTCAAACATACATCGTATGTGGTTTTCCAACAGCGGATTATATGTACACATGACTTAAGAACAGGAATACCGAATGTTGGGGTATTAAAAATTTTAGAGTGAAATGATTTTAAAATCATTTAATCGCTTTAATAAAAACTTTGTATTTTCCTAACAATAGATTAAGACAAAGAAAAAAAAAGATAAATTATTTTGATGTAGAGAAGGGAAAAAAAATGTTTGGATCAAAAATGATAACGATATATATATAAAAAATATCCTCCTCCCCCTATAGATATCTTACGATATCAAGTGTCAGACCCCCCCTTCCTTCCCTCCCCCCTAAAGTGATAACGTTATATGTGCACAGCCCCAAAGAGTCATACCTGCCATTAACCAAAACATCTACTCGCTTATAGTCAAGTTAATAAAAGCTTATATGACAAATCATAAATTATACTCTTTGTTTCATGCATTTTGCAGCGTAAATATTGCTTTTTTTCTGTGTTTTATATTACAATTTTTTTTTTTAAATTAAATAAATAAAAATGTTTTTACTGAGCTATTGATTGAGTTCAATACAATGCGACAAGAAGTGTGTTTAATTAAGTAACATAAAATATTACATTAAAATAGACCATTTAAGCATTTCTGTGATTGAACGCTTTGAGCATTTTTTACTGCTTTAAGAATTTTTTTAAAGGAACTCTGTGATTTTTGGACTTTATTTATTTATTTGAGTATTTTATAAAAAAATTTCACAAATTATTACATGTAGGATATGGATTATGAAGGAAAATGGTTTAATAAACAAAATATAAAATTTTATGTTAAAATTTGAAAAAAAAAATAATTTAAATAATTTAAAAACCGCACGCAATTTTGAAAATTTTTTTGTTTACAATTTAAAAATTTTTAAACTTTTTGACACGCGTTTTAATTTTTAATTTTTTGTACTTTTCGTACGAGTGTTTAACTCGAAGGTTCAGATTTCTGAAAATATTTCCAAAAATAAAAATAACTATTTACTTAACAATAATAATAATAATAAAAAAAAATTATTATTATTTATATTTACTGATAAATATGATCAATGATTTTATGAAAAGCACCGTATGTATCTTCCATTAAAAAAAGAAAAAAAAAGAGCCAAATGAAAAATACAAGTTACAGTTTTAGCATTTTGATCATCTGATATGGTCAAAAAACACGAACTATAAAAATTTTATTCAAAAATCGCAACTGTGAAATCATTTAACTGTAAATGGATGTAGTAAAAAAAAACCCAGACGGCTCTTCCTACAGGCACATGTAGATTTCGAAGACGCAGACCGTGGTGCGCCTATTTATTAGGAATTGCAGAAGAAATGGCCTTTTTGCCATGATGCGACAGTTGGGACCGCCCACTTCGAAATCTAAATATGTCTGTAGACAAGCCGGCAGGGATTTTCTTTCTTTTTTTTTTTTTTTTTTTTTGCTGCTGTAAGTGTTGGTCCTATAAAACACTTGTCAATATAAAAGATGTAGATAGTATTAAGAGGATTTATAATAAATTTAAGCGGCTTTGATATCTTGTGAATTGACAAAGTTATGAATTTTTTTCTTCTAAAACCCTTTTGTCGTACATAAATGTTTGGTCTTTTTGCTAGAAGTAATAATAACTTTAAACGGATTCGATACGTATCATAATTAAAAAGTTATGGGTTTTTTTCTGTTTTCACAAAAAATACCCCATTCTTCCTACCCCCCCCCCCTCGATTCGATTTTGCCCATTAACGAACTTGACCGAGATTTTATGCCCTTGATTTATGTATCAGTTTGGAAGAGATTTGTGCAGAATTATTGAAGTTATCATGTCCATAAAAAAGTGACATAGCTAGATAAAGTTTTGAACTGGGGGTGGTTTTGGATTCTGGGAGTCATGATCGGAGTAGATCTGCAAAAATTTTCCAGAAATTCCTACTTAGGAGAGAATGCAATAGGTAGTATTTCTTACGAAATCTACCTAAAACACCCCTTTTCACATATTTTCAACTACGGTATATTTACGAAACTTCGTCAGAATATAATACGGAAAACATTTTATGTAAACAATTGGAAAAATTATATCTTCGTCATTTTTTACCGGTTACTTAAGAATTCATAGTCATAAGAATTTTTTTAGTCTAACATTTTCCTATCTTCGATTTTCCGTACATATACAGTGTAAGGGAATTATTATAATCAGAATTTAAATAAATAATAATAATAATAATAAAACGCTTATGCAAATATTGGTATATTTTTAGATTTTGAGGTTCCCTGAATCCGTTTTAGTTATTTGTACAATTTTTTCACACGTTTGTGTAAATATGTCCATGTATATTAAAATTTCCTCACATTTTCAGAATGCTTCAATAAGTAATATAACATTTTAAAAATAACTTTTTTTTTTTAAAATATAAAACAGAAATCCAAGCAAACCTGTAACTCTCAATACTTTGAGCATTTCTAGAACTTTAAGCATTTTTTTCAGAAATTGTTTCAATCTTTTCATACGTGACATATTCTCATTTAAAATATTAAAAATATATATACCATACATATTGAACGAAAGCATGCAATAAAATCATTTCAATTCCCATCATGAACAAAAAAAATCCCTCAAGGTTGCGTGACAGCTTAGTAGCAAACAAATGAAACAAACCTTATCTTTTAAAATTAAAAACCCCTCTTCACCGAGTCGAACAGTCCATCAATCAAAACTTCCGCTCGTTTATAATTATCTTTATAAACTTTACGACACAAATAATTAAAATGTCATGCAAATTTCATGCATTTTGCAGCGTAAAAATTCTATTTTTTTTTGTATTCTATGTTCGAAGAAAAAAAAAATGATTTGGAAAACTACTGATTATATTTAACACTAGCTCCTTCCGTATATATAAAAAAAATCGCAATTTTAGAACTTTTTTGCTCTTGCACTCCCTCCCCCCCTGGGGGTCGTGGCACCGACATAAAATATAGCCTATAGCATGGATTGTCACCATCAATTTGCCACAATCACTTTTGAAATCGCTTCGGTAGTTTCTGAGATTACCCCAAAAAAACAAACAAACAACAAACGTTACTTCTTTATCCTATTAGCATAGATAAGACGACAAAAAATGACGAAATGTTTAAATAAGTAAAATATACATTAAGAAAGACAATTTAAGCATTTCTGTGTGACTCTGAACACTTTGAGCATTTCTTTAGCTTCAAGCATTTTTTAAAGGGAATTCTGTGCTTTTTCAACTTTTTTCTTTATTTATTTGAATATTTTATAAAACTTTTTAAACAAATTATTACATGAAAAAAAAAGGATTTAATAAACAAAACATCAAATTTTATGGTAAAATTTAAAAAAAAATTAATTGAAAAAAAAAACTTAAGAAAATTTATAAACTACACGTTTTTTGAACAGTTTTGAACTTTTGACACTTTTTGTTTCATACTTTTCTTACAAGTAAATATTTAACTGTTAGGATCAGATTTCCGAAATGATATCCGCCCCACCAGTGGCTGATAGGTTCTGTTCTCGAAGCTGGTAGACGGGAGGTGCTGGGTTTGATCCCATTCGCGCCCGTCGGCCTAATCGTTCGGAGTTTTCGTGGTGTTCTTCGAGCCGTGGATTTATCCATGCGTAAATACGGGTTAGGTTCCCTTAGAAAGACCCCCACGGAGGGCACTCCCCCCGAGCCTATATCCCAAGTGTAGATAATAATTGGCCGTCAATAATCAACTCAACCCGAAAAGATATCCAAAAGTAAAATCGACTATTTACTTAATATTTTTCTTTTTTCCAAAAATTAACTATTTATATTTACTGATAAATCTGATCAATGATTTTATGAAATGTAGGTTTAGCATTTTGATCATCTAATATCCTGAAAGAATACGAATTCAGAAAAATTAATTTAAAAATCGGTACTCAATCATTTAAATGGATGCAGAAAAAAAAAATATTTCGCATGTTTTAAACTATCGCATCTTTACGAAACTTCGTCAGAATATACTACACGAATTTACTACGGAATATATTTTAAGCAAAAGATTGGAAAAAATTATATCTTCGTCTTTTTTTACTAATTGAAGGGTACAGGTTACTTAAGAATTTATCGTTTCAATTTTTTTTTTTACTTAAGAATTTAAAGTTTCATTTTTTTTTTTATTCTAACATTTTCCTATTTTTACTTTCCGTACACATACAGTGTAAGGGAAATATTGTAATCAAGATATGATTAAAAAAAAAATAATAAATGAACAAGATTATGGAAATATTGGTATATTTTTACATTTTAAGGTTCCCTGTATCCGTTTTTGCTATTTTTACAATTATCTCATATTATGTGTAAATGTATCCATGTAAGTTCCTCACGTTTTCAGATTGCTTAGATAAAATAACATTTTAAAAATAATTTTTTAAATATATATAAAGGAAACTCAAGCATTTCTGTAACTCTCCATAGTATGGACATTTCTACAATTTCAAGCATTTTTTGAGAATGTGTTTCAATCTTTCCACATGTAATATATATTCATTTAAAAAAGAAGAAATATATACCATATATATATATATATATATTGAAACGAAAACATGTGATAAAATAATTTCCATTCCCTTTATGTACTAAATAATCCCTGAAGGTTACGTGATAATTAATTTCAAACAAACCTTACCTTTTAAATCTAAATCCCCTGTTTACTAAATATTCGAGCATTCCACCAATCAAAACTTTTGCTCAGTTATAATAATCTTTATAAACTTTACAAAACAAATAATTAAAACGTTTTCTTTCATGGATTTTGTCGCGTAAAAATTGTATTTTTCTGTTTTCTATATTAGAATTTAAAAAATCGGTTTCTTAAGCTACTGATTATGTTCAATATAATGTGAAAAAAAACTGAGAGAATATTTAAATAGATAAAATAATTTTTTTTAAATATCTAAAAGGAAATTTGAGCATTTCTGCAGCTTTTATTTAATACTTAGAACATTTCTAGAACTTCAAACATTTTTTGAGAAATTGTTTCAATCTTTTCATACGTGACATATTCTCATTTAAAAAAAAGAAATAAATACTATATACATTGAACGAAAACATGTAATAAAATCATTTCAATTCCCTATGAATAAAATAATCCCTGAAGGTTGCGTGACAGCTTAATAGCAAAGTTCACCTTTTAAAGTTAAATACCCTGTTTACTAAAGAGTCAAACACTCCATCAATCAAAACTATGCTCACTTATAATCATATTTATAAAGCTTACAAAACAAATGATAATTAAAATGTTTTCTTTCATGCATTTTGCAGCGTAAAAATTGTATTTTTCTAGTCTTTATATTCGAAGAAAAACTCGTTTTGCTAAACTACTGATTATATTCATTATAATGCGACAAAAATCTGACAATGTTTAAAATAAGTAAAATAAAATAATACAGTTAAAAAAAAGAGGGGGGGGGGAGGAATTCAAGCATTTCTGTAACTTTCAATACTTTAAGCACTTCTAGAGCTTGAAGCATTTTTTTTTTTTCAGAAATTGTTTCAATCAGTTCAAGTGTTGTTCACTTCTGTGTTTCAATCATATCAATTGCTTCAATTATTCATTCTCAATCCGCATTTTAAAAAGAAAAAATATACCACATAACATTGAACGAAAACAACTTCATAAAATCATTTCAATTTCCAATATGATCACAAGAATCCCTCAAGGTTTTGTGATAACTTAATAGTAAACAAGCCTTACCTTTCACATTTAAATCCTCTATTTACTAAAGAGTCAAACACTCCATCAACCAAAACATCCGCTCTCCAACACAAACCGGCTACAAACAGACGCCCCAACACAAACCCAAGAATAAACCTGATACGTCAGATTCCGAAGCTGAATGACGCTCAGTCGCGCAGACCAGTTCCGTGGAAACTTTTTTCCTTGCAAACCCAATTACGAACCCCAGCTCACTTTCGTAGTTTTTGCTCGTAGCGCGTGTCGTGCAAAAACACAGGACCTTGTAAGATCGTTGACCCCCACAGTATGCTAGGAATTGTTGTGCGAGGGTGGGAAGGGATTTTGAATAAAATAGAGTGCTCAATGTAGTGAAATGTTGGTTTTAGTGTCAAGGCCATAAAGTCATGTCAGACTATATGAGTGTTATACTTTACACTTTCTCGCATTTTACTTTATCGCATTTTTTGTCTGAATAGTGGTTTGAAATGCAATCAGAACGAATTCTAGTGGTCAGAAGCGCACTATAATAAAACCAGAAGTCCGATCTTAAGACAGAGTGTCTTGGATACAGGACTTTCTATGGAGAAGTAATAACTTCAATGTCTGTCACAGTGTGATCAAATGCAATCAGAAGAAATTCTAGTGATCAGAAGCGCACTATAATATAACAAGAAGTCAGATCTTACGACAGAGTGCCTTGGATTCAGGACTTTCTATGCAGAAGTAATAACTTCAAGGGGAGGGTTCGCCTAACGGGGATATCCCCCCCCCCCCCCGTGTAACAACGAAATATGTCACTCGAAAGGATTTATATTAATGGTTAAAGAGTCCAAACCCCTCCCAGGATCCGCAGAAATCTCCCCCGGAACAAAACCTATGAATTCAACGCTGCTATGGAGGAATGAGACAGGAAGAACCATGAATAACGTAATTGAGTTAAATGGTTTTAACTAACTTTAAAAGCATTTTACTCAATCAAATATTTTACTCAGAAGCATTTTTGGTGATTTAAACAAACCATTAAAACTTACAATTTGTATTCAAAAAACTTCCAAGGGATCTTGATTAATTTTGTAGATTATAAAACAAAATTGATGAAAAGATTGCCATAATTTGCTGAGTTAGGTATCAGTCGGCTGATGAGGTATTATAAGGTTATCCCCATTTTATTAAAACCATGGCTATTTAACATTCACACAAAATTACTGTTTAACTTTTTTAGGAAAATTACATAGTACAATCCTGGGAAAAAAAAAAAAAAAAAAAAAAAACGATCACCCCTTACTTTTTTACTGCAAACAATAGTATGAAAAAGATACAGGTACAAATCAACTTGGAATAATGCCTACTATTTAAAGCTATGCATAAATTATATTTTTGGGCTATCTACATATTAAAAATTGCCCTAACTTTAATTTAGTAACACCCACTTTTGACACTTTGAGTTCCTTGGACCAAATCCGGCAGGAAAAGCATAAAGTTTATACATTTTTCTTAACTTTTCGTCGAATTCGAATGGTACAAGGTTTGGGAATGCAAATGTTAAGTCCACAACACAAACTTTTATTTTTATCTTTCTTAACAATCACCAGTTCTAAAAATCGGTTTCATTTTTAATGAGATGCACTGCATAGACCCAAACATAATCCAGACATTTTTGTTTCAAACGTATATTTTTAATTGTTAATTTTTTTTATAAATTCATATTAAAAATTTATGAATTACAACCTACATTATTTTTACATAAAAGGAATCAACATCTTCGAAAACATTGCTACATGCTTTTGTAGATCATTACAGTCATTAGTTTTCGAGTTATATGAAACATTTTACTTTTCGATGATCTAAGGGTACTTACTGTCTTACACTGTCATTTGTATTTAAAAAAAAAAAAAATCTTACATGTACCGGAAAAAAAACTTACAGCATTTCATTAAAGATATTAATAGTTTATTTTATAACTTTTAATTGAATGTTGCCAGTACTTTTCCATGTAAGATCTTAATTTTATTTTTCTAAACTTATGGATACACCTTTAACCCATAGATGTAAGCATTTCCGTTTCCTTCGGAATCCGACTTAATTTAAACAGGTTTTGAACCAGAAATTCTAAAATAAAATCTAATAAGTACCAAATAGAAACAATACACATTTCCTTAAATGCATTTTCTGATTCAAAACATGACTGGCTTAGGCCACAATCCGGAAGAACAGTAAAATATTGGCACCTATGCTTTAACACCTTGAAAAGGAAAACTCCTAGAATTACTGTCGTATGAGTCGTAAACGTTGAGCCGCGCATACCAGCGAGACCTGCGAAGGGCAAAACGTAAAACTCAATTATCTCAAGACACCGTTTTTTTAGCTGTTTTGTCACACTAACTTTTGAACAAGGTAACGAATTTACATGTTTCTTTTTTATTAAATAAAGGAAATAAAATTTTCTACAAATCATACTTGAAACACAAGCAAGTCTTTTTTTTTTTTTTTTTTTTTTTTTTAAGTTATAACAAAAAAAATGCGATTACTTTTTATGTATTTTGAATTTTTTTATACATATTTTTCAAATATTTTACAATATTTTTTTTTTTTTTTGTTTCAGGTATAATCCAGAGACAACATAATAAAAATTATAAAGACGAAATGACGTCTCAAAAATATGGAATCTGGACTTCAAAAACAATATTCGCAATTAGTTTTGCAAGATTTACAATATTAGCGCTTTTGTTATTGATTTTTTAATTTAACAAATATTTGTTATTTCTATAAAATGTAGATAAATATCTGCAATAAGGAATAATAGTCTAAACTTACTAATATTCACGACTAAACTTCCGCGTGAATATATTAATTTTATAGGAAATGAAATAAATTTATAAATTCTGTGGCAGAGAAAGGCGTAAACTGAGTTTGAAGTCTCCATCTAAATAAACCTCATTTTGACATTCAATATTACTGCATGATCGATAAAAAGTGGGCCAAAAATAGCATGCGTTATAATTTTAATTAGAATATTGCATACCATATGAGAAATTTATTCAGATGGAGACTTCAAATTACAGTGAGTTTCAGCCTTTCTCTGCCCCAGTAGCGGAAGGGTACCTCTAAATGAGAGTGACACATACTTATATATATATACACGTAGTTATCCATCATTTAAGTAACATTTAATCTGCTTTATTACCGATCTAACAGTGAAAAAAAAACTTAAAAAAACATAAAATCAATGAAAATCACACGTTTCAAAGGGAGAATATTTTTCCATCAGGAAAGAAAACATTGTAATTTATCATTACAGAAATAGGAATGAATTTATAAGAAAACATTCTGTGTAAAAAGTACTATCATTTAAATTTATCATTTAAAAAACATGCATAAAAGATATTACGACATTTCTTTTCTGTAATTTAGTACTACTATACCGAGTAAAAACGCGGAGTTCGAGCGTCATCTGTGACTAAGTGTATTGATTGCCGCTGTTTTTGTAGTCATACTTTTGAGTGCTCTGCGATTTTTGACAATGGAAAAAATACTCGAACAAAGAATTTGCTTTAAATTTTGTGTTTCAAGCGAAATTTCGTGTGCCGAACATCCTGAAAATCTCCGTAATTTCGTGTGGATTTTGCACCACGATAATGCACTATCGCACAAAATTATCGTTGTGCAAGAGTTTTCGGTCAAAAACACAACGAATGCCATTGACCAAGCACCGTACCCGCCTGATATGGCTCTGTGCGACTTCTTCCTGTTCCCGAAGCTAAAATTATTACTTCGAGGAAAGCGTTTTGAGTCAATTGAGACCATAAAAGAAAATTTACTGAGGGAGCTGCAGTCCATGCCACAATCAGCCTACGAAAAATGTATGGAGGATTCGTTCAAGCGTGGCACATAGTTATATTGGCCTACTTTGAATGCTACAACATACATATAGATGGATATATTATTATTATTATTATTATTATTAATGTGTTTTATTTAACAATTCCGGGTACTATTTACACAGAATGTAGATTGTGAAAAAGGTGGTGATTCTAATACTTCTGGAAGCAAAAGTGCTCACAACCTCAAACCACTTAGCTAATAATTGCTTTAGAAAAAAGACTTGTATTTTTAAATTCCTACTATTAGCTCACACTCTCTCTATATTACATCTTGTTGGAATTTTCAATCGTTAAGAAAATATTTTCTATTCATCCATTCAAGTTCAAATAAATTTTTTAAAACTTGTACTGGATGACAATTGATGTTAATACAGATTTTTCAAATATTAATTCATTAATTAAATTTAATTAATTAATTTTAATTTTTATATGGGAGAAAAAAAAATTCTCACATTGTTTTCATAAATGAAATGAAAGGTTTTTTCTCAAATTAGTGATGCCAACAAAAAATAAAATACCGCAACGATGATTATAAAATAATGTTCAATAAAGATAACGTGGGACGTTAATGATGCGCGGGTTTATTTTATATACGAGCAGGGAAGACCGAGCCATGCTCGGTCAAAATTAAATTTGAGTTTAAATATCATGACCCATGACCCATGACCAAAATGACCCACTAATTGAATTTTTTCGAATATGTGACTTAGCCCAACAGTCTTCTCATGCCCGAAAATCATAGGATGCAAAATTTAGTGTAAATTGAGCCGCTTTTTAGATCTTGACCCACAATGACCCAGAAATGACCCACTAATCTAATTTTCTCAAACATGTGACCTAGCCCAATGATTTTCGCGTGCCCGAAACTCGTATGATACAAAATTTAATCAAAATCGTTAGAGCCGTTTTTTAGATAAAATTATTTTGACCCGCTTTGACCCACTAATCGAAAGTTCTCGAACATATGACCCAGCCCAATAGTCTTCTCGTGCCCGAAAATGGTCGGATACAAAATTTCGTCAAAATCGTTTGAACCGTTTTTTAGATACAATTAGCTAGACCATGACCCAAAATGACCCACTAATCGAATTTTCTCGAACATGTGACCTAGCCCAATGGTTTTCTGGTGCACCAAAACGGTAGGATACGAAATTTCGTCAGAATCGTTAGAGCCGTTTTTAAGATAAAATTTGCATATATATATATATATAACCACACACAAGATTTGCTCGTATTAGAATATATGATTTATGATTAAAAAGTAGGAATTGACTTAATTTTTTTTTTTATATATAACTTGTTCATTGTATTTTTACAGTAGTATTCATAATTTTTTGTTTACAATCCATTGTTGATTCTTCTACAGAATGACAACTAGCATGTTCTGCCCGCATTATTTAGGAAAATTGTTTATCATTTTACTGTGCGGATGTGAATATATGAAGGTCACAACGGCTTTTCATTTATTATTAGCCTTCGTATCTTATCCGGTTTTGGAAAAAGACCTCAAAGCTTTGCATGCAAACCACCGACGTGCCCAATATACATGTTAAGCAAAACGAACGCAATATAAATAATGAAAAAAATCTTTATTACTCTCAAAGTTGAGGATACAAATTTGTTATAAGCGGAATAATATATTCATATCACTCCGTAGTAATTATAAATCTACGTTTATTGTTTTTTTTTTCTATTTTTTCGATTAATTTTTATGAGGATGTACAATCGGTAAAAAAGCCGGTTGAGGGGGTTAAAGAACATATCGCTCAACCACAAAAAAGGTGACATAACTCCAAAAAATTCATTTTACATGTTATTGCACTAATAGGTCTGAGTTAGGTGCGTCTTGTTATATTGAAAGTGTCATCAGTGTAGTTATTCGTAAAATTGCGCTACATGTCTTTTAGGTAGATTTCGTAAGAAATACTACCTATTACATTCTCCCCTTTGTTGGAATTTCTGAAAAATTTTTGCATATCTACGCCGATCATGACTCCTAGAACCCAAAACTTTATCTATCTATCTATCTATATCACTTTTTTACGGACACGATAACTTCAAAAATTCTGCACAAATCTCTTCCAAACTCATATATAAAATAAAAGTGCATAAAATTTCGGTCAAGTTCGTTAATGGGCAAAATGAAACCAAGGAGGGGGGAAATGGGGGGGGGGGCTTTTTGTGAAAACAGAAAAAAACCCATATATCTTCTTAATTATGATACGTTGAAGCCGTACGATCGAATCCGTTTAAAGTTATTAATACTTCTAAGAAAAATGCCGAAAATTTATGTACGACAAATTTTTAATATCATTAAAAATGGCCTCAAGGGGGGGGGGATAGGGGTTTAAGAAGAAAAAATTCTTAACTTCATCAATTCACAAGATATCAAATCTGCTTAAATTTATTATAAATCCTCTTAATATTATCTACAACATTTATACTGACAAGTTTTTATAGAACCAACCCTTACAGAAAAATAAATAAATAAATAAAATAAAAAATAAATAAAAATAAATAAAAAATAAAAAAATAAACTAAAAAAACAATAAATAAATAAAAAAAATCCCTGCTGGCTCCACCTACAGACACAGGTAGATATTGAAGTGGGCGGACCCAACTGCCACATCATGGCAAAAAGGTCATTTCTTCTGCAATTCTCAATAAACAGGCGCCCCACGGTTCTGAGTCTTCAATATCTACCTGTGCCTCTAGGCCTAGCCGTCAGGGATTTTTTTTGAAACCATAGAAGAGGGACAAATTGTGTAGATGAGATCAATTTATTCTATCCTTATATGCTTTTAGTCTTGACGCTGTTATGTACCCTTTGGCAACTGAAAGAACAGCTGAATACTATAATTTTATGTTAGCGTAAAAAACAGCAAAACTTCTTTTGTCTCTCCTGTGAAATGTAGGTTATTTAAATTATTATTTTTGAGTTGTGTCACTTTTCTTGCAGGGATATTATATTACTATTTAATCACAAATTTATTACAGAGCACCATACGATTTGAAATTTTGTCTTTAAATATGTAATACTATATCTATTACAGGGTGGTCTATAATTTTTTTTCACAATAATTTTTGAGCCTTTGTCTTTTTATTTACAAAAATTACATTAAAATAAAAATCATATTGTGAAAAATACTGGAGATATACAGGATGATAACTATTTGTTTTGATGATAGTATTTGTTCTGGACGTTTGAAAAATTTGTATAGTTTCTGTATGAAACAGAATGAACATTTATTCTGGAAATTTAAAGTTGGTTTACGATTTACATACTGATAATTCTCATTCTATGTTCTTTTAAGTAGCTTCCATTGCAAAAATTAAGAAACTTCCTATTCCAAGCATCAAAGGAGAGCAATTCCGGAAAATTTCGATGCATTTTCACAAATCATGACACTCAGCTCAGACCCGAAAGTCATTCTCCGTTGAAATGTGATTTATATATATGTCCTACCTGATATTTGTCATATGATAGTACTCGTATTTATAAATCGATTTGAATGTGACTGAGCATATGTAGAGGGCTTTTACTAAGACCTCGACCGAGTTTTTTGACCAGATAGATCCACCATCTTATTTCAAAATGGCGGCCAATTAAATATTTCAAAAAAAAAAAAAAAAAAAAAAAGTAGAAATTTAAAATTTCTTTTTCTTAAGTGAATTATTTCTTCTAAAGGATCCCAAACCATTATTTGTTTCGCTTCTATCGTAAAAAATGGCCGTGATATAGCTGTTTGCACTTGTGGGGCGGTTGATAGTTTCAGAAACAAGAACAGGGATTAAAAATAAGGGATTTTTCCAGAATTTTGCTTACTGCAAATTTATGTTCTGGCAAACCTGGTTTCTCGCAAATTTATTTTCATTGTTGTAATTATAGTTCCAACTGTCATTCGCTTTTAAAACTGCATAGTCATATCATCAAATTCCGTCATAATTTAAAAGATAAAATATATTGGTATTCATAAAATATTCGCACATACGCATACGTTAGCGTTGTCCACCAGCATCAAATTCTCGCCAAGCTTGGCGATACTTGGCGATTGATCGCCAAATTTGGTGATAAAATAAGTCGCTCTAAGTGAAGCTAACTTAAAGAAAGATAGATAAAGAAAATAGCTGACTAATTTCTCGAAATCAACCTTTAAATTCAATACTGGCGAAAACTGGTATCCTCTTTAATAAAAAGGTACGTGTTGCTGACGACTGGGATTTTCGATAATTGTTGCCACAGATTAATCTCGGAAAATGAAACGCTTGAAGCTACTGAAAAAATTAATTACTCGAAAAGTATTTGTCAGAAAACTGTTAGACAAACTGCGTTAGAAAGATAAAAAATTGTATTTTTCTTGATATAAATTTCAAATCCACTGATTATGCACTTTTTCAAATATTGAATTTCAAAAATTACCAAATTTCACAATGGAGTACCATATAGCGAAAACTTCACGCGTAAACAAAATAATAACAACAGCAATGTATCAGCACGAGTCACAAATTGTAGTAGCCGTATTATTCTGTTAAAATATAAAAGTGAATTATGATGTCATGAGTGCATGATTCTTATTTAATTTTTCGACAAATACTAGATGCGCCATTTCCTTTTAGTTGTGAATAATATAGGTAAATTCAAGTTATTAAAAAATGTAGCTATAAAACATATAAATCAATGGAAAACAGTAAGTAATAAATTGTAAACGTAATAATAAACCGTATTGAAAAAACACAACTTAGTGAAATAAGTATCCGTTTTTATGTTATTTTAGGATATTCCAGGTAAAGGTACAGATTACTTTAAAATACAAGGTTAAATTCACCGATATATTTCGTTTGATTCAAGGTTCTTTTGGAGAAACCGACCAGCGCAGCGGCCGTAGTCTGCTAGTATTCTATAATCGGGTACCACGCATTTTAGCTTTTGTGTTTTCAAGTAAAATTGTGTACATATAGAAATCTTAAAACCAATAGAGAAGCTACCTTTTCTTCCCGGTACAGGTCGGAAACACTTTTTACATCCTGAACGTTTTCTCTTGAAAACATCTTTTTACCATCAGTCTTTTTGAAGAGGAGGTGTGAAATAAATGAATTTCACTGCAGACAGTATTAGATTGTCTTAAAGTCAAGAAGTACTCAGTTAGAATGGCTCATTTTAAATTAATAAGGTAGCATTAAGATACATTTTATCACTTTGTTTCAAGATTAAGCTCGATGGTATGCTCTTAATGCGATTGAAAGTAACTTAAATCAATCCCAACAGATTTAATCTCCGTAAATCTGACGGGAACTGCATAACTTGCACCAGAATCGAAACCAATATTATGCATACCTTTAGGCTAATTCCGCTGTCGTATCTTATTGAGCTGATTTGTCTTTTGAGAGCCTCTTCTAGTCATAATAAACATGTCCATAAAAATCACTTTTTAATAAATAAATTATTTTAAATAAATTATCTTTCGTGATTTTACTGTCTGTATCCTAGAGTTTTAATTTCAGAAAATACCATTTCAGTATAACTCGTGATTTTGTCCTTCTGTGTACATATAGATTACATTACATCTATTTCATACATTCCCATTTATCAATCTCTTATTTGATTCAGCGAGTTGTCAGAAAGGATTTGTATTTCATACTGAAGATATTTCCTGCTTAGTGGAGTTTAATTTATTTATTTCCCTTTTCATAATTCAGACTAAGGTCAAAGAATTAATCTTTAAAATAATTTTCAACACACGAAAACACTTTTAGTATTATTACTATAATAGATGGTACTGGAAATTTGTGGTAATTATTCTAACTAGCTGATCGCCCGCCGTTGCCCGAGCTCGTGATAATTAAAAAAAAAAATGTTTTCTTCTCACTTTTTTGTTTATTTGTTTGTTTTCGCGTTAGCTCCTTTAACATAGCAATAAAAAAATAGTTCTCCTCTTCCGAACTCTCTGACATTTCAATTGGTTATAAATATAACTGTATACAAGCTGTCTTTAAAATTTTGTGAAAAAATATGCCTATTTAGTAGTGAAAACACGAGTTCTAAAAAAAAAAAAAAGCTTTAGCTTTCAACCTCAGAGCAAAAATATATTAGAAGGTCTATGCTTTCAATGCAATAGTACACCTCCAATCGTTTTCAATCAACATTTTTGAATTTCCCTAAGCTAAACAGGCTAATCAATTAGGTTTCCGTTTCTTAGGGGAGAAGCCTTCAAAAAAACTTTGAAGCATGCGCAAAGAGATGATATTCGCGTGGAAACTTGACAGAATGTGCTTTTCGTTTTAAATATATAGATTCTAGTCATAATAAAGATGTCCATAAAAATCACAATAAAAATAAATTATTTTTTGTGATTTTACTGTCTGTATCCTACAGCTCTAATTTCGGAAAAATGCCATTTCAGCATAACTCGTGATTTTGTCCTTCTGTGTACATATAGATTACATTAAATCTATTTCATACATTTCCATTCATCAATCTCTTCATTGATTCAGCAAGTTGTCAGAAAGGATTTATATTTCATACTGAAGATATTTCCTGCTTAGTGGAGTTTAATTTAATTATTTCCCTTTTCATAATTCAGACTAAGGTCAAAGAATCAATCTTTAAAATAATTTTCAACACACGATAACATTTTTAGTATTATTACTATAATAGTATTACTGGGAACTGTAATATTACTGGAAATTTGTAGAAATTATTCTAACTAGCTGACCGCCCGTCCTTGCCCGAGCCCGTGATAATAAATAATAATAATAAAAAAATCAAGTTTTTATTATTTTATATCTTTACCCGTTCCGGCACAGACAAAGTCTGTTCGTAAAATGAGAAATTGCTGACTGACACCGGAATTTACAAACGACTTTTTTTTTAAATACGAACTCCTTATTTTAAGCTTTCACTATAGAAACAAAATTTTATTAAAATATTTTTGATGTCGTATGCAAGTTTGGAATTGAAATTAGGTGTGCCCGGAGTGGGACCACTGTCTCGGAAAGGGTGAACCGGATTTTGTATGAAATTATATTTTAAAATGAAAAATTCGTGAAAAAATATTGATGTTTAGTGATAAAAGCATTCATTTTCTTGTTATTTTTGGCCAAACTCTTTGAAATATTTATTGGTTATAAATAAAACGGTTTTACAGCCCGTGTGAAAGTTTCGTGAAAAAATATTGTTATCTAGTTGTAAAATAAATGTTTCTTCTGACTTTTTTTGTTTGTTTATTTGTTTTCGCGTTGGCTCCTTTAACATAGCAATAAAAAAATAGTTCTCATCTTCCGAACTCTCTGACATTTCAATTGGTTATAAATATAACTGTATGCAAGCTCTCTTTAAAATTTTGCGAAAAAATATGCATATTTAGTAGTGAAAACACGAGTTCTTAAAAAAAAAAAAGCTTTAGCTTTCAACCTCAGAGCAAAAATATATTAGAAGGTCTATGCTTTCAATGCAATGGAACACCTCCAACCGTTTTCAATCAACACTTTTGAATCCTCCTAAGCTAAACAGTCTAATCAACCAGGTTTCCGTTTCTGAAGGGAGAAGCCTTAAAAAAAAACGTTGACGCATGCGCAAAGAGAGGATATTTGTGTGGAAATTCGACAGAATGCGCTTTTCGTTTTAAATATATAGTTTCTAGTCGTAATAAACATGTCCATAAAAATCACAATAAATATAAATTCTTTTTTGTAATTTTACTGTCTATATCCTACAGTTCTAATTTCGGAAAAATATCATTTCAGTATAACTCGTGATTTTGTCCTTCTGTGTATTACATATAGATTACATTACATCTATTTCATACATTCCCATTTATCAATCTCTTCATTGATTCAGCAAGTTGTCAGAAAGGATTTATATTTCATACTGAAGATATTTCCTACTTAGAGTGGAGTTTAATTTAATTATTTCCCTTTTCATAATTCAGACTAAGGTCAAAGTATTAATCTTTAAAATAATTTGCAACACTTTTAGTGTTATTACTGTTGTAGATGGTATTGGGAATTTGTGGTAATTATTTTAATAATCCATTTTTTCTAATTTTGATAATTTAGTAAAATTTTATTATTTTAGAATGATAATCAATAGCAAATGTTCTTTACATGACGAATTTCAAGTCAAAGGTTGGACATAAATTATTTCAAGTAAATCATTTTACTTTAATAAATTAAATTTTGAAACCCAGAAGAATTAATTAACCACGTCTACAGTTTATAAAGACTTTATAAGTTTTCTTTTATCAAGCTGTGAAGAATGTGCATATATGCTTAAGGTGAAGAAGGTTTAAGGTTTTTACATTTAAGTTTCGCACATTTGATGTTTTAAGAATCAAGTCAGACTTGACTAAAACGTACTTATGGGAATGCACGCTTTAATTTATTTGATGAGTGGATGATCTTTCATGGATTTGATGATCCTTGATGATCGTAGCCAAAAAAATATTTAGGAGGGGAATTTGGGGCACAGAATTTTATTCTTGTATTATTTTTGATTAGTGTTTTTACAAATTAAATATAGGCAAGTGTTAAGAGTCTTTATTAAATTTGTTTATGAATGAAAATAATTCAATTTAATATAATTACAAAATAATATGTAAGCTTTTTTCATTGTAAATAACATTATATTCTCATTTAAATGGCTTTTCGGTGATGTATTTTGACGTTAGTGTCAATTAAATTAATGTTTGAAATTTTGTACATATGTTTTCAAATGTTTTATTGCCGAAAGTGTTTTCCCCTACATCGGAATAGGTAAGATTGTGGATATTTTAAATGTCTTTCATTGCATTCTTCAAGAATTTGGTTTAAATAAGTCTTTCGATCTGACAAGCTGTTGTATATATTTTATTTTGACATTCTGCTTTTATAGAGTCGAATAAAAAAAAAAAGATTGAATTTTAAAGATTTCTTAGAAAATGTATTTATTTTTTCGACATAACGGAATCAAACAATAGAGATGTGTTTAAAATAGATGGATTAAACTTTGTGCCGTTATATTTAAATAAATGATCAACGTAAAAATAGCACAAATAAAAATATGTAAAATGGCAAACAGCTGTTTCGGAGCCCCTAAAGCTCCATCATCAGTGCCAAATTTAAAAGATTAAAAACTGATCCAAAAGTTTAAGCCATGTAGGTATGCTTGCGTCTCCGCACGCGACCAAGTTTGAAGGCGGTGAGTTTTTTAAAAACAACAGCGGAGTCAGGAATCTCACATGTGACGTAGGAGACAATTAGAAGCACTCGGCCAGACTGGACGAGTTTAAGTATGGAGGAGAAAAAGGAGGGGGAGGGGGAATAGAAGAGAATGAATTAAATGAAAGTTAGCCAGACATTTGAAAAATTTGGTGTACTGGACATATCATTAACTAAGTTGTCTGAATTCTTCCATTTATGATAAGCATCTTAAAAATCAAGGTCGTAAAGGTCAGGTGCTCTTCTAATCTACTTCTAATCACATTCATGCAAACTGCAATTTTTTAGCATCATTTGTTCCTTTCTAATGAATTTTTAAAGATTTAACGATTTTGGCGAAACCGGTAAATTTGAATGTACTGAACTAAATCTTGCCTTTGGCTATCAGATGAGTTATTCTCTCGAGTGCTTTCTGTTATATTCCACTCGGAAATCATTTCCCAGGGTATTCATGATTTGAATACGTAGACAAACAACCTTTATTTTAAATACGGAAATTACTCTAAATATATATTTTATTTCTCAGTAATTAGATTTTAAAAAGAAAAATATAATTCAAGCGTGATTGATAGAAAAGTAAAAGTTACCAAAAATAATTAAAATGATGGGTTTTTCATTTTCATTAAAGAGACTCATTATTTTAAATATTTAGAATTTAAAAGAAAATATTGATTTTGATCTTTTGAACTTAAATAGTTTATGTACTATAAAATACGTCACTGAGTAAGTGTAAAAGTAAAAACAGTTTTTTAAACCATTTTTTATAAGCCTTCAACGTTTATCTTAGAGACTAGGGAGTCTAAAGAGATTCTTTATCTAAAATTTGGAGAAAAATATCGATTTTGATATTTTAAATTAAAATAGTTTATATATAAGTATACTATAAAATATACATCACTAAATAAGTGTAAAAGTAAAAATAGTTTTTTTAAATGCTTTTTTTTAAGTATTCAACAAGCTGACCCCCCCCCCCCCCCCGACGTTGTCTGGGCCCGTGATAATAAATTAAAAAAAATATCAAGTTTTGATTATTTTATATATTTAACCCGATTTTGTATGAAATTATATTTTAAAATGAAAATTCGCGAAAAAATATTGATGTTTAGTGATAAAAGCGCTCATTTTCTTGTTCTTTTTGTCTGAACACTTTGTAATTTTTATTGGTTATAAATAAAACCGGTTTTATAGTCCCCGTAAAAATTTCGTGAAAAAATATTGTTATCTAGATGTAAAAGAAATGTTTTCTCTTCACTTTTTTGTTTGTTTTCGCGTGGGCTCCTTTAACATAGCAATTAAAAAATAGTTCTTATCTTCCGAATTCTTTGAAATTTCAGTCGGTTATAAATATAACCGTATCCAAGCTCTCTTTAAAATTGTACGAAAAAGTATGCATATTTAGTAGTGAAAACACGAGTTTTTTTTAAAAAAGAAAAAAACTTTCAATGCAATGGCCATATTACGCCATCCGTTTTCAATTAACCATTTTCAATTCCCTTTAGGCTAAACTGATCTAGGCTAAACAGGTGAGGGCTAAACACGTTTCCCGTTTCTGAGGGTAGAAGCATGCGCAAAGAGACAATTTTCGTGTGGAAAAGAGAGTGTGAGTTTGACAGAATGCGCTTTTTTCTTTAAATATATAGATGTTTATCTTAGAATCTAGGGTTTTCATTTTCATTAAAGAGACTCGTTATCTAAAAAAAATTCGAATTTGGAGAAAAATATTGATTTTGATATTTTAAACTTAAATAGTTTTTTTTACTATACAGTAAAGTGTAATCTGAAACATCACTGAATAAGTGTAAAAGTAGAAATATATATATATATATATATATATATATATATACCGGGTGTCCTAAAAAGGACTGACTGATTTTAAAAATCAATAACTTACAAACAGTGACAGATATTTAAAAAATTCTTGCAGGAGAGTAATGTACGATGTCAGGAGTTTTTTTACTGCGATTCCCAGTTTTAGTTTGAATTATCATCAATAGATGGCGCTGCGAGCAATAGGCGCTCAATCGAGGCCAAAATTGAAATCAGGAGGTTACATGTATGGAGTGGGTCTCGTTCACCAATACAATATTTTTTAGGGCTCTATTCTGAACTGACACGGTATGATTTCAATATTGTAGGAGTCAGGGCAACAATAGAAATAGTATTGTTTCGACGGAAACGATTTCTTCCAAATCGAAATGTGTAACGACAATATTCAAAATATCGAATTTCTTAAAACTTGTTATATTCCAAGAAGGATAATTTTTTTTTAAAATGAGTGTCTTCTTTATTAATCAAAATTATTCTTTCTAAAACTTTCCAACACATTTGAAAAGTGTTTATGCACTCGGTTTATCTGGCCGTCTCCTCGTGCTCTAACTTGTGTAAATATATTTGAATTGCCATGTATGTATCTGAAGTGCACTACAAGAAGCTTACAATCGAAGATTGGATATGTAAACTTTTAATATTGAAGTTTAGCATGGCATGCTCTGTATTGAAAAGGAAGTTTGTAGCCATTATGGTTCGTTTACAGGGGCACTTAAAAGAATGCCGTTTTATTATGGTCTATGGGATAAATCATTTGCGGTGTATTTCAATGATGTTACACGATTTCAAACTTATTGAAAATAATATATAGTACTGAAGTGTACTGCAAAATGCTTACTATGGAATATTGTATGTGTAGAACTTTTAATTCGTTTACAAGGTCACCCGAAATAATTTCATTACATGATGATACATGGGAAAAAATCGTTTACTGTTTATTTATTTTTGTAATATAATTAAAAAGTATTAACGATGTTAAACCGTTACAAACATAATGAAATTGATTTACATTTATGAAGTACATTAAAACATACTTTCTGTAGAATATGGAGTGTAAAGCATTTATCATTCATTTAAAAGGCCACGCAAAAAAATTCGGTTACATAATAGCCTACGGGGAAAAACTGTTTTAATTATGTTACAGCATTTTTAATATAATGAAACTGATATACATTACTGAGGTTTACTAAATGACACTTGTTGTATAATATGATGTGCATAACATTTATCGTTCATTTACAGGGACACGCGAAATATTTCAGTTGCAGTACTGTATTTGGCACACTGTCTATAAGCGATAATTGCTGGAAGTGCACTTTTAGTTGTGGTAAGCGGTTTTAAAAACATTTTTGCATACTACGTGATGTGCATAATGTTATAGATCATACTATGCATAATGTTATAGATCATTTGCTACACAAAAGTATTCGTAAGCGCTACCTAGTATGAGCGTGAATTGCAGAAAAGTTTTTTATTCGAGCTATGCATTTCCGATATTTTCTAATCGTGATTAATAACATTTTTAATAACATCCACGTTAGATTCCGTCATGGCCGATTTATGTCGTCCAACGTTGTTTACCAAACCGTCGGTAACACTACTGCTCTTTACAAATTTCTAATACAATTGTTTGATTGTATTCGGATGCGGAGAATTCCTTACGTTAAATTTCTTTTTGGAAACTATTTCTAGTCGCTATTATGCTTTGATCCAAGCACTAGTACTAAAGTATTATAAATATTCTTTCTTCCAAAGTAATGAAACATTTCCAAGATTCTTTTAAACTGGATTCAACATGCATAAAAATCTACTGACAAACTTCTTTAAAAATCTAAAATTTCTTAGAATTTAACAAAATTTATGAAATTTTTAACAACAACAAAAAGAGAAAAATATACTGAATCTCTTCTCCCAGTTTTAAGATGCAAAGCGCAAAATATTCTTTAAATCAGACAATAAAAAGTAAGTTAATCCAGAAAAATAAAGCTTCATAAATATAAAATCGTCTGCTCACTCGCATATTGCTTATTGAATTCATGCCCAATTCTAAATGCTGTGGTTATATCGAAGAATTCATTATTTCCATGGCAACAACACATTTCATCGAAAATATAACGACTGTGTTCAGAATCGGTTCCCAAAAAAAAAAAAGATTGTATTGGTGAATGAGACCCACTCCATACATGTAACCTCCTATTTCAGTTTTGGTCTGGATTGAGTGTCTATTGCTCGCAGCGCCATCTATTGATGATAATTCAAACTAAAACTGGGAATCTCAGTAAAAAAACTCCTGACATCGTACATTACTCTCCTGCAAGAATTTTTTAAATATCTGTCACCGTTTGTAAGTTATTGATTTTTAAAATCAGTCAGTCCTTTTTAGGACACCCGGTATATTAACATTTATTTCATAAGCATTCAATGTTTATCTTAAAAATCACACATAATTTCATGACTGCAATTCATGTTGTTTAAAAAATTTCTGTTACAATACATTAATTTGGCGTGAGCCTCGATTATGAAAAAATTGCCGCTTTGATTTACGCTTGGTAGAAAACGCGAACTATTAAAAATATATAAAATTTTTGCTCTGTTTCTTTTAAAAGTTACGTTAACAGGGGAAAAAAAAGCATTATGTAAACTATCTATTCAGTACTTCAAAAAAAAAATTTTTTTTAAGTGCAATCATAATTTAATGAATATTAAATTATTAATCAATAAAAGTTTATTTTAAAAAATTACACTTTTTATTTTCTATTTTTATTATTATTTTCTACTGTTTAGTGCTTAAAGTATTCCAGTTTTGCAGTCTCACTATTAGTTGGCAAATTTTAGCGAGCGTGGTTCAGTGCATTATTAACTCCATTATTGTTGTAACTCATATACAGATGTAAAGATAAAGGATATTTGGTGATTTATCACCAAAGCCAAGCTAACTGAAAAATGCCTCAAAATTAATTTAATTATTTACAATTAAATTCTAAAAATATCAGAATGTTGTATTCTTATTGGAAACACAGGTATGTTCATATATTTTTTATAATTCTAGTATATTAGGAAGTGAGTTAAACATCGATTATAAAATTCCATCTTTACATGCATGAACCAAATAAAGTTAAATGAAAGATTGTAAACATACCACAACCATATACTTTTTACTCTCAGGCTACAGGCTACAGTTGTTTTACTGGTTTACAACAACAGAGGTTATAGATTTTGTTTATATACAAAAAGTAATGCGATTGATTATAAAATTCTATCTTTACATGCCTGAAACAAGTGCTTAAATGGTAAAAGTAAGCTGAGCCTCAGGTGCCCATGAAGGAGCGTACCGCGCGTAGACGACCACCGAACCCAAGTCCTGAAAAACTTATATTGCGCCAGTAGCTTTGGCTCGCTACCGCACTTCGGCCGGTCAGTGAGCCGCTCCCCACTGCGGACCCTCTAACCTTGAACCCACGTGTTGACGACGTATGCCGTTGCGACATGCGGTGAAACCACGGGGAGTCACCGCGAGACACTTGGAAACGGGCAGGCGTCTCCCAACAACTTCGGAGCTGGAAACCCAGAAGGGAAACCAGGCCCTAGGCCTTAAGTCGGGATGTTCCAACCCGTACTTGCTTTACCACAACTGGAGGGGGTGTGAAAACCTACAGAGGTAGTCACGTTCCCTCTCGTATTGGACCGTGCTTAAATAGTAAAGCACTTGGTGCGCTGTACCAAGGTATCCGGATTCGATTCCCGGTCTGGACATTTTTTCACTCTGTTGGTTGTACGCTGTGTGTAGTAAAGTGATAATTCACATCCTTTGTATTTATTCATCAGCAGCGTAATTTCAGCTCTGCTGAAAATTTAATTAGATGTATAAATATTCACCGATACTGAGTTCAATTTGTCTCATGCATGTCACTGAAGTTGTGCTCATGATTGACGTTCCATCTTGTGCTGCAGAAGTTGTAGTCTTATCATATAAGAATGAGGGAATGCTAGACTGGATGTCGCCTCGGTGCTTAAATGGTAAAGCACTTGGTGCGCTGTACTAAGGTATCAGGGTTCGATCCCCGGTCTGGACATTTTTTCACTCTGTTGGTTGTACGCTGTGTGTAGTAAAGTGATAATTCACATCCTTTGTATTTATTCATCAGCAGCGTAATTTCAGCTCTGCTGAAAATTTAATTAGATGTATAAATATTCACCGATACTGAGTTTAATTTGTCTCATGCATGTCACTGAAGTTGTGCTCATGATTGACGTTCCATCTTGTGCTGCAGAAGTTGTAGTCTTATCATATAAGAATGAGGGAATGCTAGACTGGATGTCGCCTCGGTGCTTAAATGGTAAAGCACTTGGTGCGCTGTACTAAGGTATCAGGGTTCGATCCCCGGTCTGGACATTTTTTCACTCTGTTGGTTGTACGCTGTGTGTAGTAAAGTGATAATTCACATCCTTTGTATTTATTCATCAGCAGCGTAATTTCAGCTCTGCTGAAAATTTAATTAGATGTATAAATATTCACCGATACTGAGTTTAATTTGTCTCATGCATGTCACTGAAGTTGTGCTCATGATTGACGTTCCATCTTGTGCTGCAGAAGTTGTAGTCTTATCATATAAGAATGAGGAAATGCTAGACTGGATGTCGCCTCGGTGCTTAAATGGTAAAGCACTTGGTGCGCTGTACTAAGGTATCAGGGTTCGATCCCCGGTCTGGACATTTTTTCACTCTGTTGGTTGTACGCTGTGTGTAGTAAAGTGATAATTCACATCCTTTGTATTTATTCATCAGCAGCGTAATTTCAGCTCTGCTGAAAATTTAATTAGATGTATAAATATTCACCGATACTGAGTTTAATTTGTCTCATGCATGTCACTGAAGTTGTGCTCATGATTGACGTTCCATCTTGTGCTGCAGAAGTTGTAGTCTTATCATATAAGAATGAGGGAATGCTAGACTGGATGTCGCCTCGGTGCTTAAATGGTAAAGCACTTGGTGCGCTGTACTAAGGTATCAGGGTTCGATCCCCGGTCTGGACATTTTTTCACTCTGTTGGTTGTACGCTGTGTGTAGTAAAGTGATAATTCACATCCTTTGTATTTATTCATCAGCAGCGTAATTTCAGCTCTGCTGAAAATTTAATTAGATGTATAAATATTCACCGATACTGAGTTTAATTTGTCTCATGCATGTCACTGAAGTTGTGCTCATGATTGACGTTCCATCTTGTGCTGCAGAAGTTGTAGTCTTATCATATAAGGATGAGGGAATGCTAGACTGGATGTCGCCTCGGTGCTTAAATGGTAAAGCACTTGGTGCGCTGTACTAAGGTATCAGGGTTCGATCCCCGGTCTGGACATTTTTTCACTCTGTTGGTTGTACGCTGTGTGTAGTAAAGTGATAATTCACATCCTTTGTATTTATTCATCAGCAGCGTAATTTCAGCTCTGCTGAAAATTTAATTAGATGTATAAATATTCACCGATACTGAGTTTAATTTGTCTCATGCATGTCACTGAAGTTGTGCTCATGATTGACGTTCCATCTTGTGCTGCAGAAGTTGTAGTCTTATCATATAAGAATGAGGGAATGCTAGACTGGATGTCGCCTCGGTGCTTAAATGGTAAAGCACTTGGTGCGCTGTACTAAGGTATCAGGGTTCGATCCCCGGTCTGGACATTTTTTCACTCTGTTGGTTGTACGCTGTGTGTAGTAAAGTGATAATTCACATCCTTTGTATTTATTCATCAGCAGCATAATTTCAGCTCTGCTGAAAATTTAATTAGATGTATAAATATTCACCGATACTCAGTTTAATTTGTCTCATGCATGTCACTGAAGTTGTGCTCATGATTGACGTTCCATCTTGTGCTGCAGAAGTTGTAGTCTTATCATATAAGAATGAGGGAATGCTAGACTGGATGTCGCCTAGGTGCTTAAATGGTAAAGCACTTGGTGCGCTGTACTAAGGTATCAGGGTTCGATCCTTGGTCTGGACATTTTTTCACTCTGTTGGTTGTACGCTGTGTGTAGTAAAGTGATAATTCACATCCTTTGCATTTATTCATCAGCAGCGTAATTTCAGCTCTGCTGAAAATTTAATTAGATGTATAAATATTCACCGATACTGAGTTTAATTTGTCTCATGCATGTCACTGAAGTTGTGCTCATGATTGACGTTCCATCTTGTGCTGCAGAAGTTGTAGTCTTATCATATAAGAATGAGGGAATGCTAGACTGGATGTCGCCTCGGTGCTTAAATGGTAAAGCACTTGGTGCGCTGTACTAAGGTATCAGGGTTCGATCCCCGGTCTGGACATTTTTTCACTCTGTTGGTTGTACGCTGTGTGTAGTAAAGTGATAATTCACATCCTTTGTATTTATTCATCAGCAGCGTAATTTCAGCTCTGCTGAAAATTTAATTAGATGTATAAATATTCACCGATACTGAGTTTAATTTGTCTCATGCATGTCACTGAAGTTGTGCTCATGATTGATGTTCCATCTTGTGCTGCAGAAGTTGTAGTCTTATCATATAAGAATGAGGGAATGCTAGACTGGATGTCGCCTCGGTGCTTAAATGGTAAAGCACTTGGTGCGCTGTACTAAGGTATCAGGGTTCGATCCCCGGTCTGGACATTTTTTCACTCTGTTGGTTGTACGCTGTGTGTAGTAAAGTGATAATTCACATCCTTTGTATTTATTCATCAGCAGCGTAATTTCAGCTCTGCTGAAAATGTAATTAGATGTATAAATATTCACCGATACTGAGTTTAATTTGTCTCATGCATGTCACTGAAGTTGTGCTCATGATTGACGTTCCATCTTGTGCTGCAGAAGTTGTAGTCTTATCATATAAGAATGAGGGAATGCTAGACTGGATGTCGCCTCGGTGCTTAAATGGTAAAGCACATGGTGCGCTGTACTAAGGTATCAGGGTTCGATCCCCGGTCTGGACATTTTTTCACTCTGTTGGTTGTACGCTGTGTGTAGTAAAGTGATAATTCACATCCTTTGTATTTATTCATCAGCAGCGTAATTTCAGCTCTGCTGAAAATTTAATTAGATGTATAAATATTCACCGATACTGAGTTTAATTTGTCTCATGCATGTCACTGAAGTTGTGCTCATGATTGACGTTCCATCTTGTGCTGCAGAAGTTGTAGTCTTATCATATAAGAATGAGGGAATGCTAGACTGGATGTCGCCTAGGTGCTTAAATGGTAAAGCACTTGGTGCGCTGTACTAAGGTATCAGGGTTCGATCCCCGGTCTGGACATTTTTTCACTCTGTTGGTTGTACGCTGTGTGTAGTAAAGTGATAATTCACATCCTTTGTATTTATTCATCAGCAGCGTAATTTCAGCTCTGCTGAAAATGTAATTAGATGTATAAATATTCACCGATACTGAGTTTAATTTGTCTCATGCATGTCACTGAAGTTGTGCTCATGATTGACGTTCCATCTTGTGCTGCAGAAGTTGTAGTCTTATCATATAAGAATGAGGGAATGCTAGACTGGATGTCGCCTCGGTGCTTAAATGGTAAAGCACATGGTGCGCTGTACTAAGGTATCAGGGTTCGATCCCCGGTCTGGACATTTTTTCACTCTGTTGGTTGTACGCTGTGTGTAGTAAAGTGATAATTCACATCCTTTGTATTTATTCATCAGCAGCGTAATTTCAGCTCTGCTGAAAATTTAATTAGATGTATAAATATTCACCGATACTGAGTTTAATTTGTCTCATGCATGTCACTGAAGTTGTGCTCATGATTGACGTTCCATCTTGTGCTGCAGAAGTTGTAGTCTTATCATATAAGAATGAGGGAATGCTAGACTGGATGTCGCCTCGGTGCTTAAATGGTAAAGCACTTGGTGCGCTGTACTAAGGTATCAGGGTTCGATCCCCGGTCTGGACATTTTTTCACTCTGTTGGTTGTACGCTATGTGTAGTAGAGTGATAATACACATCTTTTGTATTCAGTAATGCAAGTGTTGTTTAAAAAGAATATTTTCAAGATATAGTTACAAACAGTTACACACTTCATTTTCAATGCCAAACATTCTATAGTAAAATTCAATACTGTATAAAATTTTCATGACAATCCAAGTATATTTACGACAGTTAGAGCACGGACAGACACACAGACAAACCGAATTCATAAACACTTTTCAACTATATTGGAAAGTGTTATAAAGTGTAATTTTATCAAAAAT
Source organism: Maratus michaelseni (assembly GCA_963931845.1). Lineage (NCBI taxonomy): Eukaryota > Metazoa > Arthropoda > Arachnida > Araneae > Salticidae > Maratus > Maratus michaelseni. The sequence goes on from OZ007591.1 coordinate 184,041,045, forward strand.
AATAGTAGAGAATTATTTCTGTATTTTATTTCCTACCTTGTTTTGCTCAGTTTTGTAATTTTCTTTGCTTAGTTATATCCAACAGGTAGAAAAACTAGTCGTTGGGGGCTACCGTAATACTTACCCATCATGGATATGCAAAATATTAAATATGAAAATAAAACATGTGTAAACTATTTATAAAATGCATTGCAATTCGAATAAAATCCTGGCTTGATGACGTCCTAAGCTTTAAATGCTCTATTACTGAATTGCGTAGGAGAAACATCCTTATAACTCTAAAAATGATAAAGAGTTTACTGCGTCGGATTAAACGTCTCATTTCCAATTAAAATATATCTTTGAATTGAAATTTGAATGAAATACAGGGTCGTGAACAATCGAAGAGTGTGGAAAAATAGGATTACAAATATCTCGTCAACTCATTATCCAATTGACTTCATTCTTTATGCAATTTTTTTTATCGCCTTTTATATTCACGCCTTAAAATAAACAAATTTGAAAATTTTTATATACCTTTTATCAGAACGAATATTTCGAGAGTCCAGAAAAAATAGTTCCGGATAATCGAGGTTACTGAAAGTCAAAGAGCTTCTTTTCATTATTAAATACTAAGTACATACCAATTTTCAAGTCTCTATCTCAATTTGTTCGGGGGATAAAGTGTTTACAAACACACACACAAACACACACATAGACGGCAATTCCTTTTTTTTTTCTAAAAATATGTCTTTCGGAATCTCCAGTGACTGAAACGTGTAAATCGGTCATTTTTATTAACACTTTCCAACCTAGTTGAAAATTGTTTATGACTTCTGTTTGTCTGGCCATATGGCCGTCTGCCATCTGGCCGTCTGTCCGTGCTCTAACTCACGTAAATATGCTCGGATTGTTCTGAAATTTTTATATGTTATTGTCGTTATCTATAGCATGTTCTCTATTTCAACGGAAGTGTGTAGCACTTATAGTTTTTTTTACAGGGACACTCAAAAGAATTCCGTTACATTGCGGTCTATGGGGAAAATCATTTGCGGTTTATTTAAATAATGTTTCACTATTTTAAACGCATTGAAATTTATATATATCACTAAGGTGCATTAGAAGAAGCTTAATATGGAATAGAGTGGGCATAGCACTTATAGTTACTTTACAGGGACAGTCAAAAGAATTCCGTTACATTACGTCTATGGAGAAAAATCGTCTGCGGTTTATTTAAATAATGTTTCACTATTTTAAACGCACTGAAATTTATATATATATCACTAAGGTGCATTACAAGAGGCTTACAACAGAATATTGTGTGTATAGAAGTCATCGTTCATTTACAGGGACACACAAAAGAATTCTCTACTGCCTGTTAACAATAATTCCTGGAAGTGAGTTTTAAGTCGATTTTAATTTTAACTCGCTTTTTCTCTATTACGTGGTGTGTATAAATTCTGTAGATTCTATACAGGGAAGCACAAAAGTTCGTGGACACATTTCCGTTTATTGACAGAAACCCCAGACGGAAAATTTTAAACTGTGCTACGCGTTTCCTAACTGAACAAAAATTTAGCATCCTATGTAGTATATATACAAATCTATAGATCCTATACAGGGCTGAATAAAAGTATTCGGATATTTTTCTGAATATTGTATATGTTGGAAATTCCTGAAATTATGTTTTTAAATATGTTATGCGTTTTCCAAATTGTTTACTTAGATGTTATCTTTTAGCTTATTAAACGGTATGATTTGTAAAATTATTTTGGAAGCGTTGGAAAGTGTTAAATAATCTATGCTTGACGCATTATTTTTCGTTCTTGTTTTTTCGATTTTCAAAACGATTACAAGATTTACCCTATTCTACGTATGATGGGTAAGTAATAAAGTGCTTTTGAATCTTTTTGTATTCCTTTGTGTTTTTCTTCACAGAGTAAAGACAGAGACCCAACTTTGCCTGAAAAGAGCGACTGCGGCGGATGACTTAAGAACTAAATCATCGGTTTGGCAATTTTTATCTTCGTGATTTCCGTTTAAGTGTAACCCTATTCTGCTTGGCGTCTTTTGATGTTGTCATTTGCGCATGTGCAAATTTTCGGCGTTCGCTAATTGATTTTCGAATCTTGTTTAATACTTATATTAAAATTATTTTCTTTGAAGATCAAATAGTTGATTATAATTATTATAATTCTTCAAAATGCTACGAAGAGAGGATTGTATTGTTTGCAAGAACAAGACGTCAAAGTTATTTTTTATTCCTAAGAATTGGTAAGTTGTGGTTTATTTCTATGTGTTATGTTTGTTTTTATTTTTTAAGTTCCATTATGTATGAAATATTTTATATTTATTCAGTGCTGGTAGATTTTTAACAAATTTTGACTTTATATTATCGTCAAAATAACTGCCATACCATAAATCTCATTCATGTTAAAAAAATTTCTCCATATAAAATTTTATTCAGATACATTTTCTATAGCAATGTAAACATGGTACAAGTTTTTTCCTATACTAGTAAATCTGCAGATCATTTTTTTTAAAATCTCATTTTAACTTCGTACAATCCGCAATTATTATTTTTTCAATTGCATGCATGTTTATAAGCATATAAAATTCTTCGAATGTTCCAGAAATTAGAATCCTTAAATTAAAGTGGTAAGTAAAAATAAATGATTTTAAAAATTGTAAAAATTATGAAAGTAAGATGTTTATATTTCCCGAACAAATGCAAAAACATTTTCAAATATTTTAAGCAATTAATTTCTAAATTCTATTAAATTTATAAGCAAAATTTTAAAACTATTGGAAATCCATATCGAAAATTTAGCATTCATAATTTTACATCTAAATCCATTACGCAAATATTCCATTTTCATTTCAGATAAAAATGAAATCTGAAAAATCGTCTGCATCCCCATAAGAAAGCATTATGACCTAAAAAAAATATTCTATATCTTCCGAACAAATGAACCAAATTTAACCAAAAACTATACAGCTTATTCCGGATACCTCGCCAACATACCTGCTAAAAATCAACCTAATCGGACCATTTTTACGGCAAACAGACAGACGGAAACCAAAAACATTTCTCGTCTCCACAGTGAGCCTTAACATGACGTTTCGGCACAAATCTGTCAACACTCAATATATATAAAATATTTCAAACATTATGGAACTTGAAAAAACAAGAACAAAAATAACACATGAAAATAAATCACAACTTACATTTTGAAGAATTAAAAAAATCAAATTTTCCTTTCAAACTTGGAAAAAAAAAAATGGTTTACCACAGCACTTATTTTAAAATAAAGTTGAATTCCGATTGTTTCAGAACATGTTAAAAATAATAAATCTGTTTTCATTCGCGTAGATAGATAATCGACCGTTTTAAAATCAATCAACCAACCAACCAACTAAAACAAGAAGCAAGCAGTTGCCGTTTTTATTTCTTTTTCTTCCCTCACTTGTCGCCAAGAAAGCGATATATAGCTCTATTAGCAAACTCGCTTCTGTTACGGCTGTAGTTTTCGCGTCATCCGCAGCTAGCGCCACTGTCTATGTGTAATCCCATGTTAAAGAAATTACCATTGCAGTGTATGAGAGTTGATTCTCTGTTTAAAACTCCTTACTCTGTGTTTTTCTTAACATCTCACAGATTTTCTGAATCACATTTCATTAACTGAGAAGAATTTTTAGACATTTGGTTAGGAAACACTTACGAATGTTGATTTTTAAGTACTTTCGAATTAGTGTATGGAAAAGAAATTTAAATTCAAGTAAGTTAATTGTTTTTTTTTTATGCTTCTTAAATGTCTAGGTGACCTCCACAACAGGTATTAAATGTTTTTTTCTATTCATCTGCAGGTTAAGGTCATTATGATAAATAATAATGCAAATATGCTGCCTATAAGAAAATGAGTGTAAAAATATGCAGAGGCACGTAGGAATCGCGAGGAATGCTGTTCCATTAACTTTCGTACTTTTTTAACCACCTTAAAAAAAGTTTTTTATATGCCCACGTGAATTTATTCAAGGAATGCTCTAATTTAAACAAGTAATATAAAAAAAAAATTAAGTCAATTCCTATTTTTTAATCATAAATATATAAAAAAAACCCGTGCAGCATTAATGTCCCACGTTATCTTTATTGAACATTATTTTATAATCATCGTCGCGGTATTTTATTTCTGTGGCATCACTAATTTCAGTTAAATCTTTCATTTCATTTATGAAAACAATGGGAGGAATATTTTTCTCACATTTAAAACTAAAATTAATTAATTAAATTTAATTAATGAATTAATATTTGAAAAAAACTGTATTAACATAAAGTGTCATCCACTACAAGTTTAAAAAAACTTATTTGAACTTGAGTGGATGAATAGAAAATATTTTTTTAACGATTGAAAATTTGAAGAAGGTATATATAGAGAGAGTGTGAGCTAATAGTAGGAATTAAAAAAGATAAATATATAGTGGGAAATTGTTCATTTTCAAAGATATATTTTACTAGTACCCCAAAGCACATCTTGGTGTTGTATATCAATCTCTTTCTCTATTTGAATTCTAACTTTAGTATAAAAGGAGACCAATCGCAAGCGAAAGTTTGATGTCTATATTATAAAGCAAAAACATATCCGTAAGTAACGCTGACATCATATTGACGGTGGTAACACTCGACCAATAAATTTCGCTTTTACTGTAATTTTTGTTAACGTCTAACCATCGCACAATTAAAATTTTTAATCCGCCGAATAGGAAAAAAAAAATGTTCTTTCAAATGCAATTTGTTGAAAACTCTATCTCAATTTACTTTTCTTTATGATCTAAAATATAATTTACAAACATGATTTTTTTTTATATATATAGAAATCTATATCGCGCGCTGTTACTGAAAATTAACCCACTTTTGGACGTTTATTTACATATTCGTAACCACAGAGTAAGCCAACCCATAATTTTGGTCAGTTAAATCACATCCTTTAACTTACAAATAATTATCAATAATTATCCAAAACTAGCATTAGTTAGTTTTTAACACTTTCCAATCTAGTTGAAAAGTGTTTATGACTTCGGTTTGTCTGTCCGGCCGTGCTCTAACCCTCGTAAATATACTTGGATTGCCCTGTAATTTTCAAACGTTAAGGAGGTTTACTATAGCATGTTCCCTATTGAAAATGAAGTGTGTAGCATTTAACGTTTGTTTACAGGGTCAGTCAAAGGTGTTCCGTTACATTGTAGTCAATGGGAAAAAATCGTTTCAAGTGCATTTTGATGATGTTACGCTATTTCAAACATAATGAAATTGATATGCAATTATGAAGAGCACTGAAACATGCTTTTTGAAGAATATGGGGTGCACGCTTTTACTGTTCATTTACTGGGTCACACAAAAGTGTTCTGTTACACAATGTTCTACGGGAAAAAATCGTTTGCTGTGTAATTTTAATATGCTACACAATTTCAAACATAATGAAATTCATATGCATTACAGACGTACACTATAAATTGCTCACTGAAAAGTATGGTGTGCATTGCGTTTATCGCTCATTTACAGGGACACACAAAAGAATTCGGTTATTACAATCTATGTGCGGTAATAGTATATGGGTGATAAGTAACGTTTTCAAATTTGGTTTGTGCTTTTAAGTTTAACTAAATTTTTGCATAGTACGTGGTGTGCAAAAATTCTGTTTATCATATACAAAACTACACAAAGGAATTCGTAAGTATTACTGACTATGGGAGTGAATTGCTTAACGGTAGTTTTTAATTGGGTTACGCATTTTCCTGCTAAACTATATTTAGTAGACTAATAGAAGTGTGTAAAATATAAATAAATTCATATACAGGGCTACTTAAAGAACAAGATACTACATGGCTGGTAATTGCTGGAAATGCGTTTTAACTTGTGTCTTACGTGTTTTTTTTAAATCTTAATTAAATTTTAGTTTAATATGTGGTGTGTAGATAATATACAAGACTGTGCAAAAGAATGCGAGTTCATTTCAATCGATTGGCGAAAATTACTAAATGTGAATTTTCTAACTGAACTAAGTGTTATCGTAGTATATAGTATATATGCAAATACAGTGGAACTTCCCTTTAACGAAGTCCCTATTTAACGAAGTTTTCTATTTAACGAAATTTTCTGCAGAACTTTGACTTTGAACACCATTAACATGTAAATTAATCTCCACATTACGAAAAATATATTCTATATAACGAAGTTTATTCCACTTTTGTACGTTTACAGAATTCAAACTAAGCGATTGCTGTTCGAAGGATATGGAAATTTATTTCAGCGGATTCAATTGTATGAAAATGAACACATTTAAATAATTTCCATTCTGCTTGGTGCTAAATAAAACAATTTTTTTTCACACTAAGAAAAACACTTGTTATCACTATTCTCCCACTCAAAGACTGCAGCGCTGACAGTTGGGGGAAGTAAAAATCCCCTTTTTACCTTCAATGATATAGAACAGGGCTGTCCAACGCGGCGTCCGCGGGCGCCATGGCGCCCTTTGAAGGTTTCCTTGCCGCCCTTTTAAAGGTTTTCTGTTACTAATATTTTAAAAAAATAAAATTCCATTTTAAAGGATGTTTGTTTTTTTAAATCCATGATATTTGAGTGAGAGCAACTTTTTCTTTGAGAGAGCATTTGACGCATCAAGAACCAAAAATTTACTTTAAAAATTTAATCACGTGTTATTTCGTTTCTTCACTAATTGATAGCTATTCTTTATAAACGTTTTTATAGAGATTATTATGACAATGGAAATTGGTAATAGTTGGCACTAGCTTTTTTAATGTTAAGAAGGGAAATTAACAACAACAACAAAAAAAGTTCCTAACCCTCTTCTTCTTAGTGCATGACAATTCAGCTTTTTTTGTTGTTGCTGCTGTTATTGTTACATTGTTACATTGGCCCATTGGCTATTTTATAAGAGCGGTATAGGTGTGTAATTTTCTCTCCCAGACCTTTGAAATTGTAGGTAAAGTTTCTGATTTTGAACAAAAAAATCTATAAAAGCATGGCAAAGGATTTTCGTCAATGGAAGTTCTTCCAGGCTAAATCTCCCTGGAACAACCCATGTATTGGTCACTATCATGCCTGTCTTCTATAACGCTATATTCACGCATCAAAAAAAAAAAAAAAAAAAAAAAAAAAAAAGTCAAGCAGTATTTTTTACGTGTTAAAAAAAATAACAATATCTCTGATTTTCATAGTTTTTTTTTAATTATTATACCGAGATAAAAGTTTCTGGCTCCTTCCCTTACAAATATTTTTGAGATAGGCCCTTCTAAAAAAAATGCATAATTCGAAAATTTCTACAATTTATATATTTTTTTCTTTTTTTTAACATGGAGCTCCTGAATTAGAGTGGCGTTATGTCTTCCACTGTGAGATGTATTTACATCGCAAAAGATGTGTATTGTATCGCTACTAATACTCTGAAATAATTTTGTTGCATATTTTGAGTCATATTAATAATGGCGCCCTTCACTGTTTGAAAAATTGCTGAAGTGCGCCCCTGCTTACTGAAAGGTTGGACAGGCCTAATATAGAAGATGAGGTGTCGCAATGGCGTCAGATGCATTGAAACAAACAATATTTGTTAGAGTCTGACAGGTACCATTCTGACCTTCCATTGCTGATAGACAATTGCTTTGTACATCCAAAAGAACGTGCTTCAAAATACAAATCGAAGAACATAAAAGTTATTTTTGTTCGTGCGAATACAGCTAAATTTCAATCATTAGTCTAAGGAATAATAAAAAATCTTGAAGTACATTATCGAAAAAGACAGAAAAAAGTTGATGTAGTGGAAACATTAGTTTGAGATTCTGTGTATCAGAGCTGATGAAAGCTTGGGCCAAAGCTTGGGAACGTGACGCGATTTCATCGACCGTACACAACTATTTTGTAAAAGACGGCTTCATAATTAAAACTGAATCAAATGCTTCTGAATGCAATACCTGTTTGTCATATCTCAAGAAAAAAATTTCATGAATTTAAGTTATTTATATTTAACGAATTTTCTTCAGAACGAAGTTTTTAAGTGTAACGATGAGACTTCGTTAAATGGAAGTTCCACTGTATATAGAACATATACAGGGCTGCACGAAACAATTCAACTACTTTTTTTACTATGTAAGGTAATTACTAAAACATGATTTTTAAATGTGTTATATGTTTCCTAAAACTCTTTAATTACATACCTTCTTTCAGCTTATTAGCGCTGAAGATTCATTACAGTTTTCTGGATGTGTTGTAAAGTGTTTCATAATCTATGTTTAACGCATGATTTTTAGTTATTGCTTTTTTTTTTTTTTTTTTTAGAACAGAGAGAAAGGATTACAATTTTTGTTTCCGACAAAATAAAATGTTGTAGTATCTCCATTACTTCTTGTCTACTTATTTATTACCTTCACCACCATCTCCCCAGCTTGTTTTTAAATGTATATATTGCATTATCTGAACTTTGTTACCATGTTCAAAAGAATTCAAGTTCATTTCCATCGATTGGCGAAAATGACTAAATGTGAAATTCTAACTGAATATAATTTTATCGTACTATATATAATATATGCAAATATATAGATCATATACAGGGCTGCACAAAACAATTCAACTACTTTTTTTACTATGTAATGTAATTACTAAAACATGATTTTTAAATATGTGTTATATGTTTCCTAAAACTCTTTAATTACATACCTTCTTTCAGCTTATTAGCGCTGAAGATTCATTACAGTTCTCTGGATGTGTTGTAAAGTGTTTCATAATCTATGTTTGACGCATGATTTTTAGTTATTGCTTTTTTTTTTTTTTTTTTTTTTTTTTTTAGAACAGAGAGATAAAGGATTACAGTTTTTGTTTCCGACAAAATAAAATGTTGTAGTATCTCCATTACTTCTTGTCTACTTATTTATTACCTTCACCACCATCTCCCCAGCTCGTTTTTAAATGTATATATTGCATTATCTGAACATTGTTACCATGTTCAAAAGAATTCAAGTTCATTTCCATCGATTGGCGAAAATGACTAAATGTGAAATTCTAACTGAATATAATTTTATCGTACTATATATAATATATGCAAATATATAGATCATATACAGGGCTGCACAAAACAATTCAACTACTTTTTTACTATGTAAGGTAATTACTAAAACATGATTTTTAAATGTGTTATATGTTTCCTAAAACTCTTTAATTACATACCTTCTTTCAGCTTATTAGCGCTGAAGATTCATTACAGTTCTCTGGATGTGTTGTAAAGTGTTTCATAATCTATGTTTGACGCATGATTTTTAGTTATTGCTTTTTTTTTTTTTAGAACAGAGAGATAAAGGATTACAATTTTTGTTTCCGACAAAATAAAATGTTGTAGTATCTCCATTATTTCTTGTCTACTTATTTATTACCTTCACCACCATGTCTCCAGCTTGTTTTTAAATGTATATATTGCATTATCTGAACTTTGTTACAATGTTCAAAAGAATTCAAGTTCATTTCCATCGATTGGCGAAAATGACTAAATGTGAAATTCTAACTGAATATAATTTTATCGTACTATATATAATATATGCAAATATATAGATCATATACAGGGCTGCACAAAACAATTCAACTACTTTTTTTACTATGTAAGGTAATTACTAAAACATGATTTTTAAATGTGTTATATGTTTCCTAAAACTCTTTAATTACATACCTTCTTTCAGCTTATTAGCGCTGAATATTCATTACAGTTCTCTGGATGTGTTGTAAAGTGTTTCATAATCTATGTTTGACGCATGAATTTTAGTTATTGCTTTTTTTTTTTTTTAAGAACAGAGAGATAAAGGATTACAATTTTTGTTTCCGACAAAATAAAATGTTGTAGTATCTCCATTACTTCTTGTCTACTTATTTATTACCTTCACCACCATCTCCCCAGCTTGTTTTTAAATGTATATACAGTAAAACCTCCATAACGGACACTCCCGAATAGCGGACACCTCTATTTAGCGGACACATTTGTGATCACCAAAACTTGTATATTGGTACATTTTTAACTCTCAATAGCGGACACCTCCAAATAGCGGACAAATTCTGTGCTCCCGAGGTGTCCGTTATTCAGAGGTTTTACTGTATTGCATTATCTGAACTTTGTTACCATGTTCAAAAGAATTCAAGTTCATTTCCATCGATTGGCGAAAATGACTAAATGTGAAATTCTAACTGAATATAATTTTATCGTACTATATATAATATATGCAAATATATAGATCATATACAGGGCTGCACAAAACAATTCAACTACTTTTTTTACTATGTAAGGTAATTACTAAAACATGATTTTTAAATGTGTTATATGTTTCCTAAAACTCTTTAATTACATACCTTCTTTCACCTTATTAGCACTGAAGATTCATTACAGTTCTCTGGATGTGTTGGAAAGTGTTTCATAATCTATGTTTGACGCATGATTTTTCGTTATTGCTTTTTTTTTTTTTTTTTTTAGAACAGAGAGATAAATGGATTGCAATTTTTGTTTTTGACAAAATAAAATGTTGTAGTACCTCCAATTACTTCTTGTCCACCTATTTATTACCTTCACCACCATCTCTCCACCTTGTTTTAGGTAGATTTCGTAAGAAATACTACCTATTACATTTTTCCTTTTGTTGGAATTTCTGAAAAATTTTTGTAGATCTACGCTGAACATGACTCCCAGAATCCAAAGCAATCCTCAGTTCAAAACTTTATCTATCTATCTATCTATCTATATCACTTTTTTATGGACACGATAACTTCCATAATTCTGCACAAATCTCTTCCAAATTGATACATAAAATCAAGGGGCATAAAATCTCGGTCAAGTTCGTTAATGGGCAAAATCGAACCAAAGGGGGACAAATGGGGGGGGGGGGGCTTTTTGTGAAAACAGAAAAACCCATAACTTCTTAATTTTGATACATATCGAATCCGTTTAAAGTTATTATTACTTCTAGAAAAAGGGCCAAAAATTTATGTATGATAGAATTTTGATTTCATTAAAAATTCCCCCAAGGGGGGGGGGCGTAGGGGTAAAAAATTCATAACTTCGTCAATTCACAAGACATCAAATCCGCTTAAATTTATTTTAAATCTTCTTAATATTATCTACAACTTTTATATTGACAAGTTTTTTATCAGACCAACCCTTACAGAAAAAAAACCCCTGATGGCTTCGCCTACAGGCAGACCAAACGTATATTACTTCGAAGTGGGCGGTTCCAACTGCCGCATTACGGCAAATAGGTTTTTTTTTCTGAAATTCCCAATAAACAAGCGCCCCACGGTCTGCGTCTTCGAAATCTATCTGTGCCTGTAGGCCGAGTCGTCAGGAATTTTTTTAAAAATATATATTGCGTTATCCGAACTTTGTTACCATGTAAAAATTAGTGATTTATGACATTGAAAATGTATGACATTTACAGACATTACCTGAAGCAAATTCGACGATAAATGCTTGATTAAAAAGTTTCACAAATACACAATTTTATCTTTTTTTTTCTGAAAATATCTGCCTGGAATCTCCAAAACCATCTTCAAAATTTACTAAATAAAAAGTGAAATTCATTTTTTCTTAAACAAAAAAAAAAAAAAAAAAAAAAAAAAAAAAATGTTTCTCGAATGTTTTTAACGTGATGCGATTTTTAACTATGTTCGATTTCAGCAAAAAATAAAAGTACATCTTGGATTTAAAAAAAAAAAAAAATCAAAAACATAAATACGAAGGCTTTTCTCACATGACTGTTAATTACGTTACACCCGACAGTTAGTGACCCCGGATGTGATAACTGATATTTTCAAAGCTACGACATATTCGCTTGTTTGCTAGCTGTGTAACGCTTCCTGAATGTTCATTTGCATTCGCTATTTGGCTCCTGAGACTGCTTTTAAATCCGAAAATTTATAATGACGATTTAGAAATAATTGTTGTCTATTCGGACATGAAAACTTAAGAGGATTCGGTACCCTATGAACTCCCCCTTAAAAAAAAGTATTTTATAAGACCCCTTGACATATTATTAAATGGTGTTGTGAAGAAGCATTTTATTTGGGATTTTAGTAAAAGGAAATTAAAATTCGTATTTATCCGGGATATATTTTGTAAATTAAGAAGCACCATTGATTTTTGGGTTATGATGTTATAATCTAAGTTAATTAATTGCAAATAATAATTAGATTACCCAAAGAAAATAATATTTATTTCGTGTTGTGTGATTTCAACGATTATTTCCCTTTTAAAGCCATATGCAATCATCTAAAGTTACCCCGAGGAATTTAAATTATAAAATTAAAATAAGAAAAAGAAAACGGCACAATTTAAAACCTAGATTGTAAAATTTCCTTCCTAAAATAAATAAACACACTTAAAGCTATTGAAAGAAATACAAATTAAAAATAACATAATAAAGAACATTTATTTAATATTTAGGTACATAAAAAAATTATCTTAAAATAATTAAGATTAAAGTTATGTAATTACATTTTATTGATGTTGCGCAGAACATATCAATTTTATTCTCATGAATTGAGAAGATTTAAATCCGCATTGAATATCGATAAACAATAATTCATAATATTGATATTTTATTCAAAATAAATTAAATCTACCACAAACATTCAGCTCCCTAATACATTCATGAATAACATGAAATTCAAGAACAATGGAATTAAAAAAAAAAATGCTCTTTTCCTTGACGTTCAAGGCTGGAACATCATCTTTGAAAAAATAGTAGACATCAAAAGGAAGGCACGAATTTTAAGTCATTTTTTAAGAGCAAATGTCTACTCTGGGAAGAGATTGTCTGTGTAACGATGGGCATAGCTGGAGTGACGTTTTCAAATCAAAAAATATTAATTATACATTCATTGGTATCAAGAAGTCCCGATATATCAAAATGGACATTTCTTCTTAATACATTGCCGAGGTATAATGGCGCATTCGATGTACCGCAATATGAGTTCGTTTCCTGAAAAAGTAAACGAATCCACAAAAGTCATAGGATGAAACACAGGTCTTCGATCCGTGAACTCTTTTCATTTTATCTGAACATCGACACAAGAAACAGAGGGTGGCCTTCGCTTATTCTAGAAAAAATTACATCTTTATCCGTCAAAAGTGAGAGAAGATCTGATCTAATTTTTCAGATGCATTATCACGAACTCATAAATGAAAATTTTCCAAACACTGCATTTCTGGCCAGGCGTTTTTAACCGTCAAACTTTGACAGTTAGAGATAAACCAATATTAAGGTTTTTTTGAATGAGAAATGAGTAGGGACACCATAATTGGCAACTATCAATTTTGGTGATTTTTAACGGACATCCCGAGGTTGTTTTGAGAAATACAGACATGTGTTATTATAAGCGAACAAAAATTTTCATATTGCTTATTTGTGCGGCAGTCAGTTTATGAAAACGGCGCCTACTTTAACACAAGATACGAAAGAAAGAGAAACAGCATATGTTAAGACCAACTGGATAGTACATTAATATTCAGCATTGAAACGACAGAAAAGTAACGTACAATTAATGTTACGATAAGAAAAATGATTGCTTTTCGGATTAAAGAATAAAAATGATTTTGAATAAGGAAATTTATTGTTATAGAAAAAGTTAAGATAGGAAAACTAAATTTTAGAATAAAACATAAATATATATATATGATTCTGTATCATAATTGGTGATCTCCTATAATTTCCAATTGACCATTACTATTCATGAAATGCTGATTCCAACGGCACCACCTATGATGTAATAAATAAGAAATATCAATATTTCGCAATATTTTTTTTGCTATATATTTTTAGCAGCGAACAAACTGATGGTTGGAGTGCTATTTCTCTCCTCTATCATGCAATTATTGTGTTAAAATTTGAAAAGTATAAAATTACGAAAATTATAAAAGCGCATTTCTTCTACAATTTCAATTTTTTTCTTACTTTTCTTACAAGTATGGGCTCTATAACTGTAAGGACCAGATTTCCAAAAAGTTAATAAAGTTAATTAATTTAAACAAAAATAAATAAAATGTCATATCCAAAATAATGTGCAAAATAATAGTAAAAAGGACTATTTACTTAAAATTTTTGTTTTTTCAAAATAAACTACTTTATATTACTGAAAATCCGAATCTTGATTTCATGAAATGTTTCATAAGTATCCGCCTTTAAAAAAATAGGTTAATTGAAAAATATATGTTGAAGTTTTAGCAGTATGATCATTTATTGATACATAGAAAAAACCCAAATAGAGAAAAATGAATTTAAAGATTGCAATTTTGAATCATTTAAAGGAAAATGGGTGCATTAAAAAGCATTTATCGCATATTTTCAGCTATCGGATCTTTACGGCACTTCGTCAGATTATACTACTGATCTCAAAATTCATTTTCAGCAAAAAATTGGAAAAATGATGTTTTCGTCATTTATCGCAAAATGAAGGGTACTGACTGAGTCTCTTAAAAATAATTCAATTAAGATTTTAAATAACTGGAATTTGTTTCACAAACGTATCGATAAAAAATGGTTACGTTGATAGATCTAAAAAATTCAAGTGGTTTTCTTCGAGTCTTGGGTAATCTTGCGTAAATATAAGGAGACCCCACCCCCGCCTACGTTACATGGATGTTATATCTACTTATTTGTGTTATGTCGGAATACCATCTGCACACAGTGCAGCTGTTACGGAAAAGCCGCGGCAAAAATAAAGAATGTATTTCTAATATCCTAACTGAAATATTATAAAATGAAAATTGTTTGGCATATGCGGCAGGATTAGCTGTTTCAGTAATTTAATTTACCTACATGAAAAATTACGCAAAAATTTGTTGGCAAAATTTTCTTTGAAAAGTAAGGAGCGCGTAAATTACGCGAGTTAATGTGATATCACTGAGTATAGAGACAGATTTAAAATTAAAGAAAGAAAAACATATATTTCTACAAACAAGATCTTTCTATATATTTACAAAAAATGATACATCATATCATATGAACATTCGTTATCGGATAGCATATAAAATTCATTTCATTTGGAATCCTCCATCTGAAAATAAAATTGCTTAGTGCTGCTCTCTGTTAGTAGTATTTTGAAATAAAAACATTTTATTAAAAATAAGAGAAATATTTCAGGCTAAATTATGCGTTTTGTGGAATGAAATTGGTGTTTTTCAACTATCCTATTACTGAACTCATCATATTTAATATGATAAAAAATCTGCAACTGTTAATTAATCATATAATATCATAAAGTTTTTCAAAAAAAATTATTTTTTTTTTGGAAAAATCTAGTGTTTCAGTCTTATTTTGAAAAGTAAAAAAAAAAAAAATAATAATAATAAAAAAAAAATAAATAAATAAATAAAATACAGAAAATTAAAAATAACAAGAATGAAAAATCATGCGTCAAGCATAGATTATGTAACACTTTCCAACGCTTCCTAAATAATTTTACAAATCATTACCGTTTAATAAGCTGAAAGACGAAATCTAAGTAAACAATTTGGAAAACGCATAACATATTTAACAACGTAATTTCAGGAATTTCTAACAAATATTTCCAACATATACAATATTCGGAAAAATATCCGAATACTTTTATTCAGCCCTGTATATGATCTATAGATTTGTATATATACTACATAGGATGATAAATTATAGTTTAGTTAGGAAACGCGTAGCACAGTTTAAAATTCTCCTTCTGGAGTTTCTTTCAATAAACGGAAATGTGTTCGCGAACTTTTGTGCTGCTCTGTATATGAAATACAGAATTTATACACACCAAGTAATACACAAAAAGTGAGTTAAATTTAAAATCGCGTTCAGCACCTTAAAACGCTCTTCCAGGAATTATTGTTAACAGACAGTAGAGAATTCTTTTGTGTGTCCCTGTAAATGAACGATGACAGCTATACGCACAATATTCTGTAGTAAGCTTCTTTTAACGCACCTTAGTGATATATATAATTTCAATGTGTTTAAAATAGTGAAACATTATTTAATTAAACCGCAAACGATTTTTCTCCATAGACGCAATGGAACGGAATTCTTTTGATTGTCTCTGTAAAGTAAATATAAGTGCTATGCACATCATATTCCCTATTAAGCTTCTTGTAATGCACCTTAGTGATATATATAAATTACAATCTATTTATAATTGTGTAACATCATTAAAATAAACCGCAAATGATTTTTCCCCATAGACCGTAATGTAACGGAATTCTTTTGAGTGTCCCTGTAAAAAAACTATAAGTGCTACACACTTCAGTTGAAATAGGGAACATGCTATAGATAACGACATTAACATATAAAAATTGCAGGGCAATCCGAACATATTTACGGGAGTTAGAGCACGGACAGACGGCAGACGGCCAGAAAAACCGAAGTCATAAACACTTTTCCACTAGGTTGGAAAGTGTTAAAAACAGCATGGTGTCAAGTAGTTAAGGCATTATGTTGACTGAGGCTGGATGCAAGAAAATTTTTGATACCTTATTTTCTGTTAAAGGTTCAATAGAAAATGAAATTTTTTTTTCTCGATACATTATTTAAAAAATACCCAAAATACAAAATGTCTATACATTTCTAAGAAAATAGTTTAGTCTTATAAAAAACTTGCGTTTAGCTTTTTTTTCTCCTTTTTTCTAGTAGGAAATTATTGTATCCTAAAAACTTTCATCATAAATAAAGTTTTGTGAAACGATTGCGTAGCCAATCTCTTTTATTCCCTTTTACATATACTGCCAATTCATCAAGCATGGTGAAATATTTAGTTAGAAGATCTAAAACTTCTGTCATTTAAAGAAAAATTACCAAGAAGAAAAAATTAAAAATATCCTTAAGCATAATTAATTTAACTCTATTTGTTTATTAGAATATTTTATTCCTCACGAAGACTGCGCTGTAAAAAAAAGACAAATGTTTCTCGATTTACAAAAATATTATATAACCACCGTACGAAAATATACAATAACTTCTTCCGAGTTAGCCACGATTTCGAAAATCATTCTTTATCTTTAAAAACCTCAGAAACTAATATATTTTCGAGATTTAAAGAAGCATTTATAGAAACAAAGTTTATTTTGCTGCTACGGATTTTCAGAAACGTTTCACAGTAGTTTTTATAATGTATTAATTAGTTTTCTCAACCAGGAATGTTGGTTTTTATGACGCTATCAATTCTAAATTAAATATTTTCAGCTGTGTAATTGAATATATACATGCTAGAGTAACAACATTTTAATGTTAATGTTTCGTGTTTGTCTGTAAAAGATGTTTGTTAAAAACAAAAATGTTTACTTGAGAAGTAAAGTGATAGTATCCGAAAAACCTATATTCCAGGATGAGAAAGCTGATTAATACACTACAAAAACTACTTGGAAAGGTTTCCGAAAATTAGTGGCTGAAAAATAAACTTTGTTTGTATAAATGCTTCTTTAAATAATAATATTGATTATATTATTGATAATATTGATTATTTATATTGATTTCGGAGATAAAGAACGCTTTCCGCAATCGTGGATACCTCGGAAGATATTATTGTTTATTTTCGTTTCAAATTATATATTATATTTTCGTAGTTTAAGAAACATTTGTCTTTTAGAGTGTTTAATTTCTTTTGCTACACTAATTTTTCTTTAAAAAACAGTGAATATAAAATCCAGAGTTGCATAAAATAATCTTGTGTAATTCTGGTATCCCTCAATTTTGGTAGGAATAATAATAATAATAATAATAATAATAATAATAATAATAATAATAATAATAAATTTAAAAAATGGGCAAAATACACGAAACATGGTATTATATATTTCTCGACAAAAAGTTTAATTTAGTGACTCATTAATTAAATATGCACTTACTTCTTAATTGAAGGTTACTTCTCATCGAAAATTTGAAAGTTACTTTACACACTCCTTAAAATTCTCATAAGAAATCTTATGATTGTGTCTCCATTGTTTTAAGATAAGGGACTAACGGTCCCCATTCAACCTAAAGAATTATCGTTCAAGTTCAAAGGTTCTAATCAGAATTCTGACTTTTCCCAGTTTTTGGAAATTGGAATGCGGCAGCGATAAAAGTATTTTAAGATATGAAAATCAAAGATACGACCTAAGCAATCAATGAGTCGCCACGCACACACCTTCGTGCATAGTACATACTTCACTTTCTAGTTTCTGGCGTAATTTTCTAGTTTGCCTAATTTTATAATTGTTACGGGAATAATAATAATAATAAAAAATTCTGAGTAAGCAACAAATCTTAAAAACGATGTTTCGATATTTATACAGCAACTGACTTTTATTTCTCATATATTCTATTAAAAAATATGACGAAAAAGGACTCTCACTTGAATATTTATTCTCAGATGGAAGAAAAAAAGTATTGTTTGCATTATTTGTTAATAATAAGCAGCACAATAAATAAGAAATAGGAATTAGTGAAGAAATATTTTCATTTACTTGTATTTTTATAAAAAGAGAGACGAAATATACGGTGATACGAATTTTTGGTAGTTGGAATCATGGATTAACATAATTGTAATAATATCCGTTAATAATATTTGGCATTTTAATAATATCTTTAAAATGAATTCATAAATAAATTAATAATGAAAACAGACATAAATTCCTCAAAACCCCATCCTCAAATAAGCCCTTAGTACTTTAATATACAATATGTTGTTATAAGAAAATTCTATATCCCTTCTGAATTTAACTATTATATTATATTTTTTCCAATTCGTTTAATTTTCTTTGCTCTCCTAATTAGTAATTAGGATAAATTGTAATTTTTCTGAAACGTGATAAGCATAAAATCAGTATAAATGAAGTCTCGAAACAATTGTTTTATCTTGTTTAGAAAAAAATGTGCAATTAAACTTTTGTTTTGGTGACATTTTTATTTCTCGTTTAATTAAAAAAAAAAATGATTTGGTTGTATTCACCTTTTGTATACGTCTTTTTAAGACTCAGATTATAATTCGTAATTTTATACAACAGTAGATTATAAAAGTAGTTTTTTTAAATAACTGTTGTAACAATTTCTTTAAGAAGTTCTACGTGATAAATTTCGAAACATAAACTAAAACCTTTAACAACGTTTTAACGCACAAATACGTACAAACATGGCACACACACACAAAGAAAAAAAAAAAAAAAAAAAAAAAAAAAAAACAAGTTTTGTTTTTCCGCACTGGGGAAGGGGATCCAAGAATCCTCGAAACGGCCGTATGTGTTTTTTTTTGTGCCATGTTTGTACGTATTTGTGCATTAAAACGTTGTTAAAAGTTTTAGTTTATGTATTATTTCTATATTAATAGTGAATCGTGAAACTTTTGACACCGCTACATGATTTAAATTTCAGTAACATCTAGAAAAATATTTTGATGAAAATATTGTGTAAATTTGAATCAAAGCCGTGGTCATGCTTTGAGAAGAGACTTTACTTGAAAAAATTCCCTTTAAATCTATATATATAAAAGAAAGTCCTTTCTGGCTAGATGATCAACGCACAGCCAAAACTACTGAACCTACAAAGACGAAACTTGCAGGAAAAATACTTCTTAGTATGTAGAGGCGCACTAAGACGGGATTTTCAAAAACTCCACCCGTAAGGGGGATAAAAGGGGGAACAAACTTTAAAAAAATTTCTTAAAAATCGGGTATTATAGTTACGTGACAAATTATACCATATTTTAATGTGTTTTTGTATGCTGAATCGAATGGTATCAATTAAATACTCATAAGTCAAATAGTTCCTGAGATATTGCACATTTTTCTAATTTAGCGAAGTCTTTGACGTCAAAATCTAACAATTCTAACCATACAAGTGATAATTTCTAAAAATACGTCCGTTACTATAGCAATGGAAGAAATTCAAATGAAATCTTTTTGTTTATTTTTGCAGATAGAAACATTAACTGCTCAATTGGGAATTGAATATTTTTTTTACGGATATTTATGTAATTGTGTATTATTATTATTTCTACAAACGTCACGATTTAAAATAAAATGTGATTGCTAAAATAAAGGGTACATCTCAATTATACCGTCGACCACTTTTCATAAAAAAAAAAATCATCGCCAAACATGAACGCCAAATAAACAAATGGAAGAATGTTGCCATTGGAACATCAAAATAAATAAATAAAATAAAACAAATTCGGAAAAGCCCCACTCACCAAAGTGTCCAGTAAGTTTTAACACACAAAAATTACAATATATTAATGAAAATAGAAAAAAAAAATCTTGGATATTTATTTATTTACATTATTTTTCTTAATTATGCTTCTCGGCTAGTGAATAAATGTTTGTGACGTCAGTTGAAATTGATCTATTGCACTTAACTATGAAACGCAACATTTTTACAATGCATTTTCTCTTTTAATGTCATGGCACAGCCGTTTAAGGACGCAATTTTTATTTTAATTAACGAAATAATTAAAATATCAGAAAAACAAAATGAAAAATACAGGTAAATGTCGAATTAAAAACCGCTTCATGACATAACAAACACGTTTAATACTTCTGACGTCAAGTGAATGGGACTGCATTGTTGGCGTTAGATCTTATATTTTGGCGATAGTTTTTTTTTATGAAAAGTGGTCGATGGGATAATGGAGAAGTACCAAATAAAGTGTCGAAGGTCTGATTAGTATTATGTATTACTTCTTTATTTGTTTTCAGTCTTCAGCCATGTTTCTCTTTTTATTTGGGTAGTTATTCACGAGTTATTCACGATTGGGGAGTTATTCACGTTACGATTTTGGGCTAATTTTCCGCAATTGGATACCTCGCCAATTGGCGTATTAGCCACAATGTTGAAAGCATCGTTTATGTTTGAAGCGAAATCTTCATGATGAATCCTGTTACAGAAAATCATATCATCATCTACTATGAGTATAAACCGCATATTCACATTTTAATCAGGTGATGTTTTTTGAAAGGTTGTAGCGTATAGCTATTCTACGTTGCTTTGTTATAGAGCTAAAGAGGAAAACTCTAAAATTATGTGAACCCGATTATTAAAGATTACTTTAAAAAATTCTACTGAACAAATTTTAATGGAAGTGATTTTTTAGGTATGGTTAATGACCCTATAACATATCATTCTATGTTGCTTAGTGATAGAGCTAATGGGAAAGCGATTGAGAAATGTGAATGCAATTATGAAAGATATATTTACTATGTATTTAAAATGCAAATTCGTATTTCATTCCGACCGTTTATAATTAGAGTTCTGCTGTACGGACTTTGGTGGGATTTACACTGTTAGTTAGGCAATTTTGTGGGGATGGTTGGTACTTCTCTGGAGCAAAGTTTTCGTCTGCTTTGTGTTTTCTGAAGCGAAAGCTTGACAACGAATCCGATTACAAAAATCATATCATAATCATCTATAATATTTATAAAAGGCAAATTCTTATTCCATTCTGATCGGTTAAAACTCAGGTTCTACCGAACAGATTTTTATATGATTTCACTGTTAGTTAGGTAATTTGTTTTAGAAAGGTTTTAAAATAAAGTACATTGCTTATTTATAGAGCCACGGGAGGAAGTTATAGATAAAATTAAGTGAACCCGATTATGAAAGATTACCTTTTTAAAAGTTCTACTGAACGGATTTTGATGGGAGTTCCGCAGTGTGATAATATTTCAGGAACTGATTTTCTACATTGTTTAGTTATGGAGCTATGGGAGAAAGTTGTCAGTGGTGTAGTCGATAAAAAAAACAGTGCATATACTCTATAGACAGAGGATATATACTAGAGAGTATATATTATAGCTACGGACGGTGTGCAGAATTTCGTCTTAAAAATTCCAGAAGGTTGACGGCGTATACCAGCATATACTTTCTACAAAATCCCTGAGAGTTCTATCAACAGGTGAAGATGATTATGAAATATACATTTATCTGTCTACTGTATATGTATAATGCAAAGGGAATTTAGATCCTGCCGCTTATACCTTGAATTCTGCTGAATGGATTTTGCCGGAACTTTCACTGTTAGTTAGCTAAATTTTGAGGGGAAGTTTTAGTGTATAACATATCGTTCTATGTTGCTTAGTTAAAGAATTAGGGGGGTAGGGGGCATTTCTATAATCAGTTGAACCCAATTATGAAACATTAGACTTTTTTAAAGATTCTGCTGAATGGATTTCTATGGAACTTGCATTGTTAATTTTCCAGGGATAGTTTTAGTATATTGCATATCGTTATATCGTTCTTTAGAAAATCATACTGTAAATAATTAAATAAACGAGTTGGTCTTTAACAGCCTAAATTTCGTGTAACACATTAGAAAATATAACAACGTAATGGCTTTCGTAACGTTTTACACCAATGCGGGAGGACATGAAGGTAAAAGTTCATGTTTCTTTAAAACACACAATCAAATTAACCGATATATATCGTTTGATTCAAGTTTTTTTTTGGAGAAACTGACCAGCGTAGCGAGCAAAGCCTGCTACGTAATAATAATGGTTAATTTTATCTGTATATAAAATTCTGTATTATGTAAAAGAAAGTCCTGACTTGGGAGATCATCAACGCACATTCCAAGCTACTGAAGCTACAAACACGAAAATTGCGAGGAAAATACTTCTTAGGATGTAGAGGCGCAATAAGAAAGTTTTCCTAAAATTCCATCCCTAAAGGGGTTAAAATGGGAACAAACAATAACAAAATTTCTTAAAAATCGGGTTTTATATTTATTTGTCAAATAATAACATATTTCAAGGTATTTTTGCATGCTGAATCGAATGGTATCAAATAAAAATATTCTAACTCCAACAATTCGTGAAATATTGCACATTTTCGAATTTGGCGTTGCCTTTGGCGACAAAACCTTAAAATTTATTGCATTGATCGCCAAGTGATATTTTCTAAAATACATTCGTCATTGTTAAAGATCAAACAATACTTTGCGATTTATAAGATACTGGATAAGAAAAAAATCACCTGATATTTTGATTAGATGAAATCTCAATAATGCCAGTTTACGAGCTCTTTTTTTTAACTTTTTTGTTTGCTTCGGGAATTTGGAATTGAATATTATTCGGTATTTTTATGTTAGCTGGGTGCTAGTGATCGCCAAAATTTTTTTAATCTCGCCAATCCTTTTTTTTGAAGTGAAAACTTCTTTAGGCGCGTTGGGCATTTTTTGAGATGGGAAAAACCATTGAATTTGCCACACTGTTACCGACACCTCTGTATATGTTGCCAATTCATACAATGAAGCGAAAGTATCAAAAGGAAATAGTTCACGTGCAGAAAGCGAATTGATTGGTATTATGAATAAAAATAATTCAGAAAATAATTTCAAGATAAATTTAGCACGCGCGGTGAAAACAGACAAAAGTGACTCAACTCGCGAGACAAAATCAAAAGATGAAAATGAAATAACAAAACACGGAAAATATTATAATTTAACGAGCACGAGAAAAATAGACGGAAGTAATAAAAAAAAATGAAAATAATGAAATATTTCACGAAAATTTTAAGAAACGTGGTTACCGATACGGAAATGAAGTGAAATCATTTTATAGAAAAGAAAAGTTTGTTGATAGGAATTATAGATACCGCAAACAATACGCGCAGTATGAAGATAGAAAAAAGCATAATGTTCACGAATACCGTAAACAAGACAGGCAGCAAAGAAGTCATTTTTGGAGTGGTAGGAAGCGGGAACCCTATTTTGCAGATAAATGTTATAACAAAAGATATGAAACTAAATCTCATGGAAGAAATGATGAATGTATTGAGAGTTGTTTAAATTGTGGATGAAAATTCATAAGTTTCATTGGTATTCATTTCAAAGAATACCAATTAATTAAATTTTATATTTCATTTATTTGTAAATTTACGTTTTAAGCAATAGATTGCAATTTTTGTACTCTCTTAAAACGAAAGAGTGGATTTGGCTTCTCAGAAAAGAGCTGTAATTTATTGGATCGTGAATGAGTTGATTTTTAAACGTTTCACTCATCTTGATTTGAATTTTTATTTTTCTAATGCACTCCAGAAGAGCGAATACTAAACAACTCATCTGGATAAAAAAAGCAATCATTGGCGAGCGGAAATGCCAATGCGGCTGACGTGACCATTCGCTGAGCAGGCGACAGGCGTGTGACGTCATCGAGTAGAGGCAAGTATTTCGCCTTCGGCACAGACATCTGGTGTGTGTAGTCTACGCGGCTACAGCACGTTGTCGACCGTTGAAGTATTATTCGCGTTGTTCAAAGGGGCAATTTTAAAGAAGGAATACTTGAAAAGGTAAGAATTTCTGCTGTTTTAAATACTCTAATCATGTTTTTTTAATGATTCTGTTTTATATTTATTGTTATTTTATATATGGCGTGATATTTTTCAGTTTATATCAATAATTTTAACAAATATGTCTTAACCCTAACATTTAGGACTATTTACACGAACGAACATTTAGAGATCTTTTGAGTTGGAAGGATAAATATTAAAAAATGCTCTAAAATATAATTATACAAATCCTTTGCCTCTCATTTTAAGTTTTTTAAATGTTGTTTCAATAAATATAATTTATAAATAGCATTTAGTAGCAATTTAATCTTTTAAAGAAAATGTCTCGGCGATACTGTGCGTTTGTTTATATATAATTTTTTAATGATGTTTCAGAACTCTAACTTTCATAATACTATAAATTGAAAATTGACTTGTCTGACTTTAAAAATATTGTTTTAAAGTAAACAAATTATATTTCTTATTTTATTCTCAGTCTGAAGAAATTTTTCCTGGATATTTTTATTGACCTGCCTTGTTTTTTGAATGCGCATACATAAGTTTTAGCCATTTTATCTTCCTGAGAGTTAGATTATTTGAAATGTATCTCAAATATATAAGAAAAGCTTTAGAATATCTATTTCATGTTGACGAAAACTTTTGAAAAGTAGCTTTATTAGTATATATACTGTTTTTCTAATATTTAAAAATAAATATACTTGATTTGTGAAGCTGTATAAATCCCATATTTTTTTATCATATGTTGTTAAAAATAAGGTAAATATCTCCATTCCCGTATATTCACTGTGTGAATATTCCTAAATAGTATTAGGATTAAAACATTTAATGATAATATTGATATAAACTGAAAAATATCATGCAATATATCTAATAATATTGCATAGAAAACATAATCATTATATATATTAAAAAAACCCATGATTAAAGTATTTAAAACAGCATAAATTCTTATCTATTCAAGTATTCCTTTAAAAATCTCTTTTTGGATCAGGCGGGGGGGGGGGGGTATATATTTCAAGCAGCTCAAAAACAACAACAAAATAAATAAATATAAAATGACACTTTTCACTTAATTGTTGAATGTACACATATATGTATACATTCAACATGCAACTTACTTTTTTATTTTTTATTTTTGCAAAAAAAAATCCAGCTACTGGATTTAGTCTTAAAGGACTTCATTTCACTCAAGTATGACTTAGTTATAAATCACTCAAGTGCTACTGGATTTAACCTTCATTGATTTGATTTCACTCAAGTATGAGTAAAATAGAGATCACTCAATCATGAGTTGCTTAAAAACAACTCGTTCACTCGAGTTGTTTCAACTCTTCATGAGAAGCTGACTTTCAAATCGTGAGATGAGTGGATTTCGGCTCAACTTGAGTTATTTTGGCTCTTTCGTTTTAAGAGAGTATGTAAAATAATATACATTATTTTTCATGTACAATAGCGCATTAAATGAAAATTGTAATATAATTTTTGTAGTAGTAGTTTATAATAATGAATAAAAAAAAAACACTTCATTTAAAAGTATTTCCTGCGCAATAAAACGTTTCCTGACGATTCAAAAAACACACACGTAATTGTTCAAGTTTTCACTTCTGTCGGCACTCCCGGTGTGCCATTATTTTTTTTATTTATTTTTTGCTAATATTTTAACGTTAGCTAATAACAACTAGCCATTATTTTAACATTGCGATATAATATCTTAAGAAACTTATTTAAAATAACTAAAATATAATCATAATAAAATACATAAACACAAACATATCAATACAAAGAAAATGTTCCAATTCAAATGATGCCAATTGAAACAAGATTTGGTGAGTTTTTACTGGCGCCCAGCAATATAAAAGTACCTATTATTTTTACGGATATTTATGTAATTGTGATTTATAAATAAAATATGCTTGCTGAAGTAAAGTTTCGAGGGTCTGTACGGTTTCGACATTGCACATTTTCTATAATTTGGTGATGCCTTTAGCGCCAACTCATCAATATTTCTAACATTACAAGTTATAATTTATAAACATGCATCCATTACTATATCTTCTTTACTACCGCCACTGCAACATATCCAGGGAGTTTCATCCTGCCACTTCAAGGCACGGCACGAGGTGCAGTTTAACTGAGATCCGAGATCAACAGCCTTATTCCTGAAATAGTCAATATGAGGATCATAATTAAAGCCAGACAAATACTAGTCCAAGGCAATAATTTGATATGCGATCTCTTTTCATATTTCCCTGTAGCTGTCTGACCAAAAGCGTACATTGTCGGATGAATGCAATTTGCAGGTATATTTAGTTTGATTCAAAATTCGTTTGGAGAAACAGACCAGCGTAGCGGGCGAAGCTTGCTAGTAGTTTATATAGGCATGATATCTAAGTTTTTAGTCATGTTTAGTCTAAGTTAAGTTCTGGAAATATTCAAGTGGGTACTGCAAGCCTGTAATTAATTTAGTTGATTTTTTTTAGCATTTATTTATGTTTTTTGCATTTATTTATTTATGTTTTATAGGAATAAAAAATATTTGTTAATTTTTTTAAACCAATAAACAAAGTTTTAATATTGTACGACAAAATTAATCTTCGAAAACTAGTTTTCCCACGATTCGTAAGTCTAGGTTGCTTATTTTTGAGTTGTTATTTCTTATGTATACTGATTATTACATTGTTTTTCGATTATACTTGAAGCAAACAAAAATAAAATAAAATTTAAAAAATATATTTAAAAAAAGTTCAAAATCTATAAGAATATCATAATTTTTGTTATAATTTGAAAAAATAATATATATATATATATATATATATATCAGGGAATTCCGCAGGGTGGAACAGCATCTAGTATTCTCTCTGACCTTTACTTATATTATTATGAAAGAAATATTAGTACGAACAATGATTATGTATTTTATCGCTATATTGATGACATTATCATATTTTATTTCAATGAAAAAAATTGCACACCACCACTCAATTTTTATCCTACTCAACTTAAATTAAGCGAAAATGATTTAATTAATAATAATATTAACTTTCTTGACTTAAAAATCAATATTAATAATAATTATAAATTAATTTTTGATATTTATGATAAGAGATTTGATTTTCCATTTAAAGTAAATATTTTTACCAATTATGCTTCATGTTTACATAAATCTGTATATAAAAATATAATTATCAATTATCTACATCGTATAAAATACTTATGCTCAGATGTAAATAAAAACAAAAATATTAGATTTATTCGAGATCAAGCAAAAATATATGGTTATCCAATTTTTATGATAAATTCAATTATCAACTCTTTTAAATAACATTTATTATATCATTTAATTATTAACACTGTATGTAATAAATTTTTGTTTTAATGTGCGATAACATATAACAATAGATATAATATTACAATTATAACATACATTAATACAATTATAACATATTAGGAAATTTAAAATTTGATTGAACATTGTATACACTCTGTATAGTATGTGATTGTGCGTTGCCGATCACATATGTTTAGGGTGTCTTTGATGAGCAGTTTTTATACATTTATAATTTAACTTATACAATAAAACATAAAATTATACATGGATAACATTGGTTATTATAACTCACAAACATATCTATTTGCAAAGTGTATAAATATATATATAGTTTTTTATTTTTATCTATGAAATTAAATTTAATGAGTATTTTTAATTACTGCATAGCATAAATTTTATTGAAGCACAGTAGTAATAATAATAATTATTTAATTTGATATTAAATTAATCTCTGAAATCTAAAATATAATTAAGTATAAGTATAAACAATACATTAATTATTTAATAACAAGTCTAAAATATATTTCAGTAGAAGAAACAATAAAAAATTAATAATTTAATTATAAGTTTATAATATATATCAGTGGTTTAAAACAGCTGGCAGCATAGCACTTTGTTTTAAAATAATATCTCTTTTACAAAATATACTCTTGTTAAGAATATCTGAAATGCTGTGCAGGATGAATAAATTCTGTGTATATTTATTCATATTGTAGGATTTTATTCGAATTTAATGTAAAAACTACAAGGAAGTATTGTTTATTAGAATTTATATATTGATTAAATCTAATGAAGTGATAATGTTAATAATAATATGGATATGTAACTAAATATTAATTATGAATAATTATAATACCAACAGATGGCGACACTTTACGTTTTAGTTAGTTGATGATATTATAGATATTATTTTTAATTTAACTATAGAGGGAGCTATTGCTTGTATATTAATTTTACTTTCAGGAATTAAAATTAGATGGAGTAATTATATATTCACGGATATAATTTTGTTATAAGAGTATTATCAACAGAATAGTTTTGTGTGTTTTTGAATTATTTTGTGTTGGAGTGTCATTGATCGAGTTGTGTTTTAAAAAAAAAAATGAGCTCTCAACTTGTCTTTCAAATCATTTCTCTCAACTCGACTCGAATGTCAACATGTTTGATACGTGCCATGTGGAATTGATCATTATGCAGAAGTTGATATATTTTGAGGATTCTGTATCATTCTTGTGAGTAAAACATTTTTTCTACAATTTAAGGGTTCTAATTTCAAATATTATTTCAAAAATGATATCTCGTGGTAATTTAGTGTGGTGATTTATAAAGATTTTAGGATAATCGTTGTAAGTGATATATTATATATTTCTTAATGGTTTTTTATTTACATTTTACATATTTCCAATTTTAAATTTTTCCAATTGTTGTCTGGTAATAATTCAGTATACTTGGCTGATTCTACTGTTCTTAGCATCATGCCAGTAGAATTATGAAATACTGAATTATTTTTAAAACACATGTGGGTGCAGCCAAGCTGACGAGTACATCCACATATGTTTTTTCATATCCAATTCTTGATTGGTTCTCTTGTGGTCCAGTTTTTCCACTGAATAATGTTCATAATTAATTTATTAATCCATTTGTGTTTACTTAATAGCAACTCCAATTTATAATTTTCCCCCTTTCTCTCTCTTTCTTTTTAATTGTTCTTCAGGTATGAGTAAATTTGGCTAATTACCATTGAAGCACATGCTAAGGTAATTTTATGATTGCACAAGTTAATTATTAGCTATGTGGTATTCTGATTACACAATATCATTAATTATCTCTTTGAAGATTTTAGTAGAATGATATTAGAACTTGATATGTTTTTGAAATTCATAGATCTTATAATTATATATATATATATATATATATATATATATATATATATACAAAATATATCTTAATATATATATATATATATATATATATATATATATTAAGATATATTTTGTAGAGAATTTAATTTCCTTTATTTTAAAAAAGGAAACATGGAAATCCGTTAAATATTAAACAAAAGTTATCGTAGTAAAACAGCTGGAAAACAATGCTTCGAGATAACCGAGTTTAAAGTTTTGTTCTTCGCAGGTATCGTCGGTTCGCGGATCAACATTTACGGCTCGTACGACTGCAATTTTAGGACTTTTCTTATCGGACCAACTGTACGATATTCTTAAGCGTTAAAACATATTAAAGTAATAGTAACAAAAAAAGCATTTTTTCATCATTTCAAACCTATCTGTTTAATTTAAGAATTTATGCTACCATATATTTTCCCAATATTTTACCAATTTTATTTACAAGATAAATATTTCCTGTCTAATTTGTTCAAATCTACAATCAGAACCCTTATTTACAAAGATGTTGAAAAAGAAGTTACAATTCAATTGGAAAAATAACTCATTTTCAGTAATAGACGAATGATGGAGATATTTTAAACAATATTAATGCAATTAAAACTTTTTTTTAATTTAACTGGATTTTAATGGTCTTAAAAAACTCTCAATCATTTTCCACATAGCATGTGTATAAATAGTTTCTCATAACTTATGCTCCAAATTTGTGTTTTAAGCCTTTACTCTGGGAAAAAAAAATAATGCATTTTTTTTTTTAAATAATACTCGCATGTCAGATTTCTTTACATTGTTGATTATACTAAAATTTTCTTTTAATTAGTGGTCATAGTATGTGGTACATCTGGGTCTATAGTAGTATATATGTAGTATCTGTACATCCTATAACTATAAATTTAAGACAAGCGATATTTTTTTCGTTTTGGTACTTGATTTTTCATTGAAACAGATCTACTTTTTTAAAAACTTTCCTATCGTTCCACGAATCTAAGAAGCGTTTTTAATTTTTTAATTTTCTGCTTTTAAATAAGTGAGATGAGTATTAAATTTTGAACAATACAGCAAGAATTTCACGATAAAAGGAGCATGAGTATAAAAAGTAAAGTAAGTATATTAATAGTAAAGTTATTAATTGTAATAGTATTTGTAACATGGCTAATTATAATAATTTCGCAATCCATTTTCAATACTACTCTTCTTACCTAGAGTGTCCATTGACGATTATTTTCGAAGGATGATAATTAGTTGTGTAAGCAGTCTCTTGTTTGTCACATTACGTTGAAACGTTCCTTACAACGGAGATACAACAACGGAGAAAACAGCAGTTTGTTGAGCCAAATCTACATTTTTTTTCTAAATTATATTTCTTTTATTTATTTATTAAACTATATACAAGAAAATGAAATTTTAATTATTCGGAGGCTGCATTTATGTATTAGACATTAAAATTCTATATTGCTGAGCGAAAAAAGAATAATACGGCATTTTCCGAAATTGTAGAAGAAATAGGACTGGCTAGTATGAGCAGACACATCAGAATAGAAGAAAATGACCAACTATCTACATTATAAATTAAAAAAATAATAATAAATATTTCTGAGAATTTTTGTAGTTCAGCTTAGTTCAGCACCTCGAATACATAGTGTGGAAACTGGCTATCCCTGTAATGCTTTAAAAAGTGCAAAAAAATTGTAACCGATAAATGTACAACGATGCTGTACGATAATAGCGCGATCGTACCGACATCTGCTAGCTCTTTTCAACATAAACGTCGTATTGCAAACATTTTTTAAATATCATATGTATTTTGAACAGTTATAAGCTGATAATCAAGCAATTTTAAGCAATTTTAACTATTAAAATTACATCGGAACTATCACTTTATTGATATGATAAAGTTACGTTAGCTTTATATGTTTGTAAAATATTTTTATGCATTTTAATTATTTGTGCATTTAAATGACAGGACTTTGTTTACTCAAGTATAGTCTTATGATAATTGTGCTAGTTTATATGTAAAATATAAAGTTTGAACCAGCAACTCGCGTGGTTATTGCAAATATTTTGAGGAGTTACAAAACCATAAAAAAACATTGTAAAACATGTTGTAATACAGATAAAAAACAAACAAACAACATTCATTTATTTTTCACAATTTGTGTGAGTACGTTTAGCAAAAATCTTTCCTATTTGCATTTTTGCTATCAGGGAATTATACCCAAATTTTATCCATTCATAGCAGGTTCTTATTAATCTGGTGTATATATCAGAGTAAGGGTACATGAACATAATATGGAGTAAATGTGCCAGTAATGAATGCTTTTAAGGATTTTTTTTTTTTTAATTTAAGTATTTAAAATACCTACCACCAACCGAAAAGTTTTCTCACTTTGATTATTATACAATGTTTAAGTTGAAAAGAGCTAGCAGATGTCGCTGCGATCGACCAATTATTGTTCAGCATCGTTGTACATTTATCGGATTCAATTTTTTAGTACTATTTTGTAGCCGGTTTCCACACTATTTATTCTAGGAGATGTTGTTATATTGCTGAGAAAACTAGACATATACTCTACAAGAATCTTGGCAGGGTCTCGCAAAAAATGCAGATAACCGTGAATAAGTAAGATATACCTTATTTGGTACTACGTAAGTATTGTTTTGCAGACTGTTAGTCTTCTCGAATAGTTATCTTACCGAACTCCAATATAGATGTAACCTTCGGAATTTTATATTTGAGACAAAATATTGGAAAAACATATACAAATTGAAAAGTATATATAATACATTCAAAAACAACTTTAATGGATAGAAGATTTGAATAATTTAATAGGAAATTTAAATTTGTACGTTATAAGAATCTTATTTTTATAAAACGCACACACACACATGCAGGCACACGTACACAGACACCCTCCTCCATATATATATATACACATATATATATATTATAAAATAAAAGAAATTTTGTCTTTCAGAGTCCACCTGAACTGCAGAAAATACATTTCAATGTGCATAAATACAGTTAAACAAGTAGAATGAATTCCTGGATTTTGTTTATTTATTTGTTTTGTAGTCTGACGTAAAGCGATTACTAATCTATAGATTAAAACTCGTGTATGTAAACAATGTGACTTCTGAAACTATAATCCAAGGTAATCATGTCTTCATCGCTATTTTTTCAAAGCAACATTTATTACCTAAAGAAGAAAGAAAAACTGATCTATTGCAGAACACTCAAAACATGAAGGAAAAAAAAGAACAAAAATTTGACTGTTTAGATATTTAAAATTAAGAAGTGCTGATAAATGTCATGAAATAGAAAATAGAAAATAGCAAAATATAAATGTAAAAAAGTAAGGTTTTTTATACCGTTAGTACATTGAAGGTGATATAAAATTTATCGTGCTCAATATTAGCTTATCAACGACTTATTTATGGATTTTCATGTATGAATTTTTACTATCGATGAAGGAAAAAAAAAGCGTTATGTTGTTATTTTATGTTATTTTATGTTATTGTATCTTCAAATTTATTGAAACCCAAAAATGTGAATCTGAAGATTGATGCAATATCCAAATAAATTTTAGCTCATGTGCAACGTGTTTTTCAAGATCAAGAGTAAAAATTTACATTTAGAATAAATGGAGAATAAAATATGTAATCGAAGAATAATTGGGATTGGCACTGACGTGTGAAAAACATAAATATAAATTAATTAAATATTAATTTAATTTTTCAATAACGAATTTAACAAGTAATTTTAATGTGCCTTCTAAAATTTCCTTTTGTATGTGTAATACATGTATAGTGGCCCTTGGAAAAGTTATCCCCGAGACCCAATTTGGCTTACTGCTTCGCTGTCAGAGTGTCCCGGAACTCCACGTACAAACTGGAAGAGGAGGTGATAAACACGCGCTCTTCTTTTTCGTTCGTGCCCTTTTTTCTTAACCAAAGACCACCCGATTTCGATCAATTCCTTTTTTACCCCCCAAAAAATTGTGTTTTTTTCTTTTTAAATACCAAATCAAAATGTTCTTGCCAACTATCGATCGTTGCATTTAATCAAAACTTTTCTTTATTGCACCACATTTATTGTCCAAAATGCCAATAAAGATGTGGTGAGAGAGTGGAAGTACACTGGCCTCCAAAAGTTAAGGTACAACCAGTATCTAATTTGAAAACAAATTAACGTAAAAACACGAAACATAGAAGAATTGTGGTTTAAAGAGTTATTTATCGAATTTTACTTAATTTTAACATCAAGCATGATTTAGAAATAAAAAATTGCATTGTTTTGCAAAAAAATAAATGACAGTTTTTTGTGAAGAAAAATTGTAATAAACGGATTTTAATAAGCCATGTCTCAAACTCTACTTGTAAAGCATTTGTGGTATTGATTTTCTATACTGTCAATTAAGTTATCAGACATTGGAATGGGAAACAATGACCATACATGCAATGCTTGTTCCAGCTCATTTAACGACACTGGAGGAGGACTTATGGCAACCACCTGTTTGCCGAGATAGTCTCAAAGATGCTCTTTCGGATTAAGGCCTGAAGATTGAGCTGACCATTCCATTCGAAACCTTGGTACTCAAGATATTCATCAGCGACTTTAGCTTAATGCGATCGGGCATTGTGATTCATTAAAATTAATTCGTCACCAATAGCATCAGCATACGGTGTGACAAACGGAACAAGGATCTCATACCAATATTTCACAGCAGTCAGAGTTCTTCCATGGCACACATGGAGGTTACCGTGACCACCAGACACTTTTCAGCTGAAAGCATGACTCCACTCTAACGATATCCTCTATAACTGTCTCTTTCAACAATCTTACATAGTTAGAATCTGATGCCTTGTTCTCTCCAGATCAGGATGCGAACTGAATCACTCTCCAAAGCAAAACGGGGCTCGTCTCTGTACGGAAGCCCATTGATGTATTTTCCAGGTAACGTGCCCTCTTGGTCAACATGAACAGGCACTTCTGTGTTGTCGATCACATTCAACGGGTTGTCTTGAATATAGTTCTTAATTGCGAAGACGTATGTGCGCAGTAGTAGCAAATATTGCCATCCCTGTTGCGTTACGATGATCTGAAATGAGCGGAACCACAGCAGTGAGCCTGTTTTTTGGGCCAAAACATGAATCGATCTTGTGCAGGGGTTAACTCGTGACTGGTCTGGAACAAGTCATCTGGATACTGAATTTTTGGATTCAAATTAATCCCACAGTCTTTGGACAAACTGAGAGACGTCTAGCATCACCAGCTTGTGATAACCCCATTTCCATCCATCGCATTACCCGCCATCTTAACGAATCAAGAAAACGGCATTTCCTAGATATGGCCAATATTATTTTAGAACCAATTATTCAAGGTCAACAAGCATGCATAAAAAAGTTTCATACAAATTCCCAAAGTGGGATGCTCGTAGTTTCTCTGGACTGTCATATAAGTGCCTAATTCTTAAAGAATAGAGATGGGCATAATTTTTTCATAAGGTTTTATTGAAATTATTTATGCTTATTCATAAACATTGTATTTTTAACTTTATTTTCATTCTTTTAATAGTGAACCTCAAAAAACTGGTTTTGTACCTTATCTTTTGGAGCAAGACATACCCAAGTGATCATAACTGCGCTAGGACTAAATTATAGACTTATAGATTAAAAATGATTGTTTAATGTAAAGTAAGAGAATGAAAACAGGAATTCTATAAAGTAGTATTATTTTTTGCGTAATTCATTATTTCATAGTCTGTAAAATTTATGAATTTGAACATTTTAGAAGGAAAATGGATAACTGAAAAATATTTATTTCAAGTAATAATATT
Source organism: Maratus michaelseni (assembly GCA_963931845.1). NCBI lineage: Eukaryota > Metazoa > Arthropoda > Arachnida > Araneae > Salticidae > Maratus > Maratus michaelseni. Next base: position 184,076,408 of record OZ007591.1, read on the forward strand.
TTGCTTTTATTCATTAATTAGAAATAAACTTCAGTGAAATAATAGGAAACACATTTCAAGTTAAATTTTTGAATTATTGATGATTTTCAAAGACATGAGAAAACGAGTTTTCTTTTTACGGAGGAAAATATTTTTATAGAAAGACAAATATATTCGTCTAAATCTAAATAATCGATTTTTGCAATTAATTAAAAATTTATTTTTTTCACCAATTTTGTCGTTTGAAGTAGCACAGAAATATGGAAGAGTTTAGAGAAGGTGAGAACAACAATAAGTAATCACAACTGTCACTTTATTCAAGGATTACATTAGACTTTAAAAATGTTGGTTTAAATGTATTGGCGTCTTATATTAGATACTAGCATGCTACGCCCGCTGCGCTGGGCCATTTTTCTAAATGTACCTTAAATCAAACGAAATGGCTTTGTATTTTAGTGGAATGTGGATCTTCACCTACAAATACTACCTTAGTAAATATTTTCAAATGAACCTTGAATCAAACGAATTATATCAATGGATTTGAGCATGTATTTTAAAGCAATAGGGACCTTCACCTGAATTCTCCTTCAATATTGCTGTAAACGATGTGAACGACATTGCGTTATATATCATACAAAATGGACAAAATTTGGCCTAAAAGAAGCAACTGATTTAGTTGATCATTTTAGTAGAGTTTGGTAGGGAAATGAGGCCATTATGAGATTATGACAACAGGAACTAACATGTTCTCTAGTCAACATACTACTAAAAGAGAAAACATTACAAAGATTGCATAGATTGACCATTGAACTTAAATAATTTTCGGGTGATTCATTTTCGTTTGTAAGTTCTTGAACTCCGTCTCCCTCTCTTGTCTCCATGTGAGATTCTGGTAACGTAAGTACAATCTCACTCTATGTTACGTTATATTTCGCAATATACGTCCTCTTCTGGCCTACTACGGTTTTTCATCTTTCGATTCCAGCAGAGTAAATACAGTGAAAATTGTAATAAATTGTTTGCACATAAAGAACAGTGTTTAACTTTCATATTTAAAAAAATGGTGAAACATAAAAAAGTGAATTTTTAAAGCTGAATATGAATAAAATTAAAATGACGCCATTTTCACTGTCTTTCCATTTTTTAGGCCAGTTGCATTCGTGTAACCGTTAATCTGAAAAAAAAAAAAAAACAATGATTAACTCTGGTCGAAGAATAAACCTCTAGTTTGTATCCAATAAAATCTTCATAATCTTCCATAATATTGCCGATATCTAAGTTAGGCGTCAAACATTAAAAGTGCTTGAAACGATATGGTTGCTAATGTACCAGAGTTAGTTACAAAACGAAGTTATTTACGCGCAAAGCTATGTTCCATTAAATAATGTCAAATTACTGTTAATTCAATTATATATTTTTCATTAACAAAATTCTATACCTTAAATAAAACTGACAATGATAAAGTTAGTTATACAAAATGTTTAGTAATATAAATTTTGGTGAATACTTAAACCGACGATTTTTTTGCATATCTCTAAAGAGCATAATAACACGAAGAAATAAATTCATTTCGCACTATGTTTAGCTGCTAGGGCTGTGTGTAGGTCTAAAAGGCTTTATAATGATCGAAAATTTATCTAATCAGAATTTCAGGTACTCGTTTTTTCTTATCCAGCCTGAAATGATAAATCGACAAATATTATTTATTCCATCCACATTACAAAGTTTTTCCGTACATTGAAAGTGCCAAAAAAGTGGCTGAGTTGTTTTGCTCTCAAAACTGGCATACGGGAAGTGCTGGGTTCACCCCCCGGTCACGCTCGTTGACCTAACCGTTCGGAGTTTTCCGTGGTTTTCTCCGAACCTTGCCGTAAATACGGGTTAGGATCGCTTAGGAGGGCCCCTCCCATGGAGGGCACCCTCCCCAGGGTCTATATCCCTCGTGTAGATAATCAGCCGTCATAAAATCAACCAACGGTACATTGGAAGCATTGCTTTTTTTGGTAAAACTTTGCTTCCTAATGAAAAAATCCCATAAATTTAGCAATCGCTAATTTTAAAAGTCGTCTAATCTTCTGTAATCTGAATCGTCGTCCAGAGTAACCTTCAAACATAAATGAAACATCCAACAATACAGTAAAAATGCCAACTGGCAAGTGACCGAAATACGGACAATAGTCCAATGTATTTTAAAAACCTTCCTGAATGAAGAGAAGATATGCAGGAAAAACTAAAAAGAAATGACGAATCAAAAAGGGCATCGAAAATTTATTTCAGCAAACAGTTTTTATTGCAAAATGTAGCCTTTTGTGATAGTAATAACGCATAACTGCACACATCTCCTTAAGAATATTCTTTGGTTCCTAACTTTTGAAACAGTGAATACTTCTATTAGTGAAATTGGCGATATATTAAAAAAATAATAAAATAAAAATAAAAGAATAGACAATATTCGCTGGTCTGAGTTCGAGGCTATAAAAATAATATGTTTGGTGAAAACAATCCGGCATGTTTCCGTAGTAAATTTTTAAATATCTAAAATTTAACTATTTTACAATATGTGTTTGAGTGGCAGACGTTTGCTAAAATTTAAATATTTGATCCTATATTCATAACAATAACTGCTATTTATATATTTTGCATTTGAATATAAAAATTTACTCCAAAAAGGATCTTGTATGCACGAAAAAACACTATTATTGCTAATACCGCTCAAGCTGATGTCACGGTTATGAATTTTTGGCTTAAAATCACATTGCTTGGTGACAACAGTAAAATCAAAACCGTAAATAAACAAATAACATGTTAACTCATAAATGCAGTCATTTTTACAATTATATTTGCTAGTTCCTCCTGTAAGACACATGATAGTGGAGTTATATAAAAAAAAAATAACAGAAAGAAAAAACGAAAAAAAAATAGTCATATTTTATTAAATCAAATTATCAGATGCATCTTTGTTAACCTGACGCAAACGATAAATCGCCAAATATTGACTTAATCTGAATTGTAATCTCATGCATTGCAAATATTTTTAAGCATTACAAACATTCCTTTGGGATTTAAACTAAATATTATGCCTCATTAAAACGTTTTTTTTCTTTTTTTTTCTTTTTTTTTGCGGGAAGGTGGGGGGGGGGGGGAGGATTTTAAATAAAATTAATAACAGAATTTTTCTTTTATTTTTCTATGTGTTTGCATTATTTTCTGATATAGCCGTTTCAAGTCTTTCGCCAACGATAATGGTCGCCAAAAATGACCTATGGTAACCTTATCGTCCAAAATAACAGAACATTCCATCATAATTATATAACTAATATACGTAGAACTATGTGGTATATATACTAAAACCTTCCCTGAAAAATGATCTATCCAACAGTGCAAGTTCCATGAAATTCCATTCAGCAGAACTCGAGTTATAAAGGAACGTAACGAAATTTCCGTTTGTGTTTTATATATATAGTAGATAGATTACAAGCCGGTGCTTACAGAAATTATTTCCGAAATGCTACATAAGAAGCGGAAAGAGAATTTTTGTTAAATATGCGGCTTGAAGAATGCTTCTTCAATCATAATTAAATCAAATAAATATGCCAAAATTGATGCATAAAACATAATTTTCTTCCGATTTTATGAAAGTTCTTTCCATTTTATGGAGTGTTTTTGAAAATATTTGCTACATATTTCCTCCCTTTGCATACAAATTTTTTAAACTTCTTTTCTTTTTTAAATTTTTCTATTAACAGAATAACGTGGAACAAAATGCCGGGAGGTGTAAGATTTTAGAACAGATGTGTCTGTAATCTGCTGGCAAGGCTGCACTTTTTAAAATGGAGAATATGAACATCAAATAAGTGAAAATAAAAATGTCAGAACACCACTCACAAGAGATTTGAAAAAAGATATTAATATAAAAAGCGAGATAAAATGTAACAAGTAAGAAATATTAGAAGTCTCAAATGTAACTTTTTACCGATTTTTTTCAAAATGAAGAACTGAAACAAATTGCTACTCTTTTCGTCAAGGAAGCTCCACCCTCCCCATAAACCTCCGTTTAAGATAGTTTTTGAACACATGATCCTATAAAGAAAAATATAATTAAAATTGTTATGAGCGTGGGGGGGGGGGGGGAAGAAGGGGGTTCAGGTATCAGGGCAAACCTGAGGAAAAACTCTTAGTTCCTTTTTCTGTTAGTGTTTAAACATTTTAAGCTACGTGAGAAGAATACATATTTGTATTATATTTTATGAAAATCATCAGATAAAAGAAAATTTAGCTAATTGAAATTGAAGATACAAGGAGGGGCAATTGCCCTCACTTGGTTCCCCTTCTGGGAACATATGATTGGTAATATCTTTATTTCAAGCAATTGTATTGTGTTTTTATTTATAATATAAAAATGCATCAGGAAAATAAAAGGAAAAATCTTTTCAAAATAAGTTTCTGAATTATTCATGACTTTCAGAGAAGAGATGTGATAAATCGATTCCCTTTTTTTTTTTTTTCATCGAAAAAGGTTTCTCTGAAAAACCCATTGTTGCTTTTAATCAAACATTTCTTTCTATATCGCACCACTTTTGTCATCGAAAATCCCACAAAGGTATGGAGGGAAAGGAGTAGGGGGGGGGGATACAACAACTGATCATAACTGTTACTTTATTCAAGGACTAAATTATATCCTTTCAAAATGTTGGCTGAAAAGTAATGGAGTCTGATATTATGATTTTTATTGAGGAAATATTTCCGTACTGACACATAAGTGGGAACACCACTCGCAAGAAATTTTTTTTTAATATGTTAACAAAAAAACAAGCCAAAAATGTAATAAATATGAAATATTAGAATTCCAAAAGTAAATATCCACCAGAATTTTTCAAAATAAAGAATTGAAGCAAATTACCACCCCATTCGTGAAGGAAATTTCGACTTCGCCTGAAACCTTCTTTTAAGATAGTTTTTGAACACATGATCTTATAAAGAAATACAAAAATAAAAATTGTAATTAGTGGGGGTGAGGGGGGAGTTACGGATCAGGGAACACCTAAAGAAAAATCCTTAGTTCCTTTTACTGTTAGTATTCAATTATTTTAAGCTACGATCCAGCTAAAAATGAACTGCAGTGAAACTACAAAAAAAAAAAAAAATGCTGCAGTAAATTTGTAGTTATGTCGACTTCAAAAAAACTGCAGGGATTTGTGCCAAATCACCGCAGTTTTCCAACTGCATTTTAACTGCACACGTGCTGCAGTAAATTTGTAGTTATGTCGACTTCAAAAAAACTGTAGGGATTTGTGCCAAATCACCGCAGACTTCCAACTGCATTTTAACTACACACTTACTGCAGTAAATGTGTAGTTATGTCGACTTAAAAAAAATTGCAATAGTAGAGGAAAAGTGGGGGTCCGATCCCGGGTGGCGGGCTGTGGACACGGAGGAGGGAGGAGGGAGGGCTGCCCACCGCTCGAAGTGTCCTCCTCCATGCCCACATGCCCACCGCTCGAAGTGCAGCACCTGCCCAACTGCCCTCCACCCGAACTGCAGCACCTGCCCACCGCTCGAAGTGTCCTCCACCACCTAAGATAAGGATTTCTACTATAAGATAAGGGGATTAATGTTAATTAATTTTAATTGGGGAACATAGAAATTTTTTCGAAGCAAATTTTTTTTTCAACAAGAGTACGCAGTTTGAATAGGAGTGTATGCAGTAGAAGTGAATGAATAATTAAAAATAATAATTAAAAAGGGTCATAAATTTTAATTGGGAAATTTGAGAATTTCCTACAAGAGTACGAGGTGTGTTTCAACGGATTTATTTTAGTAAATTAGAAATTTAATTAATTTTAATTGGAGAACTTAGAAATTTTTCGAAGCCATTTTTTTTTTTCGCGGAGAATTTTCTACTAGAATACGAGGTGTGTTTCAAGGGATTTATTTTAGCGAATTAGAAATTTAATTAATTTTAATTGGAGAACTTAGAAATTTTTCGAAGCAATTTTTTTTTTTTTCAACGAGAGTAGGGTATTCCAAATATATGTTAGAATATATTACAGGTGAATTTTAAAAGTCAATAATGATTTAATTAAAAAGGGTCATTAATTAATTTTAATTGGCGGACTTCAACATTTTTAGGACAAACAGGTGCGTTTTAATGAATACGATACAGTTTATGGTAAAAAATACAGGGTCCCATATGAATTATACTGCACTCAATTCTAATAGCTCCCCCCCCCTCCCCCTCCCCCTCCCCCTCCCCTTTTTACCCAGAGGAGCCCTTCGATAGACTAACAATACACACATAAAAAATATAGAAAAATATAGATTGGTACAAAAGAAGAATTTTAACGTATATAAAACAAAAAATAAACAAGAATGAAAAATCATGCATATCGTCCCAATTCATGAATCACTTTCCAACATTGTCGAAGTGCTATGTGAACAAAATATAATTTTACCATCTAGTGCATAGTGAATTAAAATAGTGAACAGAACCCCTTTTGAAATAAAAAGAGGCCCTTCACGAAAAATCCAATGAGTTATTATGGAAACCCTTCAGTTCATTCACCCCTTCGAAGTGTGAACTCGCATTAGGCTATAGGGTGCCTTCATAAAATAAATGAGACACGTGCCCTATTCGAATAAAAAAAGTCCTTCACAAAAATTGTAGGGGTCCCCTTTTGGAATAAAAAGGACCCCTTCACAAAAATCCAATTATACATAAGATCCCTTTCTAATATCAGGTAATTTACACTTTACCCCTTTTTTTTTTTCAATTCAAGTTAGGCTAAAAGTACAGCTTACACATCGATAGATTCAAAATATAGAAATATTTCAAAAGAAACTAGAAAAAGGTTAAGATTTAATCCCTGCTCATAAAATAATGCGACTACACAGTGTCCTTCACAAATAATATAACCCTATTCGAATCCAACCGTCCCTTCACAAAATAAATCCAATAGATTCATGTTATTTTATGGCGACAGAAATACGAGAGACCTTTCATAAAAATCTAAGATCACTGTTTGAATGAAAAGGCTTTCTTCAGAATGCACCCTGTAAAAATATTTTAAGAAATAGACTGCTATTCTCAAATGAATACGAATTCATGCAATATAAAAATAGGTTTTACACGAATACATTTTTAGTATAACGTTCAAAATATAGATTTTAGAAAAAAGATCCATGTTTTACCAAATGTATCATACAAATCTGTAAAATAGGGTAGAGCGTTTCATGAAAAATAATTGAATTTCGAATGATTATGCTTTAAAAAACATATATTTATAACGAAAACTAAGAAATGAATGTTACCCCTTGGTACACATCTTCAATAGACATATCGCTGAGTCATATTAGCAGATAAGCGAAGATCTTGCTTTGACTTGATTCCTTTCTTAGATTATGAATCACTCGCGTTAAGAAATGCCTGACACATTTTTTTCTAGGCAAATGTACGAAATTAGCTATATTGTATTCCATTTATTAATATGTTAAGTTTTAAAATGCTTCAATAAAAATAATAACTAAGAAATAAAATTAAAAATGATCATTAATTAATTTTAATTGGCGAATTTCAACATTTTTGGTCCAAACAGACGGGTTTTAAGGAATTCGATATAGGTTATGGTAAAAAATATAGGGTCCCGTATGAATTATACTGTACTCAATTGAATAGCTCCCCCCCTCCCCCTCCCTTTTTTACCCAGAGGGGCCCTTCGATAGACTAACAATACACACTTCCAAAAGTATAGAGTACTATAAAAAGAATTTTAACGTATATGTAAATAAACAAGTATGTAAAATCAGGCATAGCGGTATAATTCATGAATCACTTTCCAACATTATCGAAATGGTATGCGAACAAAGTATAATTTTACCATCGAGTGCATAGTGAATTAAAAATAGTGAACCGATCCCCTTTAGAATAAAAAGGCGCCCTTTACAAAAATCTAATTATGCATAAGACCCCTTCCTAAAATCAGATAATTTACACCTTACCTTTTTTTAAAATTCAAGTTAGGTTAAAAGTACAACTTACACATCGATAGGTTCAAAATACAGGGACCCTTCGAAAGAAACTGGAAACAGTTATAGGTATTAAGCTACCTTCATAAAATAATGTGACTATGTGTGTCCCAGGGCCCTTCACAAAATAAATGAGATACGTACCCTATTCGAAAGAGTCCTTCACAAAAAAAATTGTAGGAGGCGCCTTCACAAAAATTGAAATGTGTGTTAGAGGAATCATATGATATAAGAAAATAATTAATATATTTTTTTAACTGGGCCCTCCTCCGCCCGCTATTTTTTTATATAGCGCCCCAGTATTTTTTCAGCAAACTCTTTTTTAATTCAATGTTTCATATATGAAAACTGTTAGGCTCATATGAAAAATTAGCCCTTAGACGAAATAAATGCAGCTTATGAAGTAAATAATAGTTATTATTTTTTACTAAAATCATTCAGAATTAATATCTAATTTTTAACTATTAATTATCTAATGTTTTATATGTGAAAATTAAATTTTCTAAAATTTCCATGATACACAAGTCCAGACAGGCTTTCTTATCGCTATTGTCATCAGAGGTAATCCCAATACTGAGTCATTCATAACAGATTGTATGAAGCCCGGTTTAAGGGCTTTTCTCAAATCCAAAACAGGCTACTTTCTCACACGTTTTTAAATTTCATTTATGATCGCAAATGCATGATATTGGCAGATTTCCTTTTTCAGAAACTATATGTAATCGAAACATTTTTTTCATTTTTTTTTTTTTTTTATAATTCTTCAAAAGATATGAATAAAGCACATATGTTTTACACTGAATACATTATTTAGCATAGCATGCGAATAAGATATAGGAACTTTTCGAATAAACGTTACTAACACATTCTAACATATAAGAAATAATCGCATGCCTCAGATTTTTTTTTTTTACTAGTGTATCAATAACACTTTTTAGCTCACAGGCTATCAAAGCCTGAGAGCTTATGTGCCCGCCGGTTCTGTATGTACGTACGTATGTATGTACGTAACGCGATAACTCTTGATAGAACTAACCGTTTTACTTTAAATTTTGTTTATAGGTACCTTGTGATAAGGCGCTTTCCTGATTAGTTTTGGAGGTTCATTGGTTAAGCATAAAGGGGGGAAACGGGGGGCTAACCCCCCATAATTTAGATAAATAGGTTTTTCATGCAGAATTATCCCATTTTCTTCAAATTTTGTATATAGGTTCATTTTGATAATGCGCTTCTGTCAATAGTTTTGGGGGTTCATTGGTTAAGTATAAAGGGGGAAAGGGGGGATACTCCCCCTAATTTAGATAAATGAGTTTTTCATGCAGAATTATCCGATTTTCTTCAAATTTTGTATATAGTTTCATTGTGATAATGCGCTTCTCTGAAGTTTTTTGGGGGTTCATTGGTTAAGTATAAAGGGGGTAAGGGGGTGTTAATCCTCCCTTAATTTAGATAAATGGGTTTTTCATGCAGAATGATTCGATTTTCTTCAAATTTTGTATATATATTCATTGTAATTAGAGACTTCCCTGATTTGTTTAAGGGGTTCATTAGTTAACTATGAGGGGGGTAACGGGGGGATGACCCCCCCCCCTTAATATATTGTCGATCTCTTTCTTTTTCGAAGGGCATTAGTCTTTGAAATAAGATTATAATATACAGTTAGTGTGAATAGCCTGTGAGTTCAATGCCCTCAGTTTAACTGGGCAGTTTTCTTTTTTTTATTTTAATTAGAATTCAAAATAATATGATAGGAATGAAATATTTGTTTAAAATTTTGTGAGAAATCTATACGGTTTAGTTTTAGATCGACACTACCTTACATATTAATTAGTAAAACAAAATTCAATTTTATGCTTACGAATACAGAAATTTTAATAATACTGCTTGAAAAAGATTTTTAAGTAAACTATATTTCTGTTTATTGAAACTTTACACTAATATTTTCTCAAGAATTTATACTAACTGAAACAGTGACAATTAAAAAATATTAATTACTTATGCAAGAAATTATGTATTTGGAGGTTTGCCTTTTTCATTCAATATGTAAACTTATAGCATTGATTGCGTATGTTATGAAAAGAAAACATATGCAAATAATTTTACTTAAAATAAATACTTTAAGATTAGATTTTGCATTTAACTTACCCTATAATACATATGCAAAAATTTTATAACATAAATAGTTTACACCAATGTGATTATAACAGCACGAAAATAAATTCATGAATAATAATAAGTACAAACTATGTCACTATAATGTGGGCATATTTTAAACTGTAATAGGTTAACAGTTATATTATATGGCATAAAGATTTACATATGAATATATCATTCTACTCCGATATAAAATAAGCAATTTTAAAATAAAACATACATTATTAAAAACACAATTTAAAATAAAACATAATTATTAATAAAACATATATTATTAGGCTACAGCATGACCATAAATTAAAAGAGGTCCCTTTTTTTTTTCCTAAAGGGTTAATTTTTCTAAAGACCCCCTTTGAGCGTAGTGAGCAGAGCCGTCCTTAGCGAAAGCGAGGCCGAGTGCAAGAACTTTTGCGAGGCCCTTCACTTACAAACTTAATACTCTAACCATTCGTACCAATGTTGCCAGTTTAGTGAATTTTTATTCATCTACCAGAAATTTCCAATAATAATTTTGGCTTTATTTAATGACAGACATTTCGTGATTAAACAAAGTGATGCCATTTATTCATATACCAGAAATTTCGAAAAGGAATTTTTGCTTTATTTAATGACAGACAATAAATGATTAAATTAAGTGAAGGTAAATATTCGGAAATTCTGGTAGATATTTGGAATGAAAAAAATCCGCTAAATTGGCAACACTACTTCCTACAACGCAATCGCCTGTTGAAAAATGTTACGTGATATACATAGTGGCGCACCATGAATTAAGCTTTCTTTTTTTGGTCGGGGGGAGGGGATGTTACTATGTTTTAGTGGAGGTTTATATAGATTCGGGCCAATTTCTTTTCCTAATACTCGCACTATTCTTTTTTATGCAGATTTCGGTCAGGCCAGGGAATTTTTTCAAGCAGCATTTCTTTTTCTTTTTTTTTTTCTTTTGTAAATAAATGATATTGTTACAGTAGTTAAAAAGGAGAGACAGAGCATCCCATACTTTTTAATCGTGAAGTTGCCGCAGAAAGATGCGAAAGATAAACTGTTCGAGTTGGGATTGTGTTTACTTTTCGAATTTGAATACAAACTTTGAAATAAGGGGTCATCTACATATTAAACATTGTATCGATTTTGAATTTTCCAATGGTAGCACTCACTTTTGACACCATATTTAAGTTCACTTGGTCAACGCAACCCGTAAAAAGGCACCGATTGCAAACTCTTTCTTAAATCTTCGGGGATTAGATGTGTTAAAAGTTTGAGAATGCTAATGTTAATTCACGTGACAATATTTTATTTATTATCTTCACAAAAATCGTCTGACTGATTTTTTTTTTTTTTTTTATGCGATACAATGCATAGACTCAAAGATATTTCATGCATTTTTTTTTCAATTCAAGAAAATTTTTTTAATTATGAAAATTATTAATAAAATCATATTAAAAAAATTATGAATTATGATCGACATTAATTTCACTTAAAACGAAACACGGTTGTAAAAAACGTGGGTATGTAAGTGCACATCTCATCCAATGATTAGTTTTTGAGATACAGATAAATTTTACTTTGTGATGGCTCAAATTAAAGGGTCCATGTCCTGTTTGCACAGAAAGTAAAATGTTAGACATTAACCGAAAAAAAAATTATGGTGTTTTCTTACATACAAAGGGAATTTATTTTACATTAAAAGATTCTATATAGTTTTTCTGGTAACTAATTGGATGTTCTCGATACATCTCGTTGTAAAATATGTTTATTTTTCTAAATTTATGGAGACATATTTTCTTTTATATTCCTAACATATCTTCTTTTATAACTGTATAACTAAATGTAATTCCGTATACCATGGCTTGCGGCTGAATCTGAAAACGTTGTACTTTAAAAAATATTTGCTTAACCCCTTCAGGGACAAAGTACTCTTGTATCTAAAATATTGAAATGATTGATTGACACCAGGATTCACGAACGAATTGATTTTAAAATAAGTAAAAGCTTTTCCTCATGTACCTTATAAATTCAAAATTTGATTAATAAATTCTGGTGTCATTGTGGCATTTTGGGATTAAAATTAAGTGGTATATATAATATACCGGTGCCCTTCAAGGGGTTAAATATGTGTGCAATATTATTTAAAAAAATTTTAATTGCAGGATAATATTGGCAAACAAAGATCGGAAATTTTTGTAGGAATTGAGTGGAGTCGGGTCTGATTTTAATGATTTTTTGTCGGCTGAGGCCGGAAAGGAGATTTTGGCTTCTACAGCCGGTTCAGGATAGCTTTTTCTGGATATAGGTCTAAAAATTATGACCCATTCAGACATTCGTGAGCAGGCGATCAATGATCAGCCAAAATGATGCAAAATCAAACAATTTTTAAAACAATTTGGTGAAGAAATTAATTCCTTTCTGATGATTTAAACAGAAAAATAAATCAAAGATAAAGGCTAAAATATTCATATACACTGTAAAAAAAATTCCTGAGGTTACTAAAATTATTTTAGTAAATTTGTATTCCACAGAATTTTTTAGTAACCTGTATTATAAACAGGAATCGTTGCTAGCTGTTTTGTAGTCATTCTTACAGATTTTCTTGTAACTGAGTAAGAATACAAAAAATTTTTTAGTAATTGCAAGGATCAATGAGAAAAACTAAAATTTTTTTTAGTAGATCGATCCTTTTTTTTTTTTTTTTTCAGTGTACGTCCCACGGACTGACAGCAGGGCTGCCACTATCAAATATTTTTATATTTGTTTTGTACTACTATTTACAAAAAAAAAAAAAAAAAAAAAAAAAAAAATCTTTGTGGTAGATTCTTTTTAAAATTGTCATAGTACGGCAAAGACTTTTGAAAAATCACTATGAATGAAAAAAAAAATAGTCGCCACTTGCAGCAGTTTCTAATAAAAAAAATAAATTCATAGTCAAAGAATTAATCAATTAAATTACTTGACCAGAACACTTTATATTATGGCAGTAACGAATGCAACTTTTGACCTGTAAACTCTACTCTTTCTTTAATTGTAACCAATTTAAACTTTTGATTTAATTAGCAAATATTAAACATGTTAATATTTTTAATTTAATTAGAGAATTTAAATATAGGAAAAATATTTGAATTAAAATCTATATTTCCCAAAATTTTCTTTTTCCTTAAGAACTTTTAAAAACTTAACCTTTCATAATTTTTGGAGACTTTAAATTTTTAGTTTAGCCTCGGGGTCTGGGGGACAGGGTTTCAGCTCCCTGGCCTCCCCGTCGTGTTTATGAGATAGAACATGCGTATGCATGTGGGCAGGAACATCCATATTCGTATAATAAAAAGAGAAACTTGATTACACAAGAAAGAAAGCAAATCTATGTTGTCCATTTCAAATAGTCATTAAAATAATAGTGAGCAGTTTATCAGCATCATCATCATTAGTCTTAACAATTAACATTCAGTTTATATGGGCCTGACCAGATTTTTTTTATCGCCTGGTGCAGCCTAAGCTACAGTATAACAATGTCTACAGATTGAATAAAAGCTACAAGAAATCTATTCTCTTCTCGAGCGTCCACAACTTGCACCAAATATTTTATTGGTAAAAATTTTTACGTTTTTTAAATAAGCAAGTTTACACATATAAATTTTATTATGAAAAAAAAACCCTTAACAAAATAAATAACAAATATTTAGCTATTTTGCATTTTTTTCCCTCGGGCGCGAGGCCTTCCTAGGCGCGAGGCCCTGTGCGGCCGCACCTGTCGCACACCCCTAAGGACGGCTCTGGTAGTGAGACTAGTTTTATACGAATATATTTCAATATATATATATACTATAAAAAATTAATTAAGATACATACATATTTGCAGAATTATGAAAAAGAAATCACATTACCTCTTATTTTATATTCAGAAAACTTTAGAGGGTTCATTCCCCACCGAACTAACTTGATATATGCCTTAGAGAGATAACACATACTTATGCTTATCGCATGACTAATAAGTGTATCACCCCCTATTCACAAGTAGAATTTCGTGTAAAGTTCTTCTCAAATACATACAGACCCCTTTCTGACACATTTTTAAATTTATTTTTGTTCGCAAATGCATGAAATTGACAGATTTTCTTACTGAGTCACTATGTATTCGATACAAGTTTTTCATTTTTTGCTAAAGACAAAATATTATCAAAAGGTTTTAATTAAATAGGTTAATGAATCTAATTCGATACAAGTCTTGTTAAAACAGAGATTATAGTTAAAATACACATTAATTATACAGCATTACACTGTATTACACAATGCGCTACCTCACCTATATTATCACAGAATTACCTTCGATAAAATTTAGACTAACAATACACACCTAAAAATATATATACCGAGTACCCAGAAAATGATAGGAATGAATGAAAAATTTTAACATAAATTATAAAATAGGATCTACAGTAAGTGACAATATATAAATATGAAAGAAAAATCATGAATCATGGTATACTTTATGAAACACTTTCCAATGCTATGGGACTATCGTTAAGAATTTGAAATAAGTGAATTAGATTTAATAATTCATACTGGAAATGTATTTTTTTTTTAAAAATTAGTAGCTTCGCATACTTTTAAATCATTCAAGACATGTGATGAAGATTTAACCGCTGCAGAACGACTAAAAACTAGTATCTTAATGAATCGACCTATTTACGTCGGGTTCACAATTTTAGAGCTATCTAAATTATTAATGTTTCAGTTTCATTATGATTTTGTGAAGACGACATATGGAGAAAAAGCTCGGCTCTTATTCACCGACACCAATTCTCTGACATATCACATAGAGACTCTCGATATTTATAAGGATCTGGAGCACCATCATGATTTTTTCGACTTTTCTGAATACTCGAAATCCCATCGTCTAAACCGCACAAGTTTCGAACCCACAAACATATAATCAGACTTGTCATTTTATAACCACGACGCTAACCACAGGGCTAAGTGAGCCCGCGCTTATTTTATAGTCACCATGCTAACTATTGGGCTGATTAAGCCCCAGGTATTTTATACCCACCACGCTAACTACTGGGTTGAGTGAGCCCCAGGCTATTTTATACCCACCACGCTTACAGGGCTAAGTGAGCCCCCGCTTATTATATAGTCAACACGCTAACTACTGGGCTGATTAAGCCCCAGGTATTTTATACCCATCACGCTAACTACTGGGCTGAGTGAGCCCCAGGTTATTTAGTCGCATGAATATGATTTCCAAGGTATATGTCCTAACTTGATTTAGACCATTGCCTATAGTAAGATAAAGCTGCGAAGTAAATTGGTAAACTATATGTACATTTCCCATGAAAACTCACTTGTGTTTTCTTAAATATCTGCAGAAATCAGCATAGTTTATTAAAATTATATACATTCTCATTAGTTTATGAATCTACTAACTTGTAATATCTATATGGTAACTTGGATTATTAGTATTCCCACTTAAAAATTTCTTTTGTAGATTTAATATGATAAACACTAACATGAGACTGACTAAACTTTTACCGTTTTCATTTCAACTTAGTTTTAGGAAATTTATCTACATAGCTTTAAATTTTACTGTTTAGTAAGTCTATTATTTCAAAGTATTATTTTTTAGTTCTAATATTCAAAACATATTCATATCGTTTTACATAGTAAGTATCAAATTAATTTAAAGTCATATTAAAACAAAATATACATACAAATACTATTCTTACCTAACACGCCAGCTAGCTAAGCACCCAACCGTCTCACACCAAGGCTCTGAGAAAAGTGAATGCTTGTTCAGGGCCTTACCAGCTAATATAATCACTGATAAGACTTGATCACGTGACATGTGACGTCACTGTTTAAGTGATATCACGTGACCATGTGGTATCATTCAATACGTCACGAATGACGTCAGAGATCACTTGACTAGGTCATAAAAGAACCAATTGCTAATTGCAATTAACAATTTACCTTTAATTGATTTGTATAATATATATAGATAAATTAATACATGATTTTTCTATTATTTCGTAAAACAAGGTACATGTGCTATGTTTTACGAAATAATACATAGAAAAATCATAAAGCAATCGATAAGCATAAGTATGTGTTATCTCTCTAAGGCATATATCAAGTTAGTTCGGTGGGGAATGAATCCTCTAACGTTTTCTGAATATAAAATAAGAGGTAATGTGATTTCTTTTTCATAATTCTGCAAATATGTATGTATCTTAATTAATTTTTTATAGTATATATATATATTGAAATATATTCGTATAGAACTAGTCTCACTACGCTCAAAGGGGTCTTTAGAAAAATTAACCCTTTAGGAAAAAAAAAAGGGACCTCTTTTAATTTATGGTCATGCTGTAGCCTAATAATATATGTTTTATTAATAATTATGTTTTATTTTAAATTGTGTTTTTAATAATGTATGTTTTATTTTAAAATTGCTTATTTTATATCGGAGTAGAATGATATATTCATATGTAAATCTTTATGCCATATAATATAACTGTTAACCTATTACAGTTTAAAATATGCCCACATTATAGTGACATAGTTTGTACTTATTATTATTCATGAATTTATTTTCGTGCTGTTATAATCACATTGGTGTAAACTATTTATGTTATAAAATTTTTGCATATGTATTATAGGGTAAGTTAAATGCAAAATCTAATCTTAAAGTATTTATTTTAAGTAAAATTATTTGCATATGTTTTCTTTTCATAACATACGCAATCAATGCTATAAGTTTACATATTGAATGAAAAAGGCAAACCTTCAAATACATAATTTCTTGCATAAGTAATTAATATTTTTTAATTGTCACTGTTTCAGTTAGTATAAATTCTTGAGAAAATATTAGTGTAAAGTTTCAATAAACAGAAATATAGTTTACTTAAAAATCTTTTTCAAGCAGTATTATTAAAATTTCTGTATTCGTAAGCATAAAATTGAATTTTGTTTTACTAATTAATATGTAAGGTAGTGTCGATCTAAAACTAAACCGTATAGATTTCTCACAAAATTTTAAACAAATATTTCATTCCTATCATATTATTTTGAATTCTAATTAAAATAAAAAAAAGAAAACTGCCCAGTTAAACTGAGGGCATTGAACTCACAGGCTATTCACACTAACTGTATATTATAATCTTATTTCAAAGACTAATGCCCTTCGAAAAAGAAAGAGATCGACAATATATTAAGGGGGGGGGGTCATCCCCCCGTTACCCCCCTCATAGTTAACTAATGAACCCCTTAAACAAATCAGGGAAGTCTCTAATTACAATGAATATATATACAAAATTTGAAGAAAATCGAATCATTCTGCATGAAAAACCCATTTATCTAAATTAAGGGAGGATTAACACCCCCTTACCCCTTTTATACTTAACCAATGAACCCCCAAAACGCTTCAGAGAAGCGCATTATCACAATGAAACTATATACAAAATTTGAAGAAAATCGGATAATTCTGCATGAAAAACTCATTTATCTAAATTAGGGGGAGTATCCCCCCTTTCCCCCTTTATACTTAACCAATGAACCCCCAAAACTATTGACAGAAGCGCATTATCAAAATGAACCTATATACAAAATTTGAAGAAAATGGGATAATTCTGCATGAAAAACCTATTTATCTAAATTATGGGGGGTTAGCCCCCCGTTTCCCCCCTTTATGCTTAACCAATGAACCTCCAAAACTAATCAGGAAAGCGCTTTATCACAAGGTACCTATAAACAAAATTTAAAGTAAAACGGTTAGTTCTATCAAGAGTTATCGCGTTACGTACATACATACGTACGTACATACAGAACCGGCGGGCACATAAGTTCTCAGGCTTTGATAGCCTGTGAGCTAAAAAGTGTTATTGATACACTAGTAAAAAAAAAAAATCTGAGGCATGCGATTATTTCTTATATGTTAGAATGTGTTAGTAACGTTTATTCGAAAAGTTCCTATATCTTATTCGCATGCTATGCTAAATAATGTATTCAGTGTAAAACATATGTGCTTTATTCATATCTTTTGAAGAATTATAAAAAAAAAAAAAAAAATGAAAAAAATTTTTCGATTACATATAGTTTCTGAAAAAGGAAATCTGCCAATATCATGCATTTGCGATCATAAATGAAATTTAAAAACGTGTGAGAAAGTAGCCTGTTTTGGATTTGAGAAAAGCCCTTAAACCGGGCTTCATACAATCTGTTATGAATGACTCAGTATTGGGATTACCTCTGATGACAATAGCGATAAGAAAGCCTGTCTGGACTTGTGTATCATGGAAATTTTAGAAAATTTAATTTTCACATATAAAACATTAGATAATTAATAGTTAAAAATTAGATATTAATTCTGAATGATTTTAGTAAAAAATAATAACTATTATTTACTTCATAAGTTGCATTTATTTCGTCTAAGGGCTAATTTTTCATATGAGCCTAACAGTTTTCATATATGAAACATTGAATTAAAAAAGAGTTTGCTGCAAAAATACTGGGGCGCTATATAAAAAAATAGCGGGCGGAGGAGGGCCCAGTTAAAAAAATATATTAATTATTTTCTTATATCATATGATTCCTCTAACACACATTTCAATTTTTTTTGTGAAGGACTCTTTCGAATAGGGTACGTATCTCATTTATTTTGTGAAGGGCCCTGGGACACACATAGTCACATTATTTTATGAAGGTAGCTTAATACCTATAACTGTTTCCAGTTTCTTTCGAAGGGTCCCTGTATTTTGAACCTATCGATGTGTAAGTTGTACTTTTAACCTAACTTGAATTTAAAAAAAAGGTAAGGTGTAAATTATCTGATTTTAGGAAGGGGTCTTATGCATAATTAGATTTTTGTAAAGGGCGCCTTTTTATTCTAAAGGGGATCGGTTCACTATTTTTAATTCACTATGCACTCGATGGTAAAATTATACTTTGTTCGCATACCATTTCGATAATGTTGGAAAGTGATTCATGAATTATACCGCTATGCCTGATTTTACATACTTGTTTATTTACATATACGTTAAAATTCTTTTTATAGTACTCTATACTTTTGGAAGTGTGTATTGTTAGTCTATCGAAGGGCCCCTCTGGGTAAAAAAGGGAGGGGGAGGGGGGGGAGCTATTCAATTGAGTACAGTATAATTCATACGGGACCCTATATTTTTTACCATAACCTATATCGAATTCCTTAAAACCCGTCTGTTTGGACCAAAAATGTTGAAATTCGCCAATTAAACTTAATTAATGATCATTTTTAATTTTATTTCTTAGTTATTATTTTTATTGAAGCATTTTAAAACTTAACATATTAATAAATGGAATACAATATAGCTAATTTCGTACATTTGCCTAGAAAAAAATGTGTCAGGCATTTCTTAACGCGAGTGATTCATAATCTAAGAAAGGAATCAAGTCAAAGCAAGATCTTCGCTTATCTGCTAATATGACTCAGCGATATGTCTATTGAAGATGTGTACCAAGGGGTAACATTCATTTCTTAGTTTTCGTTATAAATATATGTTTTTTAAAGCATAATCATTCGAAATTCAATTATTTTTCATGAAACGCTCTACCCTATTTTACAGATTTGTATGATACATTTGGTAAAACATGGATCTTTTTTCTAAAATCTATATTTTGAACGTTATACTAAAAATGTATTCGTGTAAAACCTATTTTTATATTGCATGAATTCGTATTCATTTGAGAATAGCAGTCTATTTCTTAAAATATTTTTACAGGGTGCATTCTGAAGGGAGCCTTTTCATTCAAACAGTGATCTTAGATTTTTATGAAAGATCTCTCGTATTTCTGTCGCCATAAAATAACATGAATCTATTGGATTTATTTTGTGAAGGGACGGTTGGATTCGAATAGGGTTATATTATTTGTGAAGGACACTGTGTAGTCGCATTATTTTATGAGCAGGGATTAAATCTTAACCTTTTTCTAGTTTCTTTTGAAATATTTCTATATTTTGAATCTATCGATGTGTAAGCTGTACTTTTAGCCTAACTTGAATTCAAAAAAAAAAAAGGGGGTAAAGTGTAAATTACCTGATATTAGAAAGGGATCTTATGTATAATTGGATTTTTGTGAAGGGGTCCTTTTTATTCCAAAAGGGAACCCCTACAATTTTTGTGAAGGACTTTTCTTATTCGAATAGGGCACGTGTCTCATTTATTTTATGAAGGCACCCTATAGCCAAATGCGAGTTCACACTTCGAAGGGGTGAATGAACTGAAGGGTTTCCATAATAACTCATTGGATTTTTTGTGAAGGGCCTCTTTTTATTTCAAAAGGGGTTCTGTTCACTATTTTAATTCACTATGCACTAGATGGTAAAATTATATTTTGTTCACATAGCACTTCGAAAATGTTGGAAAGTGATTCATGAATTGGGACGATATGCATGATTTTTCATTCTTGTTTATTTTTTGTTTTATATACGTTAAAATTCTTCTTTTGTACCAATCTATATTTTTCTATATTTTTTATGTGTGTATTGTTAGTCTATCGAAGGGCTCCTCTGGGTAAAAAGGGGAGGGGAGGGGGAGGGGGGGGAGCTATTAGAATTGAGTGCAGTATAATTCATATGGGACCCTGTATTTTTTACCATAAACTGTATCGTATTCATTAAAACGCACCTGTTTGTCCTAAAAATGTTGAAGTCCGCCATTTAAAATTAATTAATGACCCTTTTTAATTAAATCATTATTGACTTTTAAAATTCACCTGTAATATACTCTAACATATATTTGGAATACCCTACTCTCGTTGAAAAAAAAAAAAAAATTTGCTTCGAAAAATTTCTAAGTTCTCCAATTAAAATTAATTAAATTTCTAATTTACTAAAATAAATCCGTTGAAACACACCTCGTACTCTTGTAGGAAATTCTCCGCGAAAAAAAAAAAAAAAAAAAAAAAAAAAAAAATTGCTTCGAAAAATTTCTAAGTTTCCCAATTAAAATTTATGACCCTTTTTAATTATTATTTTTAATTATTCATTCACTTCTACTGCATACACTCCTATTCAAACTGCGTACTCTTGTTGAAAAAAAAAATTTGCTTCGAAAAAATTTCTATGTTCCCCAATTAAAATTAATTAACATTAATCCCCTTATCTTATAGTAGAAATCCTTATCTTAGGTGGTGGAGGACACTTCGAGCGGTGGGCAGGTGCTGCAGTTCGGGTGGAGGGCAGTTGGGCAGGTGCTGCACTTCGAGCGGTGGGCATGTGGGCATGGAGGAGGACACTACGAGCGGTGGGCAGCCCTCCCTCCTCCCTCCTCCGTGTCCACAGCCCGCCACCCGGGATCGGACCCCCACTTTTCCTCTACTATTGCAGTTTTTTTTAAGTCGACATAACTACACATTTACTGCAATAAGTGTGTAGTTAAAATGCAGTTGGAAGTCTGCGGTGATTTGGCACAAATCCCTACAGTTTTTTTGAAGTCGACATAACTACAAATTTACTGCAGCACGTGTGCAGTTAAAATGCAGTTGGAAAACTGCGGTGATTTGGCACAAATCCCTGCAGTTTTTTTGAAGTCGACATAACTACAAATTTACTGCAGCATTTTTTTTTTTTTTTGTAGTTTCACTGCAGTTCATTTTTAGCTGGATCGTAGCTTAAAATAATTGAATACTAACAGTAAAAGGAACTAAGGATTTTTCTTTAGGTGTTCCCTGATCCGTAACTCCCCCCTCACCCCCACTAATTACAATTTTTATTTTTGTATTTCTTTATAAGATCATGTGTTCAAAAACTATCTTAAAAGAAGGTTTCAGGCGAAGTCGAAATTTCCTTCACGAATGGGGTGGTAATTTGCTTCAATTCTTTATTTTGAAAAATTCTGGTGGATATTTACTTTTGGAATTCTAATATTTCATATTTATTACATTTTTGGCTTGTTTTTTTGTTAACATATTAAAAAAAAATTTCTTGCGAGTGGTGTTCCCACTTATGTGTCAGTACGGAAATATTTCCTCAATAAAAATCATAATATCAGACTCCATTACTTTTCAGCCAACATTTTGAAAGGCTATAATTTAGTCCTTGAATAAAGTAACAGTTATGATCAGTTGTTGTATCCCCCCCCCCCCTACTCCATTCCCTCCATACCTTTGTGGGATTTTCGATGACAAAAGTGGTGCGATATAGAAAGAAATGTTTGATTAAAAGCAACAATGGGTTTTTCAGAGAAACCTTTTTCGATAAAAAAAAAAAAAAAGGAATCGATTTATCACATCTCTTCTCTGAAAGTCATGAATAATTCAGAAACTTATTTTGAAAAGATTTTTCCTTTTATTTTCCTGATGCATTTTTATATTATAAATAAAAACACAATACAATTGCTTGAAATAAAGATATTACCAATCATATGTTCCCAGAAGGGGAACCAAGTGAGGGCAATTGCCCCTCCTTGTATCTTCAATTTCAATTAGCTAAATTTTCTTTTATCTGATGATTTTCATAAAATATAATACAAATATGTATTCTTCTCACGTAGCTTAAAATGTTTAAACACTAACAGAAAAAGGAACTAAGAGTTTTTCCTCAGGTTTGCCCTGATACCTGAACCCCCTTCTCCCCCCCCCCCACGCTCATAACAATTTTAATTATTTTTTTCTTTATAGGATCATGTGTTCAAAAACTATCTTAAACGGAGGTTTATGGGGAGGGTGGAGCTTCCTTGACGAAAAGAGTAGCAATTTGTTTCAGTTCTTCATTTTGAAAAAAATCGGTAAAAAGTTACATTTGAGACTTCTAATATTTCTTACTTGTTACATTTTATCTCGCTTTTTATATTAATATCTTTTTTCAAATCTCTTGTGAGTGGTGTTCTGACATTTTTATTTTCACTTATTTGATGTTCATATTCTCCATTTTAAAAAGTGCAGCCTTGCCAGCAGATTACAGACACATCTGTTCTAAAATCTTACACCTCCCGGCATTTTGTTCCACGTTATTCTGTTAATAGAAAAATTTAAAAAAGAAAAGAAGTTTAAAAAATTTGTATGCAAAGGGAGGAAATATGTAGCAAATATTTTCAAAAACACTCCATAAAATGGAAAGAACTTTCATAAAATCGGAAGAAAATTATGTTTTATGCATCAATTTTGGCATATTTATTTGATTTATTTATGATTGAAGAAGCATTCTTCAAGCCGCATATTTAACAAAAATTCTCTTTCCGCTTCTTATGTAGCATTTCGGAAATAATTTCTGTAGGCACCGGCTTGTAATCTATCTACTATATATATAAAACACAAACGGAAATTTCGTTACGTTCCTTTATAACTCGAGTTCTGCTGAATGGAATTTCATGGAACTTGCACTGTTGGATAGATCATTTTTCAGGGAAGGTTTTAGTATATATACCACATAGTTCTACGTATATTAGTTATATAATTATGATGGAATGTTCTGTTATTTTGGACGATAAGGTTACCATAGGTCATTTTTGGCGACCATTATCGTTGGCGAAAGACTTGAAACGGCTATATCAGAAAATAATGCAAACACATAGAAAAATAAAAGAAAAATTCTGTTATTAATTTTATTTAAAATCCTCCCCCCCCCCTTCCCGCAAAAAAAAGAAAAAAAAAGAAAAAAAAACGTTTTAATGAGGCATAATATTTAATTTAAATCCCAAAGGAATGTTTGTAATGCTTAAAAATATTTGCAATGCATGAGATTACAATTCAGATTAAGTCAATATTTGGCGATTTATCGTTTGCGTCAGGTTAACAAAGATGCATCTGATAATTTGATTTAATAAAATATGACTATTTTTTTTTTCGTTTTTTCTTTCTGTTATTTTTTTTTATATAACTCCACTATCATGTGTCTTACAGGAGGAACTAGCAAATATAATTGTAAAAATGACTGCATTTATGAGTTAACATGTTATTTGTTTATTTACGGTTTTGATTCTACTGTTGTCACCAAGCAATGTGATTTTAAGCCAAAAATTCATAACCGTGACATCAGCTTGAGCGGTATTAGCAATAATAGTGTTTTTTCGTGCATACAAGATCCTTTTTGGAGTAAATTTTTATATTCAAATGCAAAATATATAAATAGCAGTTATTGTTATGAATATGGGATCAAATATTTAAATTTTAGCAAACGTCTGCCACTCAAACACATATTGTAAAATAGTTAAATTTTAGATATTTAAAAATTTACCACGGAAACATGCCGGATTGTTTTCACCAAACATATTATTTTTATAGCCTCGAACTCAGACCAGCGAATATTGTCTATTCTTTTATTTTTATTTTATTATTTTTTTAATATATCGCCAATTTCACTAATAGAAGTATTCACTGTTTCAAAAGTTAGGAACCAAAGAATATTCTTAAGGAGATGTGTGCAGTTATGCGTTATTACTATCACAAAAGGCTACATTTTGCAATAAAAACTGTTTGCTGAAATAAATTTTCGATGCCCTTTTTGATTCGTCATTTCTTTTTAGTTTTTCCTGCATATCTTCTCTTCATTCAGGAAGGTTTTTAAAATACATTGGACTATTGTCTGTATTTCGGTCACTTGCCAGTTGGCATTTTTACTGTATTGTTGGATGTTTCATTTATGTTTGAAGGTTACTCTGGACGACGATTCAGATTACAGAAGATTAGACGACTTTTAAAATTAGCGATTGCTAAATTTATGGGATTTTTTCATTAGGAAGCAAAGTTTTACCAAAACAAGAACGAAAAATCATGCGTCAAGCATAGATTATGTAACACTTCCCAACGCTTCCAAAATAATTTTACGAATCATACTCTTTAATAAGCTAAAAGATAACATCTAAGTAATCCGAATACTTTTATTCAGCCCTGTATAGGATCTATAGATTTGTATATATACTACATAGGATGCTAAATTTTAGTTCAGTTAGGAAACACGTAGCACAGTTTAAAATTCTCCGTCTGGAGTTAAATAATACGGAAATGTGTTCCTGAACTTTTGTGCTTCCCTGTATAGGATCTACAGAATTTATACACACCACGTAATATACAAAAAGCGATTTAAAATTAAAATCGCATTCAGTAACTTAAAACGCACTTGCAGGAATTATTGTAAACATACAGTAGAGAATTCTTTTGTGTGTCCCTGTAAATGAACGATGACTGCTATACACACAATATTCTGTAGTAAGTCTCTTGTAATGAACCTTATATAAATTTCAATGCGTTTAAAATAGTAAAACATTATTTAAATAAACCGCAGACGATTTTTCTCCATAGACGTAATGTAACGGAATTCTTTTGACTGTCCCTGTAAAGTAAGTATAAGTGCTATGCACACCCTATTCCATATTAAGCTTCTTCTAATGCACCTCAGTGATATATATAAATTTCAATGCGTTTAAAATAGTGAAACATTATTTAAATAAACCGCAAATGATTTTTCCCCATAGACCGCCATGTAACGGAATTCTTTTGAGTGTCCCTGTAAAAAAACTATAAGTGCTACACACTTCCGTTGAAATAGGGAACATGCTATAGATAACGATTATAACATATAAAAATTGCAGGGCAATCCGAGCATATTTACGGGAGTTAGAGCACGGACAGACGGCAGACGGCAGACGGCCAGACGGCCAGACGGCCAGACGGCCAGACGGCAGACGGCCAGACGGCCAGACAAACCGAAGTCATAAACACTTTTCAACTAGGTTGGAAAGTGTTAAAAAGCAATGCTTCCAATGTATCGTTGGTTGATTTTATGACGGCCGATTATCTACACGAGGGATATAGACCCTGGGGAGGGTGCCCTCCATGGGAGGGGCACTCCTAACCGATCCTAACCCGTATTTACGGCAAGGTTCGGAGAAAACCACGGAAAACTCCGAACGGTTAGGTCAACGAGCGTGACCGGGGGGTGAACCCAGCACTTCCCGTATGCCAGTTTTGAGAGCAAAACAACTCAGCCACTTTTTTGGCACTTTCAATGTACGGAAAAACTTTGTAATGTGGATGGAATAAATAATATTTGTCGATTTATCATTTCAGGCTGGATAAGAAAAAACGAGTACCTGAAATTCTGATTAGATAAATTTTCGATCATTATAAAGCCTTTTAGACCTACACACAGCCCTAGCAGCTAAACATAGTGCGAAATGAATTTATTTCTTCGTGTTATTATGCTCTTTAGAGATATGCAAAAAAATCGTCGGTTTAAGTATTCACCAAAATTTATATTACTAAACATTTTGTATAACTAACTTTATCATTGTCAGTTTTATTTAAGGTATAGAATTTTGTTAATGAAAAATATATAATTGAATTAACAGTAATTTGACATTATTTAATGGAACATAGCTTTGCGCGTAAATATCTTCGTTTTGTAACTAACTCTGGTACATTAGCAACCATATCATTTCAAGCACTTTTAATGTTTGACGCCTAACTTAGATATCGGCAATATTATGGAAGATTATGAAGATTTTATTGGATACAAACTAGAGGTTTATTCTTCGACCAGAGTTAATCATTGTTTTTTTTTTTCAGATTAACGGTTACACGAATGCAACTGGCCTAAAAAATGGAAAGACAGTGAAAATGGCGTCATTTTAATTTTATTCATATTCAGCTTTAAAAATTCACTTTTTTATGTTTCACCATTTTTTTTAAATATGAAAGTTAAACACTGTTCTTTATGTGCAAACAATTTATTACAATTTTCACTGTATTTACTCTGCTGGAATCGAAAGATGAAAAACCGTAGTAGGCCAGAAGAGGACGTATATTGCGAAATATAACGTAACATAGAGTGAGATTGTACTTACGTTACCAGAATCTCACATGGAGACAAGAGAGAGAGACGGAGTTCAAGAACTTACAAACGAAAATGAATCAACCGAACATTATTTAAGTTCAATGGTCAATCTATGCAATCTTTGTAATGTTTTCTCTTTTAGTAGTATGTTGACTAGAGAACATGTTAGTTCCTGTTGTCATAATCTCATAATGGCCTCATTTCCCTACCAAACTCTACTAAAATGATCAACTAAATGAGTTGCTTCTTTTAGGCCAAATTTTGTCCATTTTGTATGATATATAACGCAATGTCGTTCACATCGTTTACAGCAATATTGAAGGAGAATTCAGGTGAAGGTCCCTATTGCTTTAAAATACATGCTCAAATCCATTGATATAATTCGTTTTATTCAAGGTTCATTTGAAAATATTTACTAAGGTAGTATTTGTAGGTGAAGATCCACATTCCACTAAAATACAAAGCCATTTCGTTTGATTTAAGGTACATTTAGAAAAATGGCCCAGCGCAGCGGGCGTAGCATGCTAGTATCTAATATAAGACGCCAATACATTTAAACCAACATTTTTAAAGTCTAATGTAATCCTTGAATAAAGTGACAGTTGTGATTACTTATTGTTGTTCTCACCTTCTCTAAACTCTTCCATATTTCTGTGCTACTTCAGACGACAAAATTGGTGAAAAAAATAAATTTTTAATTAATTGCAAAAATCGATTATTTAGATTTAGACGAATATATTTGTCTTTCTATAAAAATATTTTCCTCCGTAAAAAGAAAACTCGTTTTCTCATGTCTTTGAAAGTCATCAATAATTCAAAAATTTAACTTGAAATGTGTTTCCTATTATTTCACTGAAGTTTATTTCTAATTAATGAATAAAAGCAAAATATTATTACCTGAAATAAATATTTTTCAGTTATCCATTTTCCTTCTAAAATGTTCAAATTCATAAATTTTACAGACTATGAAATAATGAATTACGCAAAAAATAATACTACTTTATAGAATTCCTGTTTTCATTCTCTTACTTTACATTAAACAATCATTTTTAATCTATAAGTCTATAATTTAGTCCTAGCGCAGTTATGATCACTTGGGTATGTCTTGCTCCAAAAGATAAGGTACAAAACCAGTTTTTTGAGGTTCACTATTAAAAGAATGAAAATAAAGTTAAAAATACAATGTTTATGAATAAGCATAAATAATTTCAATAAAACCTTATGAAACAATTATGCCCATCTCTATTCTTTAAGAATTAGGCACTTATATGACAGTTCAGAGAAACTACGAGCATCCCACTTTGGGAATTTGTATGAAACTTTTTTATGCATGCTTGTTGACCTTGAATAATTGGTTCTAAAATAATATTGGCCATATCTAGGAAATGCCGTTTTCTTGATAAGTTAAGATGGCGGGTAATGCGATGGATGGAAATGGGGTTATCACAAGCTGGTGATGCTAGACGTCTCTCAGTTTGTCCAAAGACTGTGGGATTAATTTGAATCCAAAAATTCAGTATCCAGATGACTTGTTCCAGACCAGTCACGAGTTAACCCCTGCACAAGATCGATTCATGTTTTGGCCCAAAAAGCAGGCTCACTGCTGTGGTTCCGCTCATTTCAGATCATCGTAACGCAACAGGGATGGCAATATTTGCTACTACTGCGCACATACGTCTTCGCAATTAAGAACTATATTCAAGACAACGCGTTGAATGTGATCGACAACACAGAAGTGCCTGTTCATGTTGACCAAGAGGGCACGTTACCTGGAAAATACATCAATGGGCTTCCGTACAGAGACGAGCCCCGTTTTGCTTTGGAGAGTGATTCAGTTCGCATCCTGATCTGGAGAGAACAAGGCATCAGATTCTAACTATGTAAGATTGTTGAAAGAGACAGTTATAGAGGATATCGTTAGAGTGGAGTCATGCTTTCAGCTGAAAAGTGTCTGGTGGTCACGGTAACCTCCATGTGTGCCATGGAAGAACTCTGACTGCTGTGAAATATTGGTATGAGATCCTTGTTCCGTTTAGAAAAATCTTCTAAAGAAGGGTCTTTAGAAAAATTAACCCTTTAGGAAAAAAAAAGGCACCTCTTTTAATTTATGGTCATGCTGTAGCCTAATAATATATGTTTTATTAATAATTATGTTTTATTTTAAATTGTGTTTTTAATAATGTATGTTTTATTTTAAAATTGCTTATTTTATATCGGAGTAGAATGATATATTCATATGTAAATCTTTATGCCATATAATATAACTGTTAACCTATTACAGTTTAAAATATGCCCACATTATAGTGACATAGTTTGTACTTATTATTATTCATGAATTTATTTTCGTGCTGTTATAATCACATTGGTGTAAACTATTTATGTTATAAAATTTTTGCATATGTATTATAGGGTAAGTTAAATGCAAAATCTAATCTTAAAGTATTTATTTTAAGTAAAATTATTTGCATATGTTTTCTTTTCATAACATACGCAATCAATGCTATAAGTTTACATATTGAATGAAAAAGGCAAACCTCCAAATACATAATTTCTTGCATAAGTAATTAATATTTTTTAATTGTCACTGTTTCAGTTAGTATAAATTCTTGAGAAAATATTAGTGTAAAGTTTCAATAAACAGAAATATAGTTTACTTAAAAATCTTTTTCAAGCAGTATTATTAAAATTTCTGTATTCGTAAGCATAAAATTGAATTTTGTTTTACTAATTAATATGTAAGGTAGTGTCGATCTAAAACAAAACCGTATAGATTTCTCACAAAATTTTAAACAAATATTTCATTCCTATCATATTATTTTGAATTCTAATTAAAAAAAGTGTTATTGATACACTAGTAAAAAAAAAAAAATCTGAGGCATGCGATTATTTCTTATATGTTAGAATGTGTTAGTAACGTTTATTCGAAAAGTTCCTATATCTTATTCGCCTGCTATGCTAAATAATGTATTCAGTGTAAAACATATGTGCTTTATTCATATCTTTTGAAGAATTATAAAAAAAAAAAAAAAAAATGAAAAAATTTTTTCGATTACATATAGTTTCTGAAAAAGGAAATCTGCCAATATCATGCATTTGCGATCATAAATGAAATTTAAAAACGTGTGAGAAAGTAGCCTGTTTTGGATTTGAGAAAAGCCCTTAAACCGGGCTTCATACAATCTGTTATGAATGACACAGTATTGGGATTACCTCTGATGACAATAGCGATAAGAAAGCCTGTCTGGACTTGTGTAGCATGGAAATTTTAGAAAATTTAATTTTCACATATAAAACATTAGATAATTAATAGTTAAAAATTAGATATTAATTCTGAATGATTTTAGTAAAAAATAATAACTATTATTTACTTCATAAGTTGCATTTATTTCGTCTAAGGGCTAATTTTTCATATGAGCCTAACAGTTTTCATATATGAAACATTGAATTAAAAAAGAGTTTGCTGCAAAAATACTGGGGCGCTATATAAAAAAATAGCGGGCGGAGGAGGGCCCAGTTAAAAAAATATATTAATTATTTTCTTATATCATATGATTCCTCTAACACACATTTCAATTTTTTTTGTGAAGGACTCTTTCGAATAGGGTACGTATCTCATTTATTTTGTGAAGGGCCCTGGGACACACATAGTCACATTATTTTATGAAGGTAGCTTAATACCTATAACTGTTTCCAGTTTCTTTCGAAGGGTCCCTGTATTTTGAACCTATCGATGTGTAAGTTGTACTTTTAACCTAACTTGAATTTTAAAAAAAGGTAAGGTGTAAATTATCTGATTTTAGGAAGGGGTCTTATGCATAATTAGATTTTTGTAAAGGGCGCCTTTTTATTCTAAAGGGGATCGGTTCACTATTTTTAATTCACTATGCACTCGATGGTAAAATTATACTTTGTTCGCATACCATTTCGATAATGTTGGAAAGTGATTCATGAATTATACCGCTATGCCTGATTTTACATACTTGTTTATTTACATATACGTTAAAATTCTTTTTATAGTACTCTATACTTTTGGAAGTGTGTATTGTTAGTCTATCGAAGGGCCCCTCTGGGTAAAAAAGGGAGGGGGAGGGGGGGAGCTATTCAATTGAGTACAGTATAATTCATACGGGACCCTATATTTTTTACCATAACCTATATCGAATTCCTTAAAACCCGTCTGTTTGGACCAAAAATGTTGAAATTCGCCAATTAAAATTAATTAATGATCATTTTTAATTTTATTTCTTAGTTATTATTTTTAGTTAGGATTTATTTTGTGAAGGGTCGGTTGGATTCGAATAGGGTTATATTATTTGTGAAGGACACTGTGTAGTCGCATTATTTTATGAGCAGGGATTAAATCTTAACCTTTTTCTAGTTTCTTTTGAAATATTTCTATATTTTGAATCTATCGATGTGTAAGCTGTACTTTTAGCCTAACTTGAATTGAAAAAAAAAAGGGGTAAAGTGTAAATTACCTGATATTAGAAAGGGATCTTATGTATAATTGGATTTTTGTGAAGGGGTCCTTTTTATTCCAAAAGGGAACCCCTACAATTTTTGTGAAGGACTTTTTTTATTCGAATAGGGAACGTGTCTCATTTATTTTATGAAGGCACCCTATAGCCTAATGCGAGTTCACACTTCGAAGGGGTGAATGAACTGAAGGGTTTCCATAATAACTCATTGGATTTTTTGTGAAGGCCCTCTTTTTATTTCAAAAGGGGTTCTGTTCACTATTTTAATTCACTATGCACTAGATGGTAAAATTATATTTTGTTCACATAGCACTTCGACAATGTTGGAAAGTGATTCATGAATTGGGACGATATGCATGATTTTTCATTCTTGTTTATTTTTTGTTTTATATACGTTAAAATTCTTCTTTTGTACCAATCTATATTTTTCTATATTTTTTATGTGTGTATTGTTAGTCTATCGAAGGGCCCCTCTGGGTAAAATGGGAGGGGGAGGGGGAGGGGGGGAGCTATTAGAATTGAGTGCAGTATAATTCATATGGGACCCTGTATTTTTTACCATAAACTGTATCGTATTCATTAAAACGCAACTGTTTGTCCTAAAAATGTTGAAGTCCGCCAATTTAAATTAATTAATGACCCTTTTTAATTAAATCATTATTGACTTTTAAAATTCACCTGTAATATACTCTAACATATATTTGGAATACCCTACTCTCGTTGAAAAAAAAGAAAAATTTGCTTCGAAAAATTTCTAAGTTCTCCAATTAAAATTAATTAAATTTCTAATTCGCTAAAATAAATCCCTTGAAACACACCTCGTATTCTAGTAGAAAATTCTCCGCGAAAAAAAAAAAAATGGCTTCGAAAAATTTCTAAGTTCTCCAATTAAAATTAATTAAATTTCTAATTTACTAAAATAAATCCGTTGAAACACACCTCGTACTCTTGTAGGAAATTCTCCGCGAAAAAAAAAAAAAAAAATTGCTTCGAAAAATTTCTAAGTTCCCCAATTAAAATTTATGACCCTTTTTAATTATTATTTTTAATTATTCATTCACTTCTACTGCATACACTCCTATTCAAACTGCGTACTCTTGTTGAAAAAAAAAATTGCTTCGAAAAAATTTCTATGTTCCCCAATTAAAATTAATTAACATTAATCCCCTTATCTTATAGTAGAAATCCTTATCTTAGGTGGTGGAGGACACTTCGAGCGGTGGGCAGGTGCTGCAGTTCGGGTGGAGGGCAGTTGGGCAGGTGCTGCACTTCGAGCGGTGGGCATGTGGGCATGGAGGAGGACACTTCGAGCGGTGGGCAGCCCTCCCTCCTCCCTCCTCCGGGCCCACAGCCCTGCACCCGGGGTCGGACCCCCACTTTTCCTCTACTTGCAATGATTTGTGACATATCACTGCGGTCTTTCAACTGCATTTTTTTGCAGTTTCACTGCAGCCTTTTAGAAATTTATTACAAAATATGTATATATATAAAATATTAATTTTTCTGTATGAAAAAATCAGCACTAAAATCTAATTAAATATTTTTTTTCATATCTCAATTTATATGCAATCTGTGCATAAAATATATCATGCATACAACGGTTAATCATCACTGAAAAATATTTTTTGATCATGGCTGACTTATTCAATTATTATGGTTACCTTTTGAAAAATGAAAGAATTCAAGAAATTGTATGAACGACTTTACTCAAAATAATACTATTGAAAGATGAGTGAAGTATTCATAATAATCATAGTACTTCAATCTTCAAGCAATGATTTTTTTATGGTATTGAATTGGTTTTATTTTTTCAATAGTTTCATTACTGGGCAATTTCTTTGAAATCACGGACACATGGTTATTGGCTAAAAACTAAAATCTTACTTTTAAAATTTTGTAATAAAAAGTGCAATTTTATAAATAAATTCAATGTGAAGAAGAAAATTGATAATGTGTATTTAGTAATTCCATTAATGGACAAACCGATCTGCATAAAAAATATTTTTGAATATTCCTTAAACCTTTATACATTTATCATAACATAGTTTTCAATATATTTTTCAAAAGAAATTTTTTTATATGCATCCGTAAAGTGGACCACAGTGGACCGCTATTAGGTATTATCTGAAATATATAATATAAGTCTATTTTTCATTAATCTAAGTCTTTTTTATTTTCCCTTTACCCACAAAATAACATAGTAATATAAATTTACGAGTAACATTTTGAAACAAAAACAAAATGAATTATATTTTGAAAATAATAACAGATTAATCAGGAACAATTGCAATTTGAAGTTATTACTTAAGTACAAAACATTCAGCGCACATTAAAATTTGCAAATGAAATCAGTGGGGGTGAGGGGGGAGTTACGGATCAGGGAACACCTAAAGAAAAATCCGTAGTTCCTTTTACTGTTAGTATTTAATTATTTTAAGCTACAAAGAAGAATACACTTTTATTTTATTTTATTACAATCATCAGAGAAAAAGAAAATTTAGCTAATTAAAATCGAAAATACAGGGATGAACAATTGCCCTCAGTTGCTTCGCCTTGCTGGCACATATGATTGGCAGTATCTTTATTTCATGCAATTATATTGTGTTCTTATATATAATATAAAAATACCTCAGACAGATAAGAGGAAAAGCCCTTTCAAAATAAATTTCTAAATTATTCATGACTTTCAGAGAGGAGACATAATAAATCACCCCCCCCCCTCCCCTCCCCCTTTCTTTAAACCGAAATGCTCTTCCAAACAACCGATTACTGCATTTAATCAAACATTTCTATATTGCACCACTTTTATCATCGAAAACTTCAGGAAAGAAAAATCCTTAGTTCTTTTTTCTGATAGTACCTAATTATTTTAAGCTACGAAAAAGAATACACTTTTATTATATTTTATTAAAATCATCAGAGAAAAAGAAAATTTAGCTAATTAAAATTGAAAATAAAGGGAGGGACAATTGCCCTCACTTGCTTCGCCTTGCTAGCACATATGTCTCTATTCCAAGCATATTCAAGCTCTATATCATGCATATATCTGTATTTCAAGCAATTAAAGCAATAATATTGTGTTCTTATATTCAATATAAAAATACCTGAGACAGATAAGAGGAAATATCCTTTCAGAATAAATTTCTAAATTATTCCTGACTTTTAGAGAGGAGACATGATAAATCAATTCCTTTTTTCCTTCGAGAATGCTCTTCCAAATAACCGATTATTGCATTTAATAAAACATTTTTATATTGCACCACTTTTCTCGTCGAAAACGTCAAGAAAGATATAGATGGGATGGTATATGGGACGGGAGTGTACAACAATCAAGTGATCATAACTGTCACTTTATTGAAGGATTAAATTATAATAGGCTTTTAAAATGTTGGCAGAAAAGTAATGGAGTCTTAAGTATAGATATTATAAGAGATTTTTATCGAAGAAATTTTTCATACTGACGTATACAGTGTGTCCCAAAAATGACTTATGGATTTTGAAAGTCAATTAAAAAAAAAAAAAAAAAAAAAAACGCAACGGGAAAGAAATGTATCGTTTGCGGCCTTATGTTTTGGGAAACCAGAGAATTTTATCTAACTATTTTGCAAATTTAGTTAACATTTTCGCAAAAAGATGGCGCTGTGTTCCAGGCGGCGATACTCTAAAACAAGAAATATACACTGTACCAATGAATAAACCATTTTCAATAATGTATACCTTTCAAAAGCACTAATTAACAGATTGCGTCACTGAGCAAAGAGACAGAATAGAGAGGCAGTAAACCGCAAAAACCGCTTGCAATATGAAGCCGATTATCGCTCAAATCATTAGGCCCAAACAAGCCAAGCACGTGGAACAAGGGCTGACTTCATTGGACGGAGAGAGGCTGCAAGTGGAACAAGGACTGTATTCATTGGACGGGGAGAGGTTTTCAAAGCAAGCCGTCAGTTGTTTGGGCCGACTTTACGGTTGCATTTTTAGCGTCACGCCAAACTTAAACATTTCATCTCTATTTTCCTCTTTACTCGGTGAGATTGCGTAGCACAATTCTGAATGAAGATGTGACGGATTCAATTTCTCTGCAGCTCTCCCATACCTGCAGAGCCATATTTTGGCGAAAATGTTAACTGGATTTGTAAATTGGTAGGATAAAATTCCCTGGTTTCCCAAACATAAGGCTTCAAACGATACATTTATATTGCGTTCTGTTTTTTTTTTTTTTTTTTTTTGACTTTAAAAATCCATCAGTTATTTTTGGGACACACTGTAAGTGTGAAATTTTTTTTTATGAAGTACGCGATATAAAAATTGTTACATGAATTAAAAAATAAACATGAAAATATTTTATACCTAAAGCAAAAAACGTAAATTTTCCAGAGAAATGTGCCATGATAAAGGCGTAAACCGCATTTTTTTCCATGTTGTGAAATTTTTTACACCGTATATAAAGCATATTAAAATATTCATTACATAATTATTTCCTTTTCATGAGACTAATTTATTTTTAATATAAAATATAAACAAAGACAAAATGAACAAAGAATGCATGAATTATTTAATTTTATATACTTGAATTATATTTTTACATAAGCTAGAGCAGTATAAAAGTAGTTAACTACAAGTACTTAAACCTAAGAATGCAGTTTGTTGTAAAGAAGTCCTGTGTACTAATACAACGATTTCCGTAAATTAGAAGTTACACTACTCTAAAGCGAAAACTCCATAATAAATATCAGTATCTAGAACCAAAATGAGAAGTAAATAAATTGAAACATATAACTGAAAAAAAAGAGGTAAGCGTGAATTTTTTAAAAGGATAATTCTTGTGCAATTCATATTTTAATTATATACGAGTTGTTTTCGAAAAGCAAAGGTACACCTCAGACAACAGAAAAGAAAATGTTCTAATGAGCGCGTTGACAACACATATTATAACCTTGAACATTTGACCTTTTTCTCGCAGTCATTCGTTATTTGTATGGCGAGTCTGTTTCGTGTTGCACGTGTTTATAATGGTTTCGTCAATTCAGAATCCCGCGAAATGTGAAGTATGTTCCGTCATACGTTTCTTCATGAAAAAGGTGAGCGTCCAGCGTATATTCACAAAGAAATTGTTTCCGTATATGAGAACATTATGAATCGAAAAAAATGTAACTTATGTAGTTTAATTAGGTAATGTGCTTTCTCCGGAGTTTGGACCAATGTTCATGAAGAACTCAGAACAGGTAAGCCATCTGTGATCACTGATGCCCTTCTTCACCTTGCACCCATGTGGTTTCAGAAACATGCAGTAAACTTCTACGACTGTGGGATACAAAAGCTTGTACCCAGACTTAACAAATGCTCGAACAATGACGGCAACTATTTCGAAAAATAAGGTCTATACCTGTAAGTAATTTCTAATGGACATTATATCGATTAAAAGTTTTTTGAATGAGTATGCGGCATTGTATCTTTACTTTTCAAAAACCCCTCGTAGAACAATTTTTGAATTTTTTACTTTTAAGGGAAACTGCATAAGTGGAAAATTCTTTCTTTTAAACAGTGATACTTTATTCTTAATCATCACTTAAAAATACCTCCATAAAATAATACGCAAAAATCCTTTTAAATTTCCTTTCAAAAATAGCATAA
The DNA here is from genome assembly GCA_963931845.1 of Maratus michaelseni. Taxonomy (NCBI): domain Eukaryota; kingdom Metazoa; phylum Arthropoda; class Arachnida; order Araneae; family Salticidae; genus Maratus; species Maratus michaelseni. The sequence goes on from OZ007591.1 coordinate 184,113,473, forward strand.
TTTTCAAAGACAAATTTCGAAATTATTCATGACTTTTAGGCAACAGATATGAAAAAATCGATCCTTTATTTTACACAAGAAAATGTCTTTATAGAAAGAAGAAAATACTTCCAACCAATCGATTTTTACATTTAATGAAAAACTTATTTTTTGCACCTCTTTTGTTGTCCAAATTGCCAACAAAGATAAGGAGGAGATGGCGGGAAAGTAAACACAAAAATATTCTAAAAATATTCTATAATTAATGCAGGGAACTTAATTTTTCTTTTATTTTTGAAAAATTTCTTTCCATCTTATATAATGTATTAAAATTCGGTACATACTTCCTCCATTTGCATTACACCAATTAATTTTTTATATTAAATAAAAATAAACAACAAGAACAAAGAATGCATTGTTTCTTTAATTTTATATACTTTCCTCGAATTTTTAAATAAAGTTGGATAATTAAAAACAATCGAAGTACTTAAAGTTAACAATGCAGTTTATTGTAAGGAAGTGAAGTGTGCCAAAATATACCAACTGGCTGTGAAGCTGCGACAACAAAATATTTTTAAATACTAAAAAGTAAAAACTATACATAAAATATAAAGGGTGAAATATTTTTTGAAAATACGTTTCGATCAATTAATAGTTTAATTTGAATTAAATTATTTTTATACACGGAGAAAACAATATAGAAATCATAAATAGATAGCCCAAATAAAGCTTTTTTTCGTTTCTTGTTGCCATATATTAAAAAGGAAACGGAAAAAAATACAGATTTTTTAATAAATTTACCAGCTTACACTTTCTTTCAAGTGTAAATCAAAGCGGGAAATTTTCAACAATCGGAGTTAACACCAAGTTAACGTATTGTAACGGACATTTTTTTTTTGGAATTGCAGCCATGAAATTAGGCGTTATTTGAAAAAAAAAAATAAACATTGAATACTTACAGTAGAGTGTTAAAAAAAAAAAAAAACCCACTTATTTTTACTTTTATTTCCCGAAGAAAATATTTTTATAATAACAAAAATGTTCTTTCCAATCATCGATTGTTGCATTTAATTAAAATAAAAAATCTATAATGCACCACTTTTGTCGTCTAAAATGCCAACAAAAGTATGGAGAGGATGGAGCAGGGGTGGGGGAGCACCAAGTGATCATAACCGTCACTTTATTCTAAGGACTAAATTATAGGCTTTCAATATGCTGGCTGAAAAGTAATGGATTCTTAAATATAGATATTATAAGTGATTTTTATTGACGGAATATTTCCGTACTGAGTTATAAGAAGTGCAAAGAAAATATTTTCGAAGTATGAGACAAAAAGTGCTTTATGAACTGTGTTTAGCTCATGTAACATTTTTTATATCGCATAATTTGCACGGAAATATTCTATAATTAAAGCAAGATACGTAAATTACCCCCCTTTTTTTAAAAAAGTATATATTTTATATAATATTTAGAGATATATTGAGTACATATTTCCTTCATTTTCTTTAGATTAAATTACCTTTTATATTAAATAAACAAATAAAAAAACTAGGAATGTATTATTTTCTTAATTTTAGATACCATAATGTGCGCCTAAAACAACAACAAAAAAAGTATTTAAACGGTAATGGGTCTGCTTTGTTGTGACTATTGACGTAATTCACTAATACTGTAACAGGTAAAAGCTTTAGTTAGTAACGCAATAGTCTTTGGTCTGATTAAAAACATTTTATGTTTGGCTCTAACTAAACCCCCAACTATATCCAAGTAATCCCAAAGTTACGGTACTTGCCTTGTATAAGAAAATAATTATGGTGGAAGCAGTATAAAAGTAGTTAAAAAGAATGTAAATAATTAAAGGTAATAATATAGCTTATTGTAAAATAGTTAAATGTAGCAATACAACGATTTTTCCATAAAGATCTTTCTCTCTGAAGGTAAAACCACATAATAAATATCAGTATCTTGAACCAACATTAGAAACAAAGAAATATGCAACCGAAAAAAAAAGTATGTCAATAGTTTAAAAAGGAATATTTCTCCCGTGTTTCTTATTAACGTTATGTAGAATAAATTTTGAAGTGACAACCTCTTACATCACATCCTTTTATGTTCGGAAAGTGATTATCACGAAATTTTGCCCACAGATCCATGGCAATATCTTTTTGAGAATTAGCAGTACGTTAAATGTAAATGTACGATGGCACAGGTTTGTCCTTTGGTCTCCTGCTTCACACACAAACTTATCATTCTAACCTCTTCAAGCTACGATGGGAGTTGCGCTGGTAAGCTCTGCTTTCTAGCGGTTTAGTATGCTTAATACCACTGTAGCCACCAAACGGCTTATCCGATCTGAAAAATTCTGATATCAGTATGTGCGCAAAAACAGGGTAACTAAACACATAACCAAGAATTATAAATACAGTGGCTTTCTAACTAATAATAATTTTCCTTGCAGATTACAAGCTAAAATAGTTAAAAGTTGCTAGTTTGGAGAAAAAGACGCTAATGATATTACAAACATGAATAGTTCGCGACAAGACAATTCTAAAACTGAAAGGATGACTCAGCTACCTCAATTCATTCTGGAGTTATAAGAAGAAGTTGACGAATCTATGTAGCAGTGACATGCGGACGTGGCGATTGCGTCATCGTCATATGCCGCATCACGTGACGAGACTAAGGCTAAACAACATCAGCGTACACAATCAGCCCTAAACGCAAAAAGCACCAAGTAAAGGTCGGTTCTTTGGATTCATGCATCACATACAAACTTAACCACTGTGTCATCATCACATGACGCATCACGCGACTAGTTTAAGACTAAACAACAAGATATAATAAGCGCAAACACAAAAAAGCACAAACATAAATTACAACAACTCAGAGAATTAAATACAAAAAAAAAAAAAAAAAAAAGGAGAAATCAATAGACATGTTTCCAGCAAATGCATCACGTTTCAACCAGGAACGACTGAGAGATACGAACCACCAATGTCATTTCAGTCAGACAGATTTCAGCCAGAAATGGTTCAGCCAGAAATGGTTCAGCCAAACGAGCCGGATTCTACCTCTAAAAACGACGAAGAAGATCACCATGACTTCCGCAGAACGATCAAGAGCATATAAATAGAAGGCGATATTGTTAGTGACGATGAACCATCCACATTAAGGCATCACATATGCGCATCAGCGCTGAGACCTTGCGTTTCATACAGTACTTTTCGTACCATCGGTCAATACAACTGTTTGTACACCACCACTGCACTCCCATTGAGTGCTAAGCCCCACCAGTGGCTGAGAGGTTCTGCTCTCGAAGCTGGTAGACGGGAGGTGCTGGGTTCGTTCCCAATCGCGCCCGTCGGCCTAATCGTTCGGAGTTTTCGTGGTTTTCTTCGAGCCGTGGATTTACCCATGCGTAAATACGGAGAGATACCCTTAGAAAGACCCCCACGAAGGGCACTCCCCCCGGGCCTATATCCCTAGTGTAGATAATTGGCCGTCAATAATCAACCCAACCCAACCCATTGAGTGTTAATAACAAATAAATTGGCTTAAACAAGCTCACACAGTCTACCATTTTTTCCTTTCACCAATCATAGACGTTGTCTCGTAAAAATACCTGCGGCCTTGTAGATGCCGCAGCCCACCCTCATTCGAAATAATAATGTTTTATTCTTAATTTTTAATTAAAAATACCCGAATAAAGTAACACGCGAAAATCCTTTCAAGATAAGTTTTTGAATTATTTATGATATTTAGGTAGAATACATGGTAAATCGATCCCTTTTTCCTAAGGGATATGTTTTTATAGAAATCAACATGTTCTTTCCAACAGTCGATCATTTCGTTTAATCACACATTTCTCTATACTACACCACTTTTTTCGTCAAAAATCCCAACAAAGATATGGAGGGAATGAGGCAGGGGGAATACAACAACCAAGTGATCATAACTGTCACTTTATTCTAGGACTAAATTATAGGTTTTCAAAATGCTGGCTGAAAAATAATGGAGCCTTAAACATAGATATTATAAATGAGTTTTCACAGGAAAATGATTTCTTATTAGAAGCGGTATGGGAAAAATTCCCAGAATATAAGTTGCAAAAATATATTTTGAAAAATATATTTTATTGTTTGTGAATGCATATTTTATTTCGAAGCATTTTAATACAAATGAGACATAAATAGTATTTAGATGCATGCTTATTAGATTTTAGTTGAATCAGAATTATGGAAAATTTCTCAATTGATAGATTCGACATTAGCGACAAAATGGTGAAATTGTTACTTTCTTTAGCTGGAAATAGTATAAACTGTATTTGTTTTATTTGAGCTGTTAATTTTGAAAGTGGATCAAATCCATTTTATGTTATTGCTAGATATTTAATGATTTACATTTAAATGGGTTTAGGAATAAACGTAAGCAGTAATAAACTGCTTTTATATATTTTGTGGTCTTATTACGCTGTCACCACTGTAAATGTTTTTTTCTTTTTTTTTTTTTTTTTTTTTTTTTTTTTTTTTAAACCAGAGTTTTTTTTCTATGTTAATATTAATAAAACTATTGCATATAAAAATATGAAAATTGGTAGTTTTATAGAGAAATGTTTGATAAATACGCTGAAACATACAGTTTTTAAATGGAAGAAGTATTTTAAAAGATATTTAACATTAAAGTTGGTCAAAAAAGTTTCGTTAAAAAAGTTTTTGGACAGTCTACATAATTAGATATATATCTGTAAGTATGTAAATAAAGATGAAATATATTAAATACAGTGATAAAATTATTAGAATGCGGTGGTAATTAAAAATATATATATATATATCTTAGCCATTTTAGCATTTTGTGTGTGAGAGCGTATTTTACATTATTTTTTACAGTATAGAAAGCAAGTCCTTAAAAATGGAAATTTGTAATTCCATGCTTAATTGCTTATGATACCTTTATAGAATATTTTATTAAAAGCCAATAAGGGAGATAAATAAATGTTTAAAACCTTACCAAGGAAATCGTGTTATTGATGAATCTACATTATCTTAAAATGCCGAAACCAACAGAGCGAAAGAGAGGTAAATTTATCAGCTTAATAATAATAATAATCTCTAACTATAATACAGAAAGAAGTTTGTGTATCTGTGTGTGTTTGTCGGCTGTGCTCTGAAGAGACCGCTAAACGCAGAGCTGCTACAAAATTTGGTGAGAAAGTACGTAGAACACCTCAAAACCCAATTTTGGAATTTTTGAAAAAAAAATTATGCGATTTTTAGTATTTTTCTACGTTTTACTGTGATTTTTCCACATTAGTAACAGGAATCCGGTTCCAATCTTTCAGTCTAATAAAATAATTTTTGTCCTTATTTAACTATGAAAGAGAAGGAAGTCTGTGTATCTGTGTGTGTGTTTGCCGGCTGTGTTCTGAAGAGACCGCTGCACACAGACCTACAAAATTTGGTGAGAAGGTACCTATGTATGTAGTTTTGCACCTCAATTTCCAATTTTGGAATTTTTGAATAGATTTTTTTAATTTAATTTTTTATGCGATTTTTAGTGCTTTTTCACTTTTTACTGCGATTTTTCCGCATTAGTAACAGGAATTTGATTCCAATCTTTTAGCCTAGTATAGTAAATTTTGTCCTCTTTTCAATAAAGTTTAAGCGGAATTCCTACAGCTATATTTGAATTTTTGGCGAATTTTTTCCTTCGACACTAAGAAATTTTGCCCAGAATGTTTGTTTGGTTCGTTGGTTGCTTCCATTTCGGCCGCAGTTATGCTCAGAATCGTCATTTTTTTTCTCTTTTTAGCTTGGAGAGAGTTCACAATTCTTTACAGATAAAAAATCATGATTTTAAAAGGGAAGGGCGGGTTATTAATAAACCCGATTTGGATTTTTTAAATTAGATTTTTTTTGAATTTTTAAAATTTTTTAAATTAATTTTTTTTAAGGGTTTTTTTTCACATGTTTTGCTGCGTTTTTTGTTTCAAATGACGTCACAAATCGTCCATTGGAAGTCAAACACCGTTGGAGGGCAGTTGTGATTGGTAGCTGAAAGGACTGTAGGCACAGTTTGAAGTCAACCGGGACATTGTGATTGGCAGATGAAAAGGTCATCAGCTAATTGCAATTCGAACAGCTATTTGTGAATTTTTCGCGATTTGTTTTATGCGATTATTAGAGTTTTTTCATGTACGTGACGTCATTTGTGTATTTGATTCCAAAAATTGGCAACGATAACATACTTACATAATACTTGACATACTTACTTGACATATTTGTATTTCAAAACAAAACAAAACAAAAAGTTATTTGTTTCTGTTTCAAAAGTTAATGATAATTCCTAATTTTTTAAGGTCCTTGGTTTAATTCTGATAGGAGGAGGGGAGTGTTCGGTTGTAATTTAAATATCGCGTTAATGCTCTGATCGAAATTTCCTCCTTCCCCTCTGCCTCCAAAATCAGAACTTTTTTATTATTAGTCCGATTCAAACGAAACCTTTTTCTAACATTTTTCGAAGGTTCATAGGTACTAGATAAACTTCGGTATGATTTTTTCAGCCCTCGGTTACCACTATTTCGGAGCATTAATCACCAGGGAGGGGTATTTTCTCGGGTTCTATGGGACCAGTTTCAACGAGAATTAGTTCAACTTAAGGGTGTATTCAAATCCAAACTGCTTATTTTGAGACACATTTGTAAATTCATTTTTGCTCTAAAATGCGTCCAATTGTCAGGTTCTCTTATTCAGAAACTTTATAATGTTCGTATTGTGTCGATTTTTTGATAAAGGCAGAATATATTTAAAAAAAAGGCTGTCAAAGTGAACATTTTGAAGTTAATTTCCGGAAGCGATAGCGCTGGAAACAAAAAAATATCGTACTGTGAAAATAATTGTTTGTAAATCAATTTCTAATTAATTGAACGAAAAATAAAAACATGGGGCCCTTATAAATGTCTTCATAAATCACGCCGCCAAGTTTCATGTTTTTATTTTAAAAAATGAGTCTGAAAATGTGTCTCAAAATTTTGAGTTGTTGAGCGTGGAAAAAAATTATTTTGAATACCGCCTTAACACGAACTAATTAAGATATAGATAACTTATTAAGGTAGATATTTGGGGCTCCCTGGCGGTAAAAAGTGGAACTAAAAGATCACGCCTGCTATACGGTGTCGTAGGCAGCAGGGACACGTGCCACAGTATCGATCGGAAAGAGTTATATTTAGAACAGAGCGCGCCCCCTAGTGGTGGGAAATGGAACTAAAATATTTTGCATTTAAAATTGGTCCAATTTAATCAAAGACCCCGATTTTAACGAGAATTTATTCATTCAACCTAAAGTGAACAAATTTAGATATAGATAACTAATTAAGAGATAGATTTGGTGCCCCTAGCGGTGGAAAGTGGTACTAAAAGATTTTTATCGCGTGCTCAGCACGCCTTCCGTACGGTGCCATAAGCAGAGGGGACACTTGCCGAAATTTCGTTCTGAAAGAGGTTGTTTAGAACAGAGTGCACCCCCAGGCCGTGGAAAATGTAACTAAAAGATTTTGCATTTAATCTGTACCCGTTTCAAACGAAATCTCTTCTAAAATTCTTCCGAGGTCTCCCAGATACTAAATGAAATTCGATATCATTTTTTCAGCCCTTGGTTACCACCATTTATGAATATTAATCTCCAGGGGGGTGATTTATTTTCTCGGGTTCTATGGGCCCGATTTCAACGGGAATTGGTCCATTCAACTTAACATGAACTAATTAAGACATAGATAACTAATTAAGACATAGATTTGATATCCTCTGGTGGTGGAAAATTGAGCTAACAAATTTTCCGTGCGTGCACAGCACTTCTACACGGTGTCGTAAGCAGCGGGAACGAGTGTCGGAGTTTCATTCGGAAAGAGGTTTATTTAGAACAGAATGCTCTACCTGGTAGTAAAAACTAGAACTAAAAGAGTTTGCAGCGTCTGCGCAGCACATCCAGTGCCTGATTTACGGCAGGGCATTTGGGGCACGGGCCCAGGGCCCCCGATTTTCAGGGGCCCCCAAATGCCTCTGAAGATTTTTCAATTATGGGCTAAAACAGTTTTAAAACTGTTCAAAAACAAAATTAATATGGAAAAATCTGTTTGTCATAGATTGTAACTTAATTTTTTTCTGATTGTTTTTTAACAATTTATGTGCAGGAATGTATAGAACTCCATTTTTGTGATTTCCATATTTCTTTTTTTTTGTTTACCTGTAAGGCCCTCACGGTTAACATGGACAAAGCCATGTCGCTCTGCTAGTTACTTTTTTTTTCAGTGAAAGTTTGTATTTGAAAGAAAATTATTTGATGAATAGGCTATTCTAATGTTTTAAATAATTATAGCTGGGCACTGCGGTAAATTTATTATTAGTTGTTGCATACTTTATCATTCCAGATATATGGACTTGCATAAAGAAAGTTAATAAGCTCCACACAGTTTATTATAAAATTCAATTAAAATTTCATAATTATGGAACAATTATTTAAAAGTAAATTAACGATTATCAAATTTAATTTTTTTAATTGATATTTAAAAGAAATTAAAGTCAGTAGTGGTTATCTTAATAAATACTGCTTTCAATATATATATATATATATTTTCTCAAGGCCTGTGTAAGTATCGGTGCAAGGGGGCCCCCATACACATCTGTGCCCAGGGCCCCCAAATTTGTAAATCGGTCCCTGAGCACATCTGCTATACACGGTACCGTAGGCAGCGGGGAGACGTGTCGGAAATTTGTTTAGAACAGAAAGCACACCCTGGCGGTGGAACTTAAAGATTTTCCTGCGTGTGCGCTGAAAATGGCTATTTTTATTGAAACCCCAAAAGAAAGTTACCTATTTGATAATCCCAGACAACGAAATATTCTCATTTTCACTCATTCTCGAGTATTAAGAAAAACATTCGAGGTATTGATTCGAAACTCACAGTCTGTACGTAATTTATTTTTCTGATTCCAAAAATGCAAATTTTGTGAAAATCCAACGGTAACTTAAAAAAAATAATAAAAACTGACCCCCTTTGAATCAAATGATTCAGACATTTGAAGGGGTGGTATTGAATTTTCTTCTGCTTCTGTACTTAATTTCCAAAAGGCAAAGAGTTAACCAGACGATCGGTTTCGTGCAGCGATTTTTAGAGTGATTTGGCATTTTTTGTTAATTTTTACCGGGACCGGGCAACGCCGGGCGGATCAGTGAGTAAGTAAATAAATATGATTCATTTTTCTATTATTTTCGATTACGAGATGGGTATATGTTATAATAATAAATAATAATGATAATAATAACTGTTGTTATTAAAGTATTTTATTCTGATTATTCTTTCTTAGTCATAATCTATTATATTAAAATGTGACTGTGTGTTTGTATTTTACACCTTTTGCTCATAGAATATGGAATATGGCGTAATGAAATTATCACCAGTTTCATCAATATGGATCCCAAAATGTCATAATAAATCTTGAAGTTTTGAATTTCGAAATAGTTTTCGAGATATTATTTTCTTGTAATTTTAACTTAGATCTGTATAATGATGGCACAAAATAACTCCATCGTTGTGGAGAAATATAAATAAATAAATAAAATGAATTAATAACGGAAGTAATAGGATATTGTCTACTATCCTAACTGGTGAACAATTATTTTTGTTTTGTTTTGTTTATATAAATGAATTTAAGGATTTTGCTCCTACCACCACCCCCCCCCTGAAAGATCGCATATAATGAAAAAATCCCTGACGGTTCGGCCTACAGGCATAGGTAGATTTCGAAGACGCAGACCGTGGGGCGCCTGTTTATTGGTAATTGCAGAAGAAATTACCTTTTTGCCATGATGCGGTAGTTGGGACCGCCCACTTCGAAATCTATCTGTGTTTGTAGGCGAAACCGGCAGGATTTTTTTTTATTTTTTATTTATTTTTATTTTTTTATTTATTTTTTTGCTGTAAGAGTTGGTTCTATGAAAAATTTGTCGATATAAAAGTTGTAGATAATATTAAGACGATTTATAATAAATTTAAACGGATTTGATATCTTGGGAATAGACGAAGTTATGAATTTTTTTCTTCTTAAACCACCCCCCCCCCCCGAGGCCATTTTTAATGATATAAAAAATCTGTCGTATATAAATTTTAGGCCCTTTTCCTAGAAGTAATAATAACTTTAAACGGTTTCAATACGTATCATAATTAAGAAGTTATAGTTTTGTACGAAATCTACCTGTTTTCACAGAAAGCCCCCCCACCCATTTTCCCCCATTGGTTCGATTTTGCCCATTAACGAACTTGGCCGAGATTTTATGCCCCTTGATTTTATATATCAGTTTGGAAAAGATTTGTGCGGAATTATTGAAGTTATCGTGCCCATAAAAAAGTGATACAGATAGAGAGATATATATAAAGTTTGAACTGGTGGTGATTTTGGGTTCTGGGAGTCATGATCAGCATAGATATGCAAAATTTTTTCAGAAATTCCAACATAGGAGGGAATGTAATCTATATATTTGAAACGAAAAGCGCATTCTGTCAAATCCACATGAAAATCGTCGCTTTGCTTTACGTTTTTTTGTGAAGGCTTCTACCCTCAAAAACGGGAAACCTGATTGATTAACCCAACCCTCACCTGTTTAGCCTGGGGGGATTGAAAAGGGTTGATTGAAAACCGATGAAGCCGTACCATTGCATTGAAAGCATACCCTTCTAATTTATTTTTGCTCTGAGGTTGAAAGCTAAAGTTTTTTTTATAAAGAACTCACGTTTTCACTACTAAATATGCATATTTTTTCGCAAAATTTTAAAGGAAGATTGGATACAGTTATATTTATAACCGATTGAAATGTCAGAGAGTTCGGAAGATGAGAACTATTTTTTTTATTGCTATGTTAAAGGAGCCGACGGAAAAACAAACAAACAAACAAAAAACGAGAAGAAAACATTTCGTTTACAACTAGATAACAATATTTTTTTACGAAATTTTACATGAGCTGTAAAACCGTTTTATTTATCACCAATAAAGATTTCAAAGCGAACAAAAAGAATTTTTTATATTAAAACTATAAAACGACCCTGGGTAAAAAAAAAACAACAAGAAAATGAGCGCTTTTATCCCTGAATATCAATATTTTTTCGCGAATTTTTCATTTAAAATTATAATTTCACACAAAATCGAGTTAAAGATATAAAATAATAAAAACTTGATGTCTCTTTTTAAATTTATTATCATGGGCCCGGGCAACGATGGGCGGGAGTCAGCTAGTTTTATTTGAATACAGATGCTTTTTTTAAAAAATTATTTATTATCACCGGCCTGGGCAACGCCGGGTGGTGTCAGCTGGTAGGTATTATTTTTTACGAAATCTACCTAAAATTCAACTCTACGCTAGAGGTCTGCACGGCCGGACAGGCAGGATAAAGCCAATTTTTTTTAACGCGCTGGGCCAATAAAGGATATAAATCTGCCGGTGCGGGATGATAAAAAATTTGAACGGGCCGACCTGCACGATATGACAAGTTTAAAACATGCAAACCAAGCCGATAAAATATGAGCAATGTTCAATAGATGTGACTGGGACAAGAATAAGTACCAATGTGCTGCATAAGCCAATTCTCTTGACCACATCAATACAGAAATATAGCATGTCCAGCGTAGAAATCGGCATCGGGCAGTTACATCGTGTCTGAGCCCGAGCTTAATACATTTAGCAGACCAGGCCGGCATCAGGCTTACATTTTATTCTACGTGCTCGGGCCGGGCGGGAACTGGACTTAATTTTTCCCAGGACGTGTGAAGTAAACAATTTGTTTTGTAAAATTAGTAATAGCAATTATGAAATACTGTTAACGGAACCTTTGGAAATATTTTTTAATAAATTATATAGAAACATTTTCAAAAATCTATTTATTTTTATTATATAGCTCCAAATGTTATGGTGTTTTTAACCATATATATTTTTTAATACTAAACTATATTAATTTTTGAGTGTCTTTATTCGAATGTAATAGTCTAAGAGTCTAAGTGATCATTAATGCTGCTATTCTACATTCAATGCCTTGCAAACATATAGCAATCTAAAATATACTATAAATTTCCCCTTAAATATGTATGCTGTATTCATTAAATTTTTTTTATTTTTTATTTTATTTTATTATTATTATTTTTTTTTGTATGCTAAGAAAAATCGGATTTTTTTGTAGAAATTGTGTCGGTTGGGGCTGGGACTGGAAATTTCGTCCCGTGTAGGCTCTGTGTATCGAGTTGTTACGCAATCTAGCATTTATTTAAAAATATTCTGAAATCACCAGAAAATATTCGACAGATTTGGGAAGGATCATATTAACAGGAAAATATATATTAATAGTGTATATTAAAAGTTAAACATTTAATCTTTATGTATCATAACAAGGGTAACGACCCTTTTATATCATTTAACAAAACTAAGGAACGGAAGGAGAGTTATTTTGCTGGATTAAATTATAGTGCTGTCATCTGTCGTGCATAAAAATATTCAATATCTTTTGGGTTGAAAATAATTTACTTTTGACTTTAAAGTAGGGGAGGAAAGGCAACAACAACAACAACAACAACAAAAAACGTAAGATTGTTTTTAATTCAATTTTACTACTAAAATCATTTTCCTTACAGTATGCATGAAGGTATCCTATATTCCAGTTAAAAAAATTAAATGTTTTTACCTTTCCAATAAAAAGTAAAGCAACTTTCAGAAGATACTGTCAAAGATGTTTTATATAAATTTCCTGAGACATGATAATAATGATAATAGAAAAACTATCCAAAGGACAGCATCATACTACAATTAGTGATGTATCATATCTTAAAAAAATCTTCTTTCACCTTTATTTAAGAAAAAAAAAGAAAACAGTTTTGAGATCAATGATTTATTAACTCCATGAGCTGGAAGAGAACATAAAATGGGTAGAAATAACTCTGCGACAAGAATAGAAGTAAGTATTGCAAACATACTTCAACTTTTATTGGCGTAAGTACACTCAATTTCCCTTAATTAGTGGAGCCACTAATTTATTTCTCCTGAAATTAGAATCGTGTTTTTAAAAGTTTAAAAAATATATATAAAGTTAAAAAAAAATATATATATATAATTTAACAAATTAAAAAGCCATTGGGAAAAGCCATCCGAAAGCTTAAAAAAGAAAAATTACCCCACTTTCGTGTTATAGCGGCCCCCACAATTATGATTATGTCAAGGTTGCAGTTATGATTTCGCCAAGATCCTCGCAAAGCTTATATATGCATCCTATATACGCATATATATATATATACCAAACACTTCTATATGTGCCATATGCGTCGTTATACACACATTATTTACGTCTTTATATGTCGTATATACATCATATACACATGTCATATATATACATCTATATGCATCATATATGCATCATATATGACTATAACTTGGCCACATACGTCAAGAAATGTTATATATATATATCATATATTATTATAATGTCATACATGCTTTATAACTTGGCGATAAATATTGGTCGCTTGGCAATTCATCCTTGGGGGCCGCTATAACACGAAAGTACCAAACTTACAATATATTAATGAAAACGGAAACAAAAATATTTAATCCTTGGGGGGGCCGCTATAACACGAAAGTACCAAATTTTTCTACTTTATTTTTCATATCTGATAATTTGCATCTATCCTTTTTGTGACTTTAACATTTTTGTAACAATTTTATGTATATCTATTGCCTATTCAAAGAAAAATTCTTCTAAAGTTACAGAATTTCGTTAAAAACGCTTAAAATATTCTTCTAAAGTTACAGAATTTCGTTAAAAACGGTTAACATAGTAAAATGCGGACATCTTTTGGTCCATTCTCGACCGAAAGCAACAACCATTTTCCCAATGGTTAAAAAAGAAAGAAAAGGTATATTTTTTTTGTTAATATAGTACTTTTTATGCTCCATAGCGTTTTTGCTCAGAGTTATGCCATATTTATAAAAAAATAATTGTTCGACAGTTTGGAATCTGAATTAAAATATCTGAGATGGATTGAAAGTACCAGTGTTATGAAAATATTCCCCACAAAACACCGATGTGCTTTATTTTTAAAATGCACATTACAGCCACAATGAGAGACGGATAATAATATTATTGATAGTAAAAACTGCTGTTTGCAAACATGTGTTTCAACTAGAATAGTTCAGGAGGTAACGACACAATTTAAATTGAACCCCAATGGGACCACCTATTTCAGCTGTATTAGCTGAATATATTACTCTTCGCCCATTGGAAACTAAAGTTTTTGGCCTAATTTGGCCTAAACATTTGACCTAACGCCTCACACTTGGCTCAGATATGTTGATGATATTCTTATAATTTGGCAGCATAGTCTTGATGAACTTAAAATATTTATAAATTAGCTATCGGATATTTTTTTTTAAACAGCGTTAATTAGTACGTTTTTAACGTGTGTGAGGTCTGAATTTCGAAAAACTTCTTTTCTTACGAACCTGCTTCGTAGGGCGCAGATGCCGTCGCACAGGAGATCTGAGTAGCAAACGAACCAGATCGAATAGGTGTAACACATCGGCTGATAAGTTCCCGGTCTGGCACACAGATGGCGTTGAAATTGCCGAACCGATGCTTATTTTAGTAAATAATAACCTTTAAAAGGTAGCAGAAAAAATGTCATGACGATTCGCCGTGTGGATAAAACGTTAGAGTGGTTTTAGTTGAACGACTTTGTTGATAAACAAAAAAAATGAATAAACAATAATTTCAAGAATTGTTATTTGATGGGAAAAAACACCGTTCAAAATAAAGGTTGGCTTGATAAGCGTTATCCGGACACTGCACCAGGTAAATCAACCATTATTGAATAGTTTGCTGAATTTAAACGTGGTCGTACGGAAACCAGTGATGCATCACGCAAAAGAGGTGGTTACTCCGGAAAACATAAAAAAAAGTCCACAAAATCGTTTTGGGGAACCGTAAAGTGAAGTTGCAGGAGATAGCGCAGACTCTGAAGATATGCAAGGAACGTGTAGGTTTTATTTTGAATGAACATTTGTTTATGAAAAAGCTGTTGTCAAAATGGGTGCCGCGCGTGTTGACTTTTGACCAAAAACAACAACGAGTCGATGATTCTGAGCACTGTTTGGAGCTTTTTCGTTATAAAATTATTTATTATAAAATTATTATTATTTATTTATTTATTAAATTATTATTATTAAATTATTATTATTAAATTATTATAATTATAATTATTATTATTATTATTAAATTATTATAATTATAATAATTATTATTATCGTTAAATTATTATTATAATTATTATTATTATTATTAAATTATTATAATTATAATAATTATTATTATTATTAAATTATTATTTATTATTAAAGTTATCTATACTATTAAAAACCGTTCGCGTATCTATCTATGTAACCTCAAAAACTCGAAAACCGCAGGGCGCAGGGCTACCAAATTTCGCACACGGGTAGCTGGTAGGGCGGTCATGAACGATCGGGACAAAAAATTCGAAATTTTTAAATAGATTTTTGATAGATTAAATATTAATTAAAATCCTTCCACAAAGAGATCTCATCAAAAATCCGCTTTTTTCATTGGTTGGATGGTTGTATAATATCTCCACAGAAGTCGTTAAATAAATCAAGGTAGCATTTGCAACTGCGATTTGAGTGTTTAAATTCAATTGATCAGAGATTATATGATATGTAGACAATCTATACTATTAAAAACCGTTCGCGTATCTATGTAACCTCAAAAACTCGAAAACCGCAGGGCGCAGGGCTAAGAAATTTTGCACACGGGTAGCTGGTAGGGGGCCCATGAACGGTCGGGGCAAAAAATTCGAAAATTTTAAATAGATTTTCGATAGATTAAATATTAATTAAAATCTATCCACAAAGAGATCTCATCAAAAATACGCTTTTGCACAGAGTAATCTTCGGTTGGTTGGTTGTATAAAATCTCCGCAGAAATCATTAAATAAATCAAGGTAGGGATGATTGCAATTCCCAGTCGAGTGTTTAAAATCGATGGATCAGAGATTATATGAGATGTAGACAATCAACTTAATTATTGACCGTTGCCAAATACTAAAAACTTAATTTTAAAAGATTTTATCGATTTAATGAATGATAATTAGCTGGGTTTAAGGTTTTTTTTACATGACATATATTAGTATGATAGACATTATTAATACAGAAAACTTTATTTAACAGATTATTTGTTAAATTTGCGGGGATGGGGAGGGGTGGGGGTAAACGACTTTTAATTAAATATCACATATATTTTACTTGACCGCGCGCCACCTGGCGGTGTTTTTTTCATTTATTGACCCTCCGTATTCATAAATCCAAATCTACTGCTCTGATTTCAACAGAACTAATTACATTTAAGAAATTTAACATTTTTTCTTTCACCCTTAACGTTTAAACGCTGTTTTATATAGATGATACCGCTATTTTAGAATAATAGTTTTCGTAAAAATTAAATTTATGTTTCTAATAAAAGTACAGAGTCCGTATTCAGTTGATGCATACCAACAGTCAAAGTTAGTGATTTGTTGTTGAGCACTTGACCGCGCCTCTATTCCTCGCGGCCTCTCCCTCAAGGTTTTTTTTTCTCTAACTGTGCTTTATTTCCAAAACTCAGAGAATTATGTTCCGAACTTCTCCAAATCAGTTCCATTTTGCTAAATTATCATAAAAATCAGCATTGCTGCAGGGTGTGCTTCAAGAAAACAGTTACCAGTATTTCCGAATAATGGTCTAAGCCAAATATCAAATTAAGTTCCTAGCTTAACCAAATGAATCAATCTTTAAAGATGCATACAGTGGCTCTTTTAATTTATCATTTGCTGAAAGGCACTTGAACATCCCCCCCCCCAGGCCCTCCCTCAAGGCTTTTTGTCCAATTCTACCCTGTTCCCATATCTCAGCAACAAATTTTCCGATTTCAGCGCAACTGATTCCAAATATCATATTTAACTTAATAATCAACGTCTATATAATTAAAATAAATTTGTGAGCACTATTTCCGAATAACAGTCTAAGACAAATTTCTAATTAAGTTCCTATTTTTAACCAATTTTTAAAGATGCATACTGGTCCTCCTAATTAGTAATTTACTGAAATGAACTTGAACATCCGTTCCACCCCGGCACCTCCTTCAAGGTTTTTTCTCTAACTATGCCCCGTTTCCATAACTCAGCAACTATCTTTCCGATTTCAACGCAACTGATTACAAACATTATAATTAACTAAATAGTCACCCTATATAACATTAAAGTAAATTTATGAGTAGTAGTTACCACTATTTACGAATTATAGTTTAAGCCAAAGTTGTAATTAAGTTCATAGCTTAACCAAACGAACACATTTTTAAAGATGCATAGTGGTCCTCCTAATTAATCATTTTCTGAAGGACACTTGAATATCCCCTCCTTCCGGCGCCCCCCTTAAGGTTATTTTCTCTAACTGGGCCTAATTTCAATAACTCCGCTAATAATGTTCCCATCTTCTCCAAACCGCTTTTGTAGCCCGTCTACTATAGACGCTTTCAGTGTGACGTCAGTCTGGTTGGATACTGACTCCAAACAAACGGTTGCTATGTTTCATTTCTTATTAAAAATAAATCATAGAAAACGGTACTACTGCATCACTGTAAAAAATGATTGTCAAATTCACTGCATTTATTCCAGTAAATCGCAACGTAATATTTCCGTATGTAAAAATACCGCAAATATAACAGTAGATTTAACCAGCGTTTTCGCTTTCAAAATCCTTTCATGCGACCAACCAATCAGATCACATCATTCATTTTCTAATCGGCGCCTGCGCGCAAAGACATTTTACTAGCATGATCTGCGCAAGGAACTTCTATTCAAAAGTACGTGCTCTTTCCCGCGCGACGGCGAAAGCGAGCAAAATGGTGTGTTTCTTGACTTACGTTTAGGAGCCTGCATTGTTTATATATCAGTGTTTAATTACAAATGGTATTTTATATTTGTATTAGATAAACGTAAGCTTGTAATTCTAGTTCAATTATCTAATATATATATATATATATATATATATATATTATCTAAATTCTTCTCGCCCTTCAGAATTGAAGTGTTTCTTTTTTTAGTACTACAAATATACTCTCTCTATATATAATGTATTTAAACATAGTATTATAATGAATATTTGATGTCTCAGTTTTGCCACATTAAAAAAATTCCTATTAATAAATTCTGAATTCTTATATGTATATCATATACAAAGCAGTAAAGAAATGTTTTATATGGGATTGAATTTCTATACATAAAATAATGAATTCCAATGTTTTTCAAACAAGCGATGAACTTTATGACTATTCTAATAGTCACCTAAAAATGAAAGTTGATTAAAATCAATGATTTTAAAAAAAATATGGCTTTTAAAATTACAGCAGCTATTGTGATAATTTGTACGGAAATAGGACTGTTAAAATTACAGAACTTTTTGTGGTAATTTGTACGGAAAAATGGCTGTGAAATGTACTACATTTATAACCGTTGAAATGACGGAAAATATGCGATAAAATTTACATCGATTTTTACTGCTATTTTTACGTAAAAACTGCTGGCAACATTGCTGCCTGCAGTTTTTGCCGTAAATTTGCCGGATTTTTTTTACAGTGATAATGTATTAAAACAGTTTGCCGTGAGATATAGCTATAAGATTTAGCTATAATGTACAAACATAATAGAAAATACAACATAGCAACCGCCGTTTGTTTGGAGTCAGTTTCCAAGTAAAACGTCATTACTGACGTCACGACTGAAAGCGTCTATTACGATGCCTTTAGCAACGGGAACCTGTGTCAGATATTCGTTCGTAAAGAGGTTTGTTTAGAACAGAATGCTCCCCTGGTGGTGGAAGATGGAAATAAAAGATTTTCCAGAGCGTACGAGCATGCTCGGTAGACGGTGCCAAAGCCATCGAGATCCGGGACAGAGTTTCGTTTTTAAAGAGATTTAAGTTTATTACACGGGTCCGGGCAACGCCAGGCGGGTCAGCTAGAATAATATACCCTATTAAAATCCGTGCGCGTATCTATCTATGTTAGCTCAAAAACTCGGAAACCGCAGGGCGCGGGGCTACGAAATTTGGCAAACGTGTTGCTGGTAGGGAGCCCATGAACGATTGGGGCATAAAAATCGAAAATTTCAAATAGTTTTTAATGTTTTTGACGAAGTTTTGTCTTTTTTATGTCAACCCGTAATCGTGTGAGTTCTAAACAGTTCTAAATGTTTACTGCAATGTGAGATATACATATTACGGACGCCACGCTGCAATAGTAAGAAGCTGTAGCGGGTATTACGAAATTTTTCTTTTACCTCGCATGCAAATAATTAGAGATTATTTAATTGCATTTCTTTATTTCATTTTTTTTAAATAAAGAAAAACATTTTATTACAAACATCAACAAAATTTTTATTCTATTTATTCCCTTATTCCAAATATATCGTTTTATCGTCTGCTGCCATAGCAACATAAATTAAGTTTCATTAAAAAAATGCACAGTAGTAATTTTTTTTTTCTAAATCGTATAGTTATTGAACAATTCAACACTTTAACAGAGGAATTAAATTCATTTTATTCACTTTTTAGAATCAAATTCATGAACTCCCGTGCGTAGAACGGGTTAAACAGCTAGTGTTATTTATTAAACTTTTAAAGTTATAATGTTATAAAGCTATAAAATTATGTTAAAAAGTTGTGTTTTCTTTATTAGACCGAGAACTTATCAGATCATGTGTTATGTGGGCATCAAAAATAGTGCTACAAATTTCTGATTTGTAATATTTTGTTGGAAAATTTATGACCTATCTTAGATCGGTTTGAATTATACATTCACTAAAACAATCAAGGTTCAGTAAACAAATACATTTTTAACACTTTCCAACCTAGTTGAAAAGTGTTTATGACTTCGGTTTGTCTGGCCGTCTGTCCGTGCTCTAACTCCCGTAAATATGCTCGGATTGCCTTGCAATTTTTATATGTTATTGTCGTTATCTATAGCACGTTCCCTATTTCAACTGAAGTGTGTAGCACTTATAGTTTTTTTACAGGGCAAAGTCAAAAGAATTCCGTTGCATTACGGTGTATGGGGAAAAATCATTTGCGATTTATTTTAATGATGTTACACAATTGCAAACACATTGTAATTGATATATATCACTGAGGTGTATTACAAGAGGCTTAATATGGAATAAGGTGTGCATAGCACTTATAGTTACTTTACAGGGACAGTCAAAAGAATTCCGTTATATTACGTCTATGGAAAATAATCGTCTGTGGTTTATTTAAATAATGTTTCACTATTTTAAACGCATTGAAATTTATATATATCTATGTTAGCATACATAGATATAAGGCGCATTACAAGAGGTTTACTACAGAATAGTGTGTGTATAGCAGTCATCGTTCATTTACAGGGACACACAAGAGAATTCTCTACTGTCTGTTAACAATAATTCCTGGAAGTGCATTTTAAGTTACTGAACGCGATTTTAAATTTAACTCAATTTTTGTCTATTACTTGGTGTGTATAAATTCTTTAGATCCTATACAGGGAAGCACAAAAGTTTGCTTACACATTTCCGTTTACTGACAGAAACTCCAGAATGAGAATTTTAAACTCTGCTACGCCTTTCTTAACTGAACTAAAATTTAGCATCCTATGTAGTGTATATACAAATCTATAGATCATATACAGGGCTGAATAAAAGTATTCGGATATTTTTCCGAATATTGTATACGTTGGAAATTCCTGAAATTACGTTCTTAAATATGTTATGCGTTTTCCAAATAGTTTACTTAGATGTTATCTTTCAGCTTATTAAACGGTAATGATTTGTAAAATTATTTTGGATGGGTTGGAAAGTGTTACATAATCTATGCTTGACGCATGATTTTTCGTTCTTGTTTTTTAAAACTTTTTTTTGTAAAAGGAGTTTTTCGCGATCGCTCCGGTTGGACAAGGATTGCCGAGTGTTGCTCACAGGGGGCAGAGCTCCCTAGTTCTATTGAAAAAATACAACAATTAACAATTGGTATTTGCATTTGACAACTATATGATTTTGCTTAAAGTTAAAAATATATGCAAGTTTGAAGTAATACATCTTTTCAACGGTAAGTTAAAAATCAAATTACGTAAATTTTTAATAACCAACCTAATATAAAATAGCAGAATGAATTACAAAATTGTAGTAATGCAGAATTAACCTTAAAATCGTCTTTTTAATATTTCTTGAGTGTCACTTATTAAATTAGCTCACACGTTTACGTTAATGGAAGTTCATGAAAATTAGATAATTTGTTTTTAAAAGTTTCAAATGAAGCTGTAATATGTACTTTCTAACAATAATACACCAGAAACAATATCGAAGTACACAATTACATTGTCCATTTATGTACATTGGGCTTTTAAGAAAATTGGTTGTGGATGTAGTGTAAAATTTCAAATTGACTGTATGTTTTGATTTGTGCAGCAATATCGAGAGAAACCTCTATTCTTTTTAGGGTTTCGTTCATCTCACGAAACCCTATTCGTCCCGCTATGTTGTCTGTCCGCCACAGAGCCGGTTCTCACAAACTATACAACTTACAGACTTGAAATTTTGTGTACTTATAGCTGAAAACCTACTATGAAGCTCAAAATCATAAAATTTAAAAAAAATAGTTTTATTTTAATATAGAGAGATAAAAAACCCCAAAAATCTAACAGCATTTTGCAATTAAATTTAAACATTTTTCGTTATAGCAGTTGCCAACAATTAAAAGTCTATAATAAAATTCTTTCTACAATAATTAATTTTCTATTGAAAGATTTCCACGTGAAAAAAGAAAATGAAATAAAAAGTTTTACCAATTGAAAAAAAAAAGATTAATATGACGTCATATTGGTAATAAAACGGAATTTTTCAAACATTTCTCAATAATACAAGGAGTATGAGTATGTGTAAGTACAGAAAGCAGCTTAATATGATGTCATTAGAGAATTAATCTGACGTCATATTGGAAGTTTAACAGACTTTTTCAAATGTTTGAGAATAATACAAATAGAGTATCAATATGAGTAATAGAGAAAGCAAGTAGATATGACGTCAGCAAGTGATTATAACGTCATATGAGTTTGATGAACGTATTGAATCATGATAAAAACCCGATTGAGGAAATTGTCAGGTTTCCCTGGCAGCTGCAAGACTTAAAAACTATTCTTAAGGGATTATCTTATTGTATATGTATCTGTTGTGTACTGTTAAAGGCTTTTTTAAGAAAAATCTTAATCCGGAGGGGAGCGACCTGAATGTGAGTTGAAGGAATGTTTATTATCGTGGAAGAAGTGTTTCTTTTGTGATTGTAAAGGTATAGATAAGACAGATATTTCACCCATTATTTAGGAAGACAGAGCCATCAAGAGGGGATTAAGTGTTGTAAGGAATCCTTTGGAACAGGGGACGAGCCCCGTAGAGAGAGGGGGTTCTCTGGTGAGTGACGAGAGAGTGAAGTTAGTTTTAGCGTAGGAGCGAAGCGGAAAGGTCGAAGAGAAAATTAGCTCTGAGACCGGTGTTTAGTTGGAGCGTAGGATTGAAACGTGTTGGTTGTTCAGAGAGGAGCTGTGGGCACATGTATGGAACGAGATCTCTTGAAAGGATGAGAGAAAGCGGGTGTGAGATTAATAGAAATCTCGGTTCTGAGTGAATTAACGTAGCCTAGCGGTACACAGAAAGTAGTTTTCTGTATTTTTTTGATTTAATGTTGAACCGGATAAGTTACATCCGAGTTTTAAGTGTAAATATTGTAAATAAAGTGTTAATTTAAGTTTAATTGAAAGAGTTAGGTTCTTTTTTTTAATATACATCACGTAACGTGTCCGATATCACGTATTCATATCGGTGGTGGCAGCATATCAAAAGACCGGATTATACTTCGAAGTTGTGTGGACGGAGAAGAGGAATCCGACAGAAATATTGGCATATTTTAACATTTTGAAGGTCTCTATACAACGTTTAATTTTGAAATTGATCTTTTTTTTAATATCGCATTTAGTCCACATGACAGACATTATTATGACAGAGTATAATAGCGGGCTTTGGCCCACTATCGGGCCGGTTCAGATATTCGAAAAAACAAGAAAAATAGACCGGTAAATTTTTAATTTATAAAAAACATGACTTTTTTTTTTTTTGAAAATGCAATTTATTTGGATTTATTAAAGAAAGGATAAAGTGTTTTGAAAGGAATATTAAACGAAACCCTTCGTGCGATCTTCGATCACACTTATCCACTTCTTCAAATTATTATTTTAGGAATAATTCGAAAAAATTACTTTTATTGAAAAGAAATATTTGTTCATTGCGTAATGAGATAAATCATATATAAATATTGCGTAACAGATAAAGCATATATATAAATATTTTTTTGGCTTATAATTAAAATTATTCATAATACGTTAAAAACGTTTTCAATAAAATCGTTCGAAATAAAATCACAGAAACATTTCCTATTCCCTTAATTTAAAATACATTTACGTTCGACTTTTCATTTCTTCTGGAAATTGATTTAGAATTCTTTATTTTGCTTTCAAGGAAAAAAAAATTAGCTGCAAGGAAAATAAAATTTTGAAATTGGAGTGCACGGTTGCATATTATTCCACCTTTTCTGAATTCTTTTCAATCGGTTCCTGAAATTTAATAGATTGATTTTACATTGAATTCGTCCCAATATTGTCTTTCCTTAGCAGGCAAACAAATTTTTCGCCTTTAATTTTATTTTCTGGAACCTAATATTTGACCTAAATAGAGAATTTTTCTTTTAGTTGTATATTTGTTCTTGTTTTGGAAGTCTAATTTGTAAAAATATGCTAAAGTGCTCTATTTTACTAATCTTTTAATATTTACATATATATATATTACTTACAAAAATTAGATGTACCTTATGGTCAATCACTTTACGATTCTGCGATAGATTGTAATGATAGTAGTTAAATATTTTAATACAATCTATATAGTTTGTTTTCCATCACACTAGTATTACTAAACTATTGTAAAAAAGTATTTTTTAACACTTTCCAACATAGTTGAAAAGTATTTATGAATTCGGTTTGTCTATTTGTCCTCTCTCCGTGCTCTAAACTCCAACTCGCGTAAATATAGGGCAGAGCTGGGCACATTAATGCGGTTTTTTTTCAATGAATTTTCTAATTTTTATCTTTTAACTTAGGAAATTTTAGACATCGGGATTTTATAAAGTAGTTAATAAAGTCAAAGCTTGTGTATTAAGTTGTTGCCTTATTTGTATTTTCAGCCGTAAAAAAACATTTTTTTAGGTCCAAGTCTGTTGCGTAAACTTGCCCCGGGAACGGGACAAGTTTACGCATCAAGTGGGGCACGAATCTGTTACTCAATTAAACATTAAATGATGATTTGCAAAACTAAATAGCTTGAAAATACTAAAAAGGTTTGAAACAGTACGGAGCAAAAAAGCTTCAGTGGCACGTTTACGCAGTAAGAACGTGAGTAAAGGTGCTCCGATGTCAATGCGTAAACGTGCCCCGTCGCCATGTCTGGATTTATTTTTAACGTGCAACGAAAATTAATAACATTTCTGTTCATACAAATACAGTTATCAGAAAAGGATAAAATTCTGCTAATGTTCATATATTTGATTATCCTTAACTAAGTATTATTAGTTCACAATAAGTTTCAATAAGTTCCACACAAAATTTACTCACCTTGGCAGAAAACAGGTTATCCTTTCCGCATGCTAGACCGAAGCTCGACTGACGCTCAAAAACTTGTGAGAATACCCGCTAGGAAGCAGCATCAATCTGTCATCAATCTACGCCAGTTATAACTCGTTTCGGAAAAAGTGCACTGCGTAAACGTGCCCCGGTCTATCCTACTCGGATTGTCATGCATATGATAATTATACCGATGTTTACTATGATTTGTTTGGCATTGAAAATGAAGTGTGTAGCATTTATAGTTCAATTACAGGGACACTCAACAGAATTCCGTCACATTACGGTCTATAGGGAAAAATCGTTTACGGTGTATTTTAATGATGTTAGACTATCTTAAATACATTGAAAAAAATTTATATCACTGAGATGCACTACAATTTGTTCAGTATAGAATAGAGTGTGCATAGAATTCACCGTACATTTACAGGGACACTCAAAGAAATGTCGTTACATTACGGTCAATGGAGAAAAATAGTTTGTGGTGTACTTTAATAATGTTACCACTATTTCAAATATTTTTAAATTGATATATATTATCACTGAGGTGCAGTACAAGATGATTACTATAGAATTAATTTACAGGGACACACATAAGAATTCTGTTACAGTACTCTCTATCAATAATAATTGCTGGAAGTGCGTTTTAAGTTGTGATACGCGTTTTCGAAATTAACTAATTTTTTGCATATTAATGAGTCTGCATAAATTCTAAAAATCCTATACAGGGCTGCCCAAAGGATCTTGCGTACATTTCCGTTTATTGGCGGAATTTGCTATAGGTGAAATTTCAACTGTGCTACGCGTTTCCTAATTCAAGTATATTGTAGAATTCTATGTAGTATATATACAAATATATAGATCCTATACAGTATTCCACAAAATAATTCGGATGCTTTTCCGCTATTGATTCTAATTCCTGAGTTTGTGTTTTTAATTGTGCCATGCGTTTTCCAAATTGTTTATTAGACATCCTCTTTCATCTTATTAAACGGGGAATTTTTTTTTTTATAGTATTCTGAACGTGTTGGAAAGTGGTAATAATCTATGATTGACGCATGATTCTTCGTTCTTGTAATTAATATTTTAATCTGTTAACCTTATCTGTAAGAGTAAATAAAGAATCGCTGAGAAAAATAACAATTTCAAATCTGAGTAAATCGATGTTTTCATTTTGTTATGAATATTTTTGTTTCAATTATGATGACCCAATGCTTTCAATTCTGAAAGATCAGAAATACTCAGAATATTGAAACATGGACATATTCAAAAATGATTGGAATCAGTTCAAACTTATTTTTGAAACATGGAAATGCTCAAAAATGAACACATTGAAGTCAGTTCATACTCATTTTTGAAACATGGACATAGGGGAGACCGGGGCAAGATGACTATGTTAACAATTTTTGTTGTTTATTAATTTATTTTGAAGTAATAGTAAAATTAATTTTGCATGAACTGATAGAGTATACCTTTGTAGTATTAAATACATTACCATTTAATTTTTCAAATAAAAAAAATAAAGGATAATTTTATTTTTTCATAACATTAACAAATCGTCATCTTGCCCCAGTACTGGGGCAAGATGACTTTGGCCTTGGGGCAAGATGACAACACTGAAAAAAGATTGAACATATTTTATCTTTTGAATATGTTACATGGTTTAACAAATGATAACTGTGTTTTTACATCTTACAAAGTATCAAACTAAGCATAATGCATTGATTGTAACGTAATTTTGAAGTGTTTAGTTGTGCAGCTAACAATAGTCACAAATAAAAATGCCATTTTCATAATTGGAACATTCCTCATGCCACCACTCTTGGCATTTACAGCACTGGATCCATTCTTCTGTTGGTGGGTCACAATGCTTAACGATTTTTGAATTTTTTGGGAGGAGGGGGACCAGCGGGGAAGGGGGGAGGTCTTGACCCCGTCGAACGGTACTCTCCTCATACCGATCGGACGCTTGGAAGTGGAGATACGGAACCCGATAGGATTTTTCTTTCGGGAGACTAGGGAGGCTTAGCGGATGGCAAAAATGTCTTCCCCTGGTCGCCCCCTTTCGAACGACACCTCCCCCGATCCCATGTGCCCCTTAGCCCCAGAGGAGATAGCAGCGCAAGGTCGTGCGAACAAACACACAGACAAACAAGCGTTTACAGGATTTAAATAGAATGGACAACATAGTTAGTTTAATAAATTCCGAAACACAGGGCCAGATGACGAGCTCGTCATCTTGCGCCGGAATGCCTGTTTAAAAATATTCGTTTTCATTGCCATGAAGGAAGGCGATTAATTGACATTTATTCATGGTAATAGGTAGTATTTAAACTAAGTTACTCATAAATAATAAAGAGAAACGATATATCTTACCTGTATCTGTAGCAGAGCTTATTTACACATGCATAAAAGTTATAACGTGGCAGCAGAAAACAATCAAAGCTTCACAACTGACACAAAAATGGCAATTTCAGCGTCTCTATAGTATTGTTTAACGAACGGCCGATAGGAGAGCCAGTAGTGTCCGGTTGATGCTGCCACCTAGCGGAAAACGGAAAAATTAAGACATTCGTCATCTTGCCCCACTCTTCATCTTGCCCCGGTCTCCCCTACTCAAATATGAGCACATGATGTTTTATTCTCGAGTGTGTGCATGTTTTCAGAAATGAGTATATACATGTTTCAAACTTGAGTAATTTTAATTCGGAGCCATTTTGACTAGGTGACATACTCAGATTTGAGTATTTTTTGCTCAGTTTTGAAAACGTCGTTTTTAGAGTACTCTCGAAAGTCTTGGTCTGTTAGTAGTCAGAGAAAAGAAAATAATATTTGTTTTATCTCTAGTGAAGTTATCAGCGCTTACTTTTTTTAGTTTAAAAATAGATTTCTTTATTGTCAACCACTTTACGATAATATAAAGAACAAAAATAAAAAATCATTCCTCAGTCATAGGTAATGAAACATTTTCCAAAAATAACTGAATATTATTAAAAAATTTCATTTTTTTCATTCAATAAAATTGATTTTAGTCCGTTCTGTAACCGAATTCTTTTGTGCGTCTCTCTAAATGGACGATAAATGCAACACCGTCCATAGTCTATAGAAAATACGTTGCAGTGAACTTCCAGGGATAACTTTTATTATGTTTGAAGTATCATAATATCATTAGAATGCATCGCAAACGATTTTTCCCCCATAATCGCGTCCCTGTAAATGCTACTATAAATGTTACTTATTCCATACTGCTGAGAAAGAATGTTTTAGCCCACCTTAGTGATGCATATCAATTTCATTATGCTTGAAGTATTACAATATTAATAAAATGCATCGGAAACGATTTTCCACAATGGACATGACTACTACTGGTCCGTTATCTGAATACCAGTATTTCTGAAGAAAACAATTTGTGGTAAGT
Organism: Maratus michaelseni; assembly: GCA_963931845.1. Classification (NCBI taxonomy): domain Eukaryota; kingdom Metazoa; phylum Arthropoda; class Arachnida; order Araneae; family Salticidae; genus Maratus; species Maratus michaelseni. Next base: position 184,141,690 of record OZ007591.1, read on the forward strand.
TTTTACAACGTTTGCAACAAAAACTAGTCGTTTGAGGCCACCGTAATACTTACCCATCATGGATCTGCATAATATAAAATATGAAAATAAAACATGTGTAAACTATTTATAAAATGCATTGCAATTCTAATAAAATCCTGGCTTGATGACGTCATAAACTTTAAATGCTCTGTTACTGAATTGCGTAAAAGAAACATTCTTATAACTCCAAAATTGATAATCATATTAACTAACGGTTTATTGCGTCGGATTAAGAGTCTCATTTCCAATTAAAATATATCTTTGAATTGAAATTTGGATGAAATACAGGGTCACGAAAAATCAAAGAGTGTGGAAATTAAGATTACAAATATCTTGGCGACTAATTATCCAATCAACTTCATTCTTTATGCAAAATTTATGTTTTTATTATTGCCTTTTATATTCACTCCTTAAAATAAACAATTTCGAAAAATTTTATATACTTTTATCAGAACGAATATTTCGAGAGACCGAAAAAAATAGTTCCGGATAATCGAGGTTACTGAAATTCAATAAGCTTCTTCCCATTATTACATACTAAGTACATAGCAAATTTCAAGTCTCTATCTCAATTTGTTCGGGAGATAGAGCGTTTACAGACACACACACACACAGACGGACGCCAAATTTTTTTTTCTAAAAATATGTTTTTCGGAATCTCCAGTGTCTGAAACGTGTAAATTCGTCGAAATTTTTTTTTCGATTTTCAAAACTATTATAAGATTTACCCTATACTACGTATGATGGGTAAGTAATAACCTTCGAAGTAGGTTTCTACAAGATTAGCAAGGGAAATCTAAAATAGAGATTTTTCTTTGGAAAATGTGGTGTTCAAAAAACGGACCCAGTGGGATCCCTGCATAGTGCATAGACCATAATGTAAGGAATTCTTTTGTGTGTCTCTGTAAACGAACTGTAAATGCTACACATTTCTATGAACTATAAATGCTACACATTTTTTACTCATTTACAATACCGAACATTCTATTAATAAACATCATTAACATATTGAAATTACATTGCAATCCGAGCATATATACGAGAGTTAGAGCACAGCCAGATGACCATACAAACAGAGAGACAGACAGACAAACCGAATTCATAAACACTTTTCATCTATTGGAATGTGTTAAATTTTCTTATTGGAACGTGTTAAAAATGATTATTGTAAAATATTCTGGTACGATATGTGAAAAATTAAAGTTTTGTTCATATTTTTTAACATGAAAATTTCTGTAATTTTACGGGTTTTCATCTCGAAATAAGACAAGTTAAATATATAATAAGCTGAACTATCTTTGAATCATAAGTATTATCTTAAACCGTTCAGCCTCTCTTCCGTGAGAAAAATAAATATCTCTATTCTTTTGCGGATGCGACAAAAATATGATAGAAACTAAATATGATTACATTACCTACACTGTTAAAAATTTGCAGCAAACTGTCCAGTCATTTGACCGTTTTTCTTAAAACGGTGACATAAACGTAATTTAACTGTATTCAAACCGTAATATGGGAAATAATGCAGCAGAATAGCGCTAAATTAAGGTTATGTAACCGTTTTCTATAAAAATGGTCAAACGACAGAACAGTTTGCTGCAAATTTTTAACAGTGTAATGAAATACAGTGAAATTTTCTCCTTAACTGAAATTCTCTTTACTAATAGTACAGATTATCTATGTAAAAGTGAAATTTCATAACATTGAATTTCTAGCTGTACCAAAGCTTGAAATTTCATAAAATTGAGAGGAATATTTTATCGTCCACATATCATAAATTTTCAAGGAAATATGGGTTTTAATAAACATATTTCACTTATTTTTCTACGAAATATTTAAATTTGCACTATTACGAGTTAATCCTAATTAATTCAAATTTTTTGAAAGATTTAAAATTTTTTCCATCAGATGTCCATTTTGCCGTGGATTTCTCGAAGAGGAGGAAATTGTTGTATTCAAATTATTCCTTTTGATAATGAATAATTACCATTATAAGTGAAAAACTCTATAGGTGAAATTATCTTTTCTAATAGTAACAGATTATCTATGCAAAAGTGAAATTTCATAACATTAAATCTGTAGCTGTATTAAAGCTTGAAATTCCATAGAATTGAGAGAAAGATTTTATCGTGCACATATAAAATTTCAAGTGGAAATATTAGTTTTAATTAAACACAATTCACTTATTTTTCTGCGAAATATTTAAATTTGCACTCTTACGAGTTAATCCTAATTAATTCAAAAATTTTGAAAGATTTAAAATTTTTTCCATCAGATGTCCATTTTGCCGTGGATTTCTCGAGGAGGAGGAAATTGTTGTATTCAAATTATTCATTTTGATAATGAATAATTATCATTATAAGTGAAAAACTCTATAAGTGAAATTATCTTTATTAATAGTAACAAATTACCTATGTAAAAGTGGAATTTCATAACATTAAATCTGTAGCTGTACTAAAGCTTGAAATTTAATAAAATTGAGAGGAATATTTTATCGTGCACATATCGAAACTTTCAAGAGAAAATACGAATTTTAACAGACGCATTTCACTTATTTTTCTGCGAAATATTTAAATTTGCCTTCTTACGAATTAATCATAATTAAATCAAATTTTTTCGAAAGATTTAATTTTTTTTTCATAATACGTCCACGTTTCCTTGGATTTTCCATAATACGTCCACGTTTCCATGGATTAGTCGAAGAGGAGGAGGTCGTTGTATTCAAACTATTCAGTTTGATAATGCATGAGTAAACTATATAGAACAATTACCTATTTTGCTGTTCTAGAGCCGAAACAATTGCGAAACGATTCATAAATTAATCCTAGATATGCCAAGAGCTATTCACTTGCTCTAAATTACACTCATACTAATTATTACTAAATTACACTCGGAATACAAAATAGTGAAAGCTCAAAACTGATTTTGAGAGCATAGATATATTTTCATATTTTGGCTCCCCTGAATTTAAAAGGAAAAGTAAAAGGAATTACTAAGTGAAAGTTTGTAATTTTTAACACATAGTAATTTCGGGCCAACTTATATAAGCCGTTTGACACTACAGTCTAAGGGTTAAAAGATTATTTCTATATAATTGCATTGGATCGTGAACTCTGAGAATTCAGAGTTTGACGATCTAATACGCGAGTTAAAAAATAGAAAGTAAAGTTAGAAAACTATTGAAGTCAGACTCATATACACTGCTGTCCAAAAATTAAGGGGCAGTGACCGGCCGCTCTCGCCTTTTACATGGTTTGTCTAATATGTACTGAAATTCTCGACAAATTGTTCCTTAAATTCGAGGATGTAAAGCACATGTTTGACTTCAAGAACAGTATGAACAGTATACTGAAATTAAAAAAACTAATATATTGAATATTTCATGAGATATGGGCATTTGTATGAAATAATTTATAATTGCGCATGCGCCAACTATACTAAAGATTTTTTTTCATAATATGATAGTCAATTCTCTAGAGTAACTCATATAAAAAGATCAGTCAAATATCGTGAAAACTCAGAAACATACCAGCGATACAGCTAATTGACAAATTTGGCGGGAAATTCCATTGGATTATAAGGGATCAATTAGCTCACTGCATTGCTGATATCTTTCTAAGTTTTCACGATATTTGACTGGTCTTTTTATATGAGTTACTCTATAGAATTGCTTGCCAAATCATGAAAAAAATATCTTTGGTGTAGTTCGCGCATGCGCAGTTATAAATTATTTCATACAGATGTTCATATCTCATCAAATGTTCAATATATTAATTTTTTAATTGCAGTATACTGTTTCTACTGTTCTTGAAGTCACACATGTACTTTAGATCCTCGAATTTCAAGAACAATTTGGCAAAAAATTCAGCAGATATTTGACAAACCGGGTAAAAAGCGAAAGCGTTCGGTCACTGCCCCTTAATTTTTGGACAGCAGTGTATTTAAAAAACAATTACTTTTCCCCATATATAATTACTGTTCTTTTCTTTACAACGTGCTATATTCACATGAAAATAAAAACATTATGTCCTGAAATTAAATATGAAGTTGTAAAGTAAAAACTTAAAAACTTTTTAAAAATAAATAGGGCACGTATGAGGAATGAGTGGTCATCTAATAAGGTTGCTTCAGACTATCAACACGAAAATATTATTTTTTATTACAATAGCTGCTAAAATTAATTTCTTTGTAACTTGTTGCACGCGTTAAGTAAGAAAAATGACTGAACGTGATTTGTGCAGGTGTAAATTTGCTGATAACGATCTCTAAACTGCGAAAACCAGATTTCTTCCGTCTCATTTTTAAGACAGAGTATTAGTTTTCTTCTAAAGATATATGTAAATGTATTAATTGCCTAGCAATCTATCATTGAAAAACCTTGATATCAGGTGGCATTAAGTGACCAACAAATTCATTTAATGGTGGTTCATGATAACTTGCATCTTTTCATTTGCATATCAAAGATATATAAGTGAAAATTGCTATATGAGGGTATGAGTCATGTATGTTTTTAGTTTAAATAGTATACATATTTAAAAATAAATTCGAGTAGTTGCGAAATAATATGGGATTTTTAGCATACTAATAAAGAAAGAGATAGATTTAAAAAGAAATATGGGTAAATAAGGTATAAAAATATTTCTCAACCTTTTTCAATAAGCGATATACACTGTTAAAAATTTGCAGTAAACTGTCCAGCCATTTGACCGTTTTTGTAGAAAACGGTTACATAACCGCAATGTAACTATATTATGACCATGAAATGAGTAATAATACGGTCAGAATATAGTTAAATTACCGTTATATAACCGTTTTTGCACATAAACGGTCAAATGACTGGACAGTTTGCTGCAAATTTTTAACAGTGTACCTTGGCTGAGATACCTTGATGAGAATTCTAACAACAGTTTTTTACACTGTTTTATTTAACTCAACCTGATTTTGTAAGTAGATATGGAATTTTGTAATCGATTTTTTACCCACTACCTGATAGGCTACACTGTTAAAAATTTGCAGCAAACTGTCCAGTCGATCGACCGTTTTTACAGAAAAGGGTTACATAACCGTAATTGAACTGTATTCTAACTATAATATGGGCAATAATAATGTCAGAATTGAGTTAAATAACGGTTATGTAACCGTTTTCTATAAAAACGGTCCTATGACTGGACAGTTTGCTGCAAATTTTTAACAGATTAGAATAAGAAAAATTACATCCACAGGTATGACAATACAAAACTGAAAAAAAAAAATCTGTCACTGGCATCTAGAAACTAAATTGTGGTCTAGAAAAATAGTTCCATGTCATCCTTATAAATTCTAATTCCCTTTACTAGAGAGTTCCAGTTCCAGTCTCCCCTATTAAAATTCAAGAGCGTATTCCTATATTATCGTAGTACTTATTTAAAAATCTCTGCAAATAACTGTGAACACAAGAGGTTAGTTTTAGTAACTATAATTCTAGTTTATGAATTTATTCTAGAAACCAAGTGATAATTTCTCGCAATTCAAACAATTCGTAATATAACGTATCGTTTCATCACCACTCAATCATTTTGCCCATTAAGTTTATTTGTTTACCTTATTCGCGTAACTCGGAAATGTATATTTCTAAATGACTACTTATTCGTTCTAGATGAAGGCGGTATAAGTTTTCTTTCAGTGAACATTTTAATGTTTTTAGAACTTAATTATAAATTAATAACTTAATTTTAAGGCATTTTTATGTTATGACGTCAACCCGCCACAAGTGATAAATCGCTAAATATTCTCTGTAACTCGTCTCAATTTCATACGAGTTGAAACATCAATGGATTTAATGATGCGTTAATACACAGTCGCCAAAATCGCTGAATGGAAATGAAACTGTAACAATGAAACATTTTAAAAGCTAAAAAGTAGAAAATAATTTATAAATAAAAAATAAAGAGTGTAATATTTAAAAACTATATGCTTTTACCAATTAATAGTGTAATATTTATTAATTTACAATTATACGTTGAGAAACCAATTTAGAAATTCTAAAAAGACATTTTAAATAACGTTACATTTTTTTCTTTTCTGTTGTCACATTTTATAAAAGAAACAGGGCAAAAAATATATATTTTTAAATAAATTCACCTGCTTACGTTCTCTACAAAACGTAAAAAAATAAAGCAGCGAATTTTTCATAATCGAGTTCGTTGCCCACGCTAAATTAATGTATTGTAACAGAAATTTTGAGGGGAAAACACGAATTGGAGCAGAACGATTACGCTGTTAAAAATTTGCAGCAAACTGTCCAGTCATTTGGCCGTTTTTTTTAAAAAACTGTTACATAACCGTACTTTAACTATATTCTGACCATAATATGGGCAATAATATTATAAAAATAGAGTTCAATTACGGTTATGTAACCGTTTTCTATAAAAACGGGGAAATGACTGGACAATTTGATGCAAATTTTTAACAGTGTAGGCGTGACTTTCAAGATGAACAGTGAATGCTTATAAAAAGGGGTGTTTTTTTTAAAACTATTCTTTTATATCTATTTAACTTTAAAATTACCAGAATACAGTAAAACTTCTAGTATCCGGATCTACATCGAGAAACAAATAAAAGTTTAAAAAAAAAATAATAAAAGCAGCAAGTTTATAAGCATTCAATGTTTATTTTAAAACTCACGCCTAATTTCCTAATTGCACATAAAAAAAAAAAAAAAAAAAAAAAAAAAACAACAACAACAAAAAAAAAAACAAGCTACAATACATTAATTTAGCGTGAGAAGAAGGCTATTGAAGATTCACCGCTTTGATTTATGTTCGACAGAAAGCGTGAACTAGCAATAAGTTGAATTAAGTGAAATAATGTTTCATATAAACTTTTTCTTTGTTTGTCTTTTAAGACATAACAACAAGAAAGAAAAAGAAAACAGCATTGCTTAAACTATCTATCCAGGATTTCTAAATTATTTTCTTAATCATAATTTGATTATCATCATCTATAATCATACTTTGATTAATACCAATCAATTAAATGATAAAATAATACATAAAAAATATTACACTCTATTTTTTATTTATATTCTCAACTTTCCAGTGTGTAAAATATTTCGTTGTTGCAGTTTCACAGCTTGGTGGCCTATTGTGGCGAGAGTGGTTTGGGGTACAATTAACGCCATCGTTTTTGAAACTCGTAAACAGTTACAACCAGAAGGAATATTTGGAGATGTATCGCCTGCGGCCGGCTAACGGAAAAATGCCTTAAAAATAATTTATGAGTTTATACTTAAGTTTTAAAATATTAAAATGGTGTATTGTTATAGGAAACACACCTTTGTACACAATTTTAAAATTTTTATCTATATTAGGAGAAAAAAACGATTACAAAATTCTAATTCTATATTTACCTACAAAAACAAATTAAGTTAAATAAAATAAAAAAAAAAGTATAAAAATACCAGAATTTCGGATAATCCGAACAAGTAGCAGTCCCAATTTGTATAGATTAGCGGCGTTCTACCCGTATAATATTACTTATTATTACTAGATACATATAACAATTTAAAATATTCAAATATCCATAGCCATAAAAAAATTACAAATATGTATCAAATTTATCGCGCTCCGTCCAACGTGTTTCCGTAAAAACCTTAAGAAAGCGGAAGGATAATCATATATTTTATAAACAAATATACATTTTTTATGCTGCATTTAAAAAGTTTGTCATTCTGGTCATAAAGATATCATATCATTGTTTATGTAGCTTGAAATACTGAAAAAATGTTTTGCGTGACTGAATACTTTAAATTTGAATGAAATATTTCAATTTAAAGTTGTGAAATATGTATGCAGTACTTTTTAAAAATCCCCGAGAAAGCTTTAAAATGTTTATTGCTTTTAAAAATTTAGACGTGGAATAAATTTATGAGATCCTTCAAGTAGGAAGGAAAACGTTCCAGAAGATAGAAAAGATTTTGTTTAATGTTAGCCACGTAGGGAATACATTTTTATTTTAAGGAGTATTTTCTACATTATATAAACATAAAACGGTAAATCGTTTCTCATTCATAGATTATGTTGTAGTTTCTATTATTATTCATAATTAATTGGATTAACCCCTTTGCAATGAGCAGTACGTACGTATACGTACACTCTAAAAAACAATCCGAGAAAATACAAGAGATTTTCCGTAAAATTTCACGGAGAAGTTTAATTTTTCCAAAACAACAGTGCAATTTCCGAAAATGACATTAGTTCCGTAAAGGAGATTTCAAATCCGTAAATATGCAGAAAGTTTTCCGTAAGTTTAATGGATTTTGTCCGTATTTCTTTCAAAACAGTACAATGTCCGTATTTCTTTCAAAGCAGTGCAATTTCCGTAAATGACTTTTAGAGGTTTGCGTACAGAAATCGCCTTGTTTGAAATGTGAATTAAGATTATTGTATTTACATTGTTCTTCAAGGATCCAGGCCTGATACGGCTCGACATGCTGGCGCATTCTAACCGGGGCCACGTCTGGACAATAATTTTTTGTGAAAATAACAGTAATATTTATATTTTTTAATGAAATATTTAGAAATTAATTTTGTTTTTATAAGTTATTACAGAATTATTATTTTTTTTAAATCTATTTTTTATTTTTATTGTTAGTGCTCCAAAAATAAAACTTTTTTTTTTCACAATTTTTTTAAATTTTATTTTAACTTTTCTAACGTGAGGCAATATTGGGTTATTTAAAGGTTTCATGACCTAATATCTCTGCAAGTTATCGCTATGTAAATTGTATTAAACTAAACTGATTTGGCTTATAAATTTATAAATTAAACTAAAATTTATTATTTTATAAATTATAATTTTACAACGTTTATAATTTTTTCCTTAAATTTAGAAAAAACAGTTAATATTTTTTCTTTACTTTTATAAAAATGAAGTTTATTATTTTATTAACTTTATAATTTATTTCTTTAGCTTATAACTTTATAAATTAAACTAAATTAATTTAAACTAAATCATTAAGTCCAAATTTAAACTTATCAATCACAAGATTATTAATTTCAAAATTGTCTTTAAGAATCAATTTTTTGTTTTAATATTATTAAAACTATTCAGTTTGACAGAACCGTACATAAAAGTTCTCAGCATAGCTCAAATATAATAATTTAATTTATTATAAAAATGTTTATTTACGTAAGTTTCTTAAAATAAGAGATAACGAAAAGTTATTTCAATAGCATGTAATAAATACGCCTCCTTCAGATAATTATTGTTTTTATTGGAATTGAGAAATAGATCATCAGACAAATAATTTAAAAAAGTATATGTTCAAAAAAAAATGTTGTACTATTACAAAAGGATGCAATCATACAATAACTCTTAATACAATGTTTTACGTATATAATACATAACAAGTTAAAATTTATCGGGTTTATCTGTTATAAGGCATCAAATAATAAAGAAAAATATTGAAATTTATGAAAAGAAAATATTAAAAACGTTTGAACTCTTGAAAATAATTCATGGAACCTTCAAGTTTTTGCACCATAAAAAGCGACTGAAGTAAGTAGCAACATTTGAGAAACTGGAATGTTAAGTCTTATCGTAGTGGTTGGGACTCCGGTTCAGTAAGCGAAAGACTGCGCGTTCGATTCTCATCCGAGGCAAGGGTTGGTTGTTTACACAAAATCAGTAGTAAAAAAAAAGCAGTATATCTGTCCTTTGTAAGGTTGTTCTTGAGAAATAACTTTTTTTTGGTCCTATAATGTTTATTTTAACATTATAAAAGTTTCTAAAAAATACGGAAGTTATCTGTTATAAAACGGAAATTTAAAAACGGATATTTCAGAAATCACGTAAAATTTCCTGGAATTAAAGGATTTTTTTCCCGTTAAAATACGGAAATAGTACTGGCGTCTCGATTGCCAGTACAATTTCCGTTTTTTTTCAGGAATTTTGTTTTACAGTGTAGCGTCTAGGAAACAGAACCTCTTCCTGTATTATAACCTTTTCCTGCACCCCAAAGGAGTAAACGTACCACATTTTGGAAAATTGTGAGGTAGACTATTGTCGAACGCGTAAAATGTACAGCACAGCTGCTCCAAAATGTCGTAGAATATTTTTTTTATTAAAAATAAATGAACAGCGTGAAATAGCCCAAATAAAAATATATAAATTGGCAAGCAGCTATTTCGGAGCCCCTAAACCTCCATCATCAGTGCCAATTCAAAAGACTAAAACCGATTTAAAAGTTTACGCCATGTAAAATATTGCTCTGCGTCACATGTGTTTCCTGACTCCGCTGTTATTTTTGAAAAGATCACCGCAATTCAATCTTGGCCCGTGAGAAAGACGCAAGCATTTTTTACATGACTTAAACTTTTAAATCGGTTTTAATCTCTTGAATTGGCACTGATGATGGAGCTTTAGGGGCTCCGAAACAGCTGTTTGCCAATTTATATATTTTTATCTGTGCTATTTCACGTTGTTCATTTATTTTTAATATAACAGCACAAAGTTTAATCCACCTTTTTAGATATTACATGGAATATGTTTTATTCCATGCCGGGTTAACTACTCTCTGCTGCTAATTGCCTGATGATCCGAACTGATAATTAGTTGCTCTTAAAACATACAGTCGTGTTCTTTAATCACTATATGGAGGGGGAAAAAGTCCATATATTTTAACCAATGAATATGTTATCACTAGAAGTAGATGTGGTGATATGCCCTATCAGTTTTGCTTTAATCACATAAATCTTAGTTTCTAAATATCCCATACTATCAATTTTTACTTCATTGATTAGAACAAAACATAACTACTTTGACATAAAGTATGATTGCAAACTAAAACTTAATTTGCCGATACTTTATGATTTTTTGAAGTAACTAACAAGCGTGTAATTTTTTTTTCTTCTTTATATCGTTATATTGATGACATAATTTTAATTGCAACTGATCACACTAATAATTCTATATTTCCTGTTGATTATCTTACTATAGAATTAACGGAAACCTCCTTTCTAACAATACTATTAACTTTTTAGATCTTAAAATTACACTTAAAGAAAACAAAACAATAATTGATCTATTTGATAAACGTAAAGAATTTAAATTTAAAGTTAATTCATTTACTAACTTTAAATCATGTCTTCATAATTCTGTATATCGTAATATACTCCTTAATCATATTTATAGAATAAAAAGTTTATGTTCTTCTCAACTAATTAACAACAATATTAAAAAACTTATCTATGCTGCATTACAACATGGTTTTCCAAAAAAATTCATATATTCCTTAATATATAGTTAGTTCTTATATGATCTTTGCAACCAAATTAACACATGCGTTAAAAAATGTATAAAAAAATCATATAATCTTAGAAAATAGTAAAAAGAAAATATATATATATATATATATATATATATAACAGGACGGTTGGGTGGGTAGATGTTGGATTGAGGAGGTGTGTGGCGGAGTTGTGTGGAAAAAACGCATGGTTAATTTATATTATTTTTAAAAAAAAAGGGGGGGGGGAAGGGCATTTTGATTTACACAATTGTTTGATATTACACATTTTATAATGGACTGTGATGTGATATTTTTATATGTTTATTAATTTAGTTATATTTACATACTCATTATTTATTAATTTAAATGCATTTATATTCATTAATATTAAGAATGTTTTTGATCTAATGATTTGGATTAATACCTACGGTGGACAATATCATATTAACTTCTAATATAAAGTATACTTTTCTAAAGTGTCAATATAATATGTTTTAATTTTTATTAAACGTTCTACCCTTACCACTTATATTAAGTGTTTATAATTTTTTAACTTTGTATGAAGAAACATTATGTGTTACTAATTCATTTCAATATTTAATTAATATTAATTTTAAATTCTTTGTATCTTAATTCCAATATTTAGTATTTTATTTTAATTTAATTTATGTGATGTTGCATTTTTGACACAGTTATTTTATAGTTTTTGTCATTTAATGGTACATATATTTTTATGTTGCTTTAATTATTAATTTTTCCATCTTACAACTTATTTTTAACATAGAATTATTCATTAATACATCCATTACTTTAATGTAATTAGATATTCTATTAATTAATTAATTTCATTTATTTATTATTTAACTAATTGCTATCATTTCAGATAGTAATTTGGTTTAATTATTAAACATTAATTTTCATCCAATACTTTTTATTCAGATTATATTCACGTTTACCAACATAGATGGCAGCACTAATGTTCCTGTTTGCTTTACAATATTCATATTATTTTAACATCTTTTCTGGCAACATAGTAAATCATTTTCTAATTCTAAATTTGGCAACATGTAATGATTTTTTGCAATTCATTCCCTAGTTTAGGTTGTCTTTCATGTGTGGTTCATGTGGTGCACAGGTATCTTTTTTAATCATAATGGATTTTATACTTTCTGACTCTATTTCATGTTTTCTCTGTATATTATAGGTATGGCTTCTTTCCTTTTTAATATTGTATTTATTTTTTATTTTTTCACAGGTTTGATTCAATGTTTATGAGCAGGTAGTCCCAAAATCATATTCTTTAGCAATGTATGGCTAATATGATGATGAAACATCTCATTTCATTTTATTTGTGGTATTTAGGCATTTGGAACTTGATAATTCTGTCTAAATTCCACAAATTTCGTTTCATTTCATTCATTTAATTCCATTTATTCAATTTTTAATTTAATTTCTTATTCTTTTAATATGTTTTTGTTTCCATATTCAGTCTGTTGGGGAATCTTTCATTGACAACTAATTATTACATACTTAATCATTATTTCATTGTTTAAGTTGGTGTTATGATAATGTTTCATTTATGGTTATATATATATATATATATATATATATATATATATATATATATATATATATATATATATATAACTAAGAATAAACTGGCACGTTTGCCACTATTTCTAACCCAAGCTAGGCGAGAGCGCCTTCTTACGGTAAGGTCAATTGAAATGAAAATTTATATATTCAGTTATACTGTTATATAAATTGTACTGTTATGTAATTACTGCTATGTAATGTATTACATAAAATAATGTTACGTAATTTTAGTAGCTTTTATGAAATCTTATAATTTATTGCAAATTAAATCCATGTTCATGTACTATGGAAGTTATTTATAACACCATCAATATATAGAATTTCCATAATACGTTTAGTAATTAATGTTTAGTAAATTACTCCTTTAACCCGCTGTTATCAAAATACCTTAAGTGTAGAACAGCATCAGAGTTGGCAGCTTGAAATTAACCCGGAATCAATTGATGTGATCATGTGCTAAATATATTTGTCCAAAAATCCTTGAGATCAATCAATAACAAAAGAATAATAAATGATGCTCGCGTCAAATTGACTAAATCCAAACCAATATACAAAATAAAATTTTGTCTGATGCAGCATTAGGAATGAAAATATAAAACTAGTCGTTGGGGACACCGTAATACTTACCCACCATGGATATGCATAATATAAAATATGAAAATAAAACATATGTAAACTATTTATAAAATGCATTGCAATTCGAATAAAATCGTGGCTTGATGAAGTCATAAACTTTAAATGTTCTATTACTGAATTGCGTAAAAGAAACATCCTTATAACTCCAAAATTGATAATCCTATTAACTAACGGTTTACTGCGTCGGATTAAGCGTCTCATTTCCAATTAAAATATACTTTTGAATTGAAATTTGAATGAAATACAGAGTCATGAAAAATCGAAGAGTGTGGAAAATAGGATTACAAATATCTCGGCAACTCATTATCCGATCGACTTTATTCTTTATGCAAAATTTTTATTTTTTTATTGTCTTTTATATTCACTCCTTAAAATAAACAATTTCGAAAATTTTTATGTACCTTTTATCAGAACGAATATTTCGAGAGTCCGAAAAAAATACTTCCGGATAATCGAGGTTACTGAAATTCAATAAACTTCTTCCCGTTATTACATACTAAGTGCATACCACATTTCAAGTCTCTATCTGAATTGTATCAGGAGATAGAGCATTTACAGACATACACAGAGACACAGACAGACGGACAGCAATTTTTTTTTTCTAAAAATATGTTTTTCGGAATCTTTAGTGTCTGAAACGTGTAAATTCGCCAAAAAATTTTTTTCGATTTCAAAATGATTGCAAGACTTACCCTATACTACGTATGATGGGTAAGTAATAAGTGCTTTATTTGAGATAACTCTTATTACATAAATGAAATATTTTCCTGTGCGTAAATTTAAATAGGCGTAAATTTAAATATTAGTTGCTATTAATTTAGAGAATGACACTCAAACTGATATTTTCAAAATATAACATTTAAGAATAAGTTTCAAGTAACATTTTGACTGCCAGGAGTTTAATCGTATTTAATGAACTTTCTACATCAAAGGCAATGTATAGGTAAGCATTGACTTTTCCTTATTTGGTTTGACTTAACTTAATGTTAAAATTATTTCCAACTCAGTATTACTCGTGGACTTGTGTTTAAGTACAGATGCTAGATGTAGAATTACTAAAAATAATTGTCAATTAAAAGGAAAAAGAAAAAAAAACGCGTGGTAAATTAGAAATGTTCATTTAATCAAAACACAGTGAGAGCATCGTGATTAAAACATATTTAATAAAAATTAATAAAATAAAAATAGTTAAAAAAAGCCTCTCTAAACATGTTCGTCTAATTTCATGACTGAAATTCATGTAGTTCCAAAACATTTCCGTTAAAATATTAATACGTTAATTTGACGTGGGCTTTGATTACTTAAAATTCACTGATTTGATTTATGCTTGATAGAAAGCGCTGATTGTATTTATTGCAAGCTCGCTGAACCAAGTGGCGTTGCCCGACTCCTTGATAATAACCTTAACTAAACCTCAAATATGTATGATTTTATATATTTTACCCGATTTTGTATGAACTATTATTTTCAAATGGAAAATTCGCAAAAAAATATTTATATTTAGTGGTAAAACCGCTCGTAAAGACAGTTTCCTGTTTTTGTCCCCATAGGGTCGTTTCATAGTTAAGGAAAAAAAAAAAAGTTTTTTTTTTTTGTCTGAACTCTTTGAAATTTTTATCGATTATAAAAATAACGGTTTTGCAGCCCGAGAAAAAATTTCGTGGAAAAAAAATAATGATATCTAGTTGTAAAAAAAAAAAAAAAAAAAAAAAAAAAAATGCTTTCTTCTCGATTTTTTTTTTTTTTTTTTTTTTTTTTTTTTTTTACACGTCGGGTTCTTTAACCTAACAACAACAAAAAATAGTTCTTATCGTCCGAACTTTGAAATTTTAATCGGTTATAAATATATCTGTATCGCGCCGAAACACCCCACTTTTTAACGTTTTCATTTATCACGTCATTAAAATTTCTCAGATTTTATTAAAAAATAAATATGTCTACATTTCTGAACGTTTCGAAATATTTGTTGGTGATCTAAATCCAGTCTGTCGAGATGCTATAAAAAGATTGTGTTGAAATACGGACGTTTAGTTACATTTAGCGTAGAAAAAAAGAACGTGTCCGGGAGGCTCAAAATGACCTGCTGTCGCGGTTTTTTTTTAAACGGTCGAAATTTTTGTTTTTGAAAATCGATTGCACCATCGAAAATAAGAAGGTATCAGCTTTAAATACACATTTTTTTTGTTTATCGATACCCCTGTAATCGATCTCTGGGGGATTGGTGCCGTAAGAAAGAAAAAGTTAACTGCGAAAACGACCCTTTTTTGAAAAACTTTTTTCAAAGAGTTAACAACTATATGTTTTCGAACTGATTGCCGCCTTTAAGAAGTAAAAGTACGAACTTTACGAATATGTCATCCGTTTTCCGTATTTTAAACGGTTCGGCCAATGGGAGTTAAAAAAAAAAGAACAAAAAGTAGGTAATTTAGTTTTTTTTTTGCATTTCACCGAAAGCAGGGACTGAGCATGCGTGGTTGCCCCTGCTGATTTTTGCAAAGAAATGTCTCTTTTTATGAGTTTTTAATTTATATTTCGGCTAATTATTAAAAAATTAAAAAATTAAGCTTCAGGCGTATCAGGACCTGTCTTGGACTATCCTCATACAAATTTTCATACGTGCTGTAAATTTCGCTAGCTATTGCCAACAAATAGACAGATACATGGCAACAGGGCAAAAAAGCATTATTTAGAGAATTTATTCAGGATTTCTAAATTGTTTTCCCAAAGTATATAATCATGATAGAATTAATTAATTAGTTAATTGATTAATTATTCAATGGTAAAAGTGTATTTAAAAATATATTACACTCTTAATTTTTTATTTAAATTTTGTGCTTTTTAGTGTTTAAAATATTTCTTTCTCGCAGTTTCACAGCCAGCTGGCATTATTTGGGTAGGATTGGTTTGGCGCATAATTAACTCCATTGTTTTTAGGTGCGTTCGTAATTATATAAATACGTAGAATCTATAGTCGTCGTCTGGTCAGTCCGTCTGTCCGTATATAACAGCGCAAAAACTACCCAACCGAATGGTTTGAAATTTAAAATATATAATCGTTGCCGAATTTTGACGAGTCATTTCAAATTTTTATGAAAATCGAACCAAAACTTAAAAATATATTAATAAAAGCTTTTTAATTCTATTAACTCCTATTATACATAATTTATATAATAAAAGCGCAAGTCATGTAACTAAGGAAAACAGATACGGGCTGAACTTTTCTTTTTTCATATGCCAGGTGGCCATTTTTATTAAAAATTATTTTTTCGAATAAAATTGCATAAAAGATACATTTTTTACTAAGATCGTTCAAAAAAATTGTTTGTTTGAGAGATGCGTTATATTAAAAAATGTATAGGTTCTGAGATAACTCCAGTTAAAATTAGGTTAACAGCCCAATATTTATCCCAATATCCATTAAAATAAATAAATACAAGAGATTCGTCCATTGTGAAAAATAGAAATATTAGACCATGGAGGTAATCATTCGCAAATCAAGATCTCCATGGTGAATTTTTCAGCGCTATCTGGTGTCGAAAAAAGAATTTCGCATCTGTAAACGTGGCATGTGTAATAATAGAAAAGAAAGGCGTGCTCATATCGCTCATAATAGACGATATAATTTATTTCATTGAAATAACAAATACGATTTTTTTCCATTATAAAACTAGTTATAGTAAGAACGCACCTCATTTGCCATGTTTAACGTACAATTTCCAACTTGTTGTAACTCGCAAACAGTTGTAACCATAAAGAATATTTGGTAATTCATCACTTGTGACTGGCTAACTGGAAAATGCCTTAAAGTTAATTTATTAATTTATAATTAAGTTTTAAAAAGACTAAAATGTTGTATTGTCATCGGAAACACACCTGTGCACACAATGTTTTGCAATTCTAGCATATAAACAAGTGCGTGAAAAATCGATTAGTAAATTCCATCTTTATTTAGAAAAAACAAGTTAAGTTAAATAAAAGAGTGTAAATTCAGATCTACTACTCACAAAATAATCTGTACATTACAAAATAACCATACAAAATAATCTATCTCTGAAACATGTGGATTTTTATAATAGGATTATTTAATATTTAATTACAGATATAAATGCACTGCTTCATATTTATGGTAACGAAACCATATACATACTTTTACAATTTAAAGTAAATCTATATTTAAATTATTTTATTGAATATATTTTCCCTTTTTCACATTAACGCATTTAATATATCTTCCCTGTTATTTAAAGGCGCGGCCTTCCGTTCTTAGCAATGAAAATATGTATTCAAAATTACATCTATCTGTTTTATGAACTTCTCTCTAACGTATTTTTATTCTCTCGACAGTTGTATCGTAAAAAACAAACAAAATTATAAAATGATTATCTCATGTTCAAATATTAATTGCATTAAACTTTGTATAGTTTTATAGCTTGAAATACATCATTTCTGCAATACGCAGATGGTTTTCTCATAACGATTAGCGTCGCTAGTTCGCATATGAATGCAATTCATCATTGTTCAGTTGCATTCTGTCCAAAATCATAAATACCATGCTTGCCTTTTTTGCTATATTCTCAAAACAATTTTAACGGCCAGTCTAGGAATTTCTTCATTTTGTCAAAAGTGTGCTTAATTGCCAAATATATTGTCTTGTCGCCAATTTTGAACATAAAATGAAAGTATACTAACAAGTATGGTAACCTAGTCTAAAATTAACGTTCGAAAAAGTAATCACATTCGAAAAAGTCACGTTTAACGTACAATTTCCAACTTGTTGTAACTCGCAAACAGCTGTAACCATAAAGTATATTTGATGATTTATCACCTGTGGCTGGCTAACCGGAAAATGCCTTAAAGTTAATTTATTAATTTATAATTAAGTTTTAAAATATTAAAATGTTGCATTGCCATCGGAAACACACCCGTGCACATAATGTTTTGCAATTATAGCATATAAACAAGTTCGTGAAAAAATCGATTAGTAAATACCATCTTTATTTAGAAAAAGCAAGTTAAGTTAAATAAAAGAGTGTAAAAATCAGGTCTACTACACTGTTAAAAGTTTGCAACAAACTGTCCAGTCATTCGACCGTTTTTATAGAAAACGGTTACATAACCGTAATTTAACTCTTTTCTGACCATAATATGGGCAATAATATACACAGAATAGAGTTAAATTATGGTTACGTAACCGTATGCAACCCATGTTGCCAAAGTTTTAACAGTATACTCACAAAATAGTCTGTACAATGCAAAATAACCATACAATTAATGTATCTCTGAAATATGTGGATTTTTATAATAGGATTATTTTATATTTAATTACAGATTTAAATCCATTACTTCATATTGATCAACATAAATATAAATAATTTGAGTACAAGAAAGAGCGACATGATAGCTAAACATTAAAGTTTCAAAATACTACGTGACAATTTGTATATTCCGTTATTTTCTGCGATGAAAATCAATTACTTGATTACCAATATTACGGTTAGAGAACACTCACAAAACCCTTTATTCGTGTTTAGTTTATCTGTTAGAAAGTATTTATAATGCATGCAAAATATTTCGTTCCATTAACTTGGTTTCGTAATTACAGTTAAAACAACTATTGTTTTATCACAGAATCGACATGCTTTAAAAGTACTGCACTTACAAAATTATCTGCGTAAAACTAACCTGAAATTAACCAATTTTCAGACTAATATCTCAAATAGTAACAATGTGATTGAGCCATTAGTCTTTAAATCCCTAATGATAAAGTAACAACGAATTAAGTATAAAATAGTTTCAGCCAGAAATTGTGTTATCTTAATAAACGTAAGAGATTATCTGGTAGAGAGCCTAATTAAAATAAAAATTGGAATTTTTAAAATTTCATAGATAATGAATAATATATTTCATATGAAAGATGTTTGAGATAAAATTAAACATGTTATACGTGTTGTATTTAATTTTTTGCGATAGACTTTGATTGTAACTTGAAAAATTAAATTTTCTACAGTAAATTAAGATTTATTTTACTTCAGATAAATTATTTTTGCTATAAGCTTTTTGGAAAGAATCATGAGATTCCTCACGTGACAGAGATAAATTGCTGAAACTATTTTATAACACTTTCCAACGTAGTTGAAAAGTGATTACGAATTTGGTTTGTCTGTCCATCCGTCCGTGCTTTAACTCGTGTAAATATATTTGGATTGCCATGTAATTGATATATATTTGAGATTTACCATGGCATATTCGGTATGGAAAATGAAGTGTGTATCATGTAAGTTTAGTTTGCAAGGACACTCACAAATATATAGCATTTATAGTTCGTTTACAGGGCACTCAAAAGTATTCCGTTACATTGCAGTCAATGGGAAAAATAGTTTTCATTGCATTTTAATGGTGTTAGAATATTTCAAACATAATGAAATCGATATTCATCACTGAGGTGGCTCCATATATGTTTTGTAGAGTATAGTATAAGTAGTAATTGTAGTTCGTTTGCTTGGAATCTCAAAAGTTTTACATTAAAGTCAATGGGAAAAGCCGTTTTCATTGCATTTTAATGATGTTATACTATTTGAAGGAAATTAGTATACATTACTGAGATTCACTACAGCATCTTTTCTGTAGAGTATTGAGTACGTAGAATCGTTTATTTTTAAAGACACTCAGAAGAATTTGGTTAATTGGGTAAGTATAACGGTTAATTCAGCTGTATTACAGTTTTTATAAATATACTTTTTACCGTTATCTCTAATTTTATTAAAATATTATTATTTTTACCAATAAAGTAATGATTAAAAAAAAACATTATATATTATCGAAGTTTGACTCATCATGATACTTTTACCACAGAAAAGTAAAAAACAAACGAATCATATTTTCAATTGCTATTGCACTAATATGAGATTTTTTAAATTAAAAAATGTAGGTTTGAATGGAACTTTTCGCTTTGAGATTTTTAAAGCTTTATATATTTTGTATTCTTTTTCTAGGAAATACTTCATTTTTGATAGAAAAATGATTTTTAAATCACCATGAGAGATATTATTTCTTACTTCCTTATGATTCGAAATAGGAAATAAATAAACTTTTCTTAAAATAAATATTTTGGTTTTCTATACTCAAGAAAAATGCTTATTTTCTTTACAACAACTATTGAGAAGTTTAGAAAAAAAAAAAAATCAATGTGAGTTTTATAATTTATTATTTCAGTTTGCAGTAATTTATTATAATATAATGTTTTCAGCTTTTGCAGGCTCTTGAAGGGTTCATTATCCAAAAAACGTACAAAACAAAGACATAGAGTATTTATTAAAAGAGATTGAATTTGAAAATACAGTGGAACTTCTCTTTAACGAAGTCTTTATTTAACGAAGTTTTCTACTTAACGAAGTTTTTTGCAGAACCTTGACTTTGAACTTCATTAACATGTAAAGTAATCTCCATATTACGAAAAACTTATTCTGTATAACGAAGTTTCTTCCACTTTCGTGTGCGTACAGCATTCAAACGGAGACGTTACTGTTGCGATGGGTGCATGAGTTTATTTCAGGGGACTGTATGAAAATGAACACATTTGAATCATTTAATCAAAACACACATATTTAACCACATTTTAATGAAAAAAGAAAAGGTACATTTTGGTTTTTGTTTACTTCTCTTTGATATGTGTTTTTTAAATAATATTCTAATTAAATCATTCTCATATCTACATTGCATAAAAAGGACCGCCCGAATGAAAATACTTTTTTCAAATATTTCTATTTTATGTGTACTTTCCATTTTATGTGGGTTATGTATATATAAATGGTTATGTGGATACAACTAATTGTCGTTTTCATCCTAGCTCTCTTCCTGCTTTGGTTGACAAGATCAAAGATTGAACTTTGACATGTCACAAGACAAAACTCCCAAGCTAATGTTAATCCTTAGAGGCGTTTCTTTTCAAATTTTCCATTTTATGTGTACTTTCCATTTTATGTGTACTTTTCATTTTATGTGCGTTATGTGTATACAAGCTTCATAATTTTAAGTTTATTTCTATGTAACGAATTTTCTTCATAACGAAGTGTTTAAGTGTAACGATGAGACTTCGTTAAATGGAAATTTCACTGCACATTTATAGTGGAAATGTGGTGTAGCATAGCTATAAAATACGCGTAGATAATTAAATAATAAAAAATAAAAAAAATTCATAGAAATAATGTGCGCATAGAGTCTGATAAATCATTTTCGTGGACAGTCACAGCCCTATATTTAATCTCTTATTGACTCTGTAAAATGTATTGAAATTGTTTTTTCATGATACATTACCTTCGTGTTTTCTAAAGGTAATATCAAATTTGATTTCAAAGCTTAATCTTTGATTTCAAGTTCTTCCTTGTTTATTTACAATTTTATTTGATAAATAACCATTGGCACAAGAAATTGAGCCACGACCATGGACAGAAAGGTTTCTACATTCTAAGTTGAACAACAGATGGCAGAAAAATACCTTTAGTGTGAAGGAGAAGTCTATTAGCCATTTTAAATGTGACAATACGTTGTAAGTGTTTTCTGTGTAATATACGATGTTTACTTTCCATACACATACTGTGTAAAGAAAATATATTGTAATCGTGATAAAACTCCGTTTGTGGTGTATATTTACATTTTGAAGGTCTCTAAATCCGTTAAACCTACTTCATATGTCTGTGTGTAAATTGTAATTTTTTTTCAATAAAATATACATCTTCAATTGGAAATAAATCAATATCCCGCACTTTACTTTGGTTACTTCTGAAACATCTGTTTAGACACATATTTTGTATAGTATTTTAATTAAAATTAAATGATATCTTGGTTTGACCGATGTACTCAATATCGCAGCTGTAAGTAACGAAATAAACATTCTACTGTTTCTCCTCAGTACATATGAGATTTTAATTCCATTTTATTAACAGATTTTATGATAGCTTAACCAATAAAATTCAAGAGGATCTTGAAACCTTTAAATCACACAGAATAACAAAAAAGTAAAACAACAGAAAGCGCTTTTTTTATAAATTCATATTTTTTTATAGAACGTTAGACACCGTTCTGAATGACCGAATTTCAAACAAAACCTGCATAAAACAATCTTTTCAAGTATTCACGTTGAAGATAAAAATCATAAAATATTCATTTTCCAAAACCTAGGAAAATCGATAAATACCAGGAAACTGATGTTCTGAAAATTGTTTTGGAACAATGTCTGGAATTTTCTTTTTAGTATTCCTATTATTTAAAAAAGTTTTCTGGTAATAGGGTACGTATAACGGTTAATTCAGCTGTATAAAACTGTCTTTATAAATATATTTTTTACTGTTATCTATAATTTAATTAGAATATTATTATTTTCACCAAGAAAGTAATAATGGAAAGAAAAAAAAAAAACATATATTATTTAAAAATACTGTTTAAATCACCATACGATGCTACCAAAGATTAGTAAAAAAAAAAAAAAAAAAACCTTTTTTCAATTGGTAATGCAAATGCAGGAAGATGAGATTTTTTTTTTAATTGTAGGTTTGAATGGAATTTTTCGCATTGAGATTTTTTGAAAGCTTTATAATTTTTTTATTCTGCATTCGAGAAAACAGTTTATTTTTGATAAAAAAATGATTTTTAAACCACCGTCGCAGATTTCATTTCTTACTTCCTGATGATACCAAATAGGAAATAAATATATATTTTTTAAAATTAATATTTTGGTTTTCTATATTCATAATAACTTTTTACTTTTCTTCATATCACAGTTATTGAGAAGTTTAGAAAAATATATATATATAAAGTATGAGATTTCTAATTTATTATTTCAATCATAATTCTATATAATCCATCTAACGTTTAAAGGTTCTTTAAGGGGTCATTATACAAGAAACGTGCAAAATGGAGGCATATAATATTTTTAAAAAAGGATTGCATTTGAAAATAAATTATAGTGGAAATGTGGTATAACATAACTGCGAAATACATGTAAATAATTAAATAATAAAAAATATAAATTTTTCATACCAATAATGTGTGCGTAGAACTTGGTAAATCATGTCCGTGGACAGTCACAGCCCTAGATTTTACCCCTTATTGGCCCTAAAGATTTGATTTTAAAATATATATCGTGATACATTACCCCAGTGTTTTCTAAAGGTAATCTCAGATTCAGTTTCAAAGGTTAATCTTGTTTATTTACAATTTTATTTGATAAATAACCATTGTCACAAGAAATTGAGTCACGTCCATGGACATAAAAGTTAGTAGCTACTAAGTTGAACAACAGATGGCTGAAAAATACCTTTAGTGTGGAGGAGAAGTTATTAGCCATTTTAAATGTGACAATACGTTGTAAGTGTTTTCTGTGTAATAAATGATATTTACTTTCCATACACATACAGTGTAAGGAAAGTATTGTAATCGTGATAAAACTCCGATTATGGTATATATATATACATTTTGAGGTTCCCTCATTCCGTTTTCGCTATTTTTAAACCTATTCCTTACATATTTATGTAAATCGTAATAATGTTCGTCTTTTTACAATAAAATATACATCGTCAATTGAAAAGAAATCAATATCCCGCACGTTACTTTGGTTACTTCTGAAACATCTGTTTAGGCACATATTTTGTATAGTCTTTTAATTGAAATTAAAGGATCCCTTGGTTTGACCAATGTACTCAATACCGCAGCTACAAGTAACGAAATAAACATTCTATTGTTTCTCCTCAGTGGTATGAGATTTTAATTCCATTTTATTAGCAGATTTAAAAATAGCTTTATAACTAAGATTCGAGCGGATTTTGAAACCTTTAAATCACACAGAATAACAGTAAAATAGAACAACAGATAGCTCTTTCTTACAAATTCGTCATTTTTTATGGAACGTTAAATACCGTTCTAAATGAACAAATTCCAAACAAAACCTGCGTAAAACAATCTTTTCAAGTATTCACATTGAAGAAAAAATTCCAAAATGCTCATTTTTCAAAACCTACGAAAATCAATAGACCAAGAAATTGATGTTCTGAAAATTGTTTAGGAACAATGGCTGGATTTTTTTTTTTAATATTCCTATTATTTAAAAATATTTTCTGTAAACAGGGTAC
The DNA here is from genome assembly GCA_963931845.1 of Maratus michaelseni. Classification (NCBI taxonomy): domain Eukaryota; kingdom Metazoa; phylum Arthropoda; class Arachnida; order Araneae; family Salticidae; genus Maratus; species Maratus michaelseni. The sequence goes on from OZ007591.1 coordinate 184,166,332, forward strand.
GTTTAACGGTTAATCCAAGCTGTATTAAAGTCTTTATAAAGCTACTTTTTACTGTTATATGTAATTTAATTAGAATATTATTATTTTCACTACGAAAGTAATAATGGAAAAAAGAAAATATTTGAAATCGTGATACTTTTACCACAAAATAGAAAAAAAAGAAAGAAAGAAAGAAAGAAAAATTTTCCTTCAAATGCTGATGTACTAAGATGAGATTTTTTTATTAAAAAATGTAGGTTTGAATGGAACTTTTTGCATTGTGATTTTTTAAGCTTATATATTTTTTATCTGCCTTCTAGAAAATAGTTCGTTTTCGATAAAAAAAAAAGATTTTTAAACCACCATGGTAGATTTTATTTGTTACTTCCTTATGATTCGAAATAGGAAATAAATAAACTTTTAAAAAAATAAATATTTTGGTTTTCTATACACAAGAAAAATGTTTTTTTTTCCGTCAGCTTTTGAGAAATTTAGAAAAAGTATACATTAATTATGAGATTTCTAATTTATTATTTCAATCATAATTCTATATAATTTATCTAACGTTTAAAGGCTCTTTAAGGGTCATTATACAAGAAACGTACAAAATGAAGGCATATAATGTTTGTTAAAAACGGTTGAATTTGGAAATAAGTTATAGTGAAAATGTGGTATTGCATAGCTACAAAATACACCTAAATAATTAAATCATAAAAATATAAATTTTTCATACCAATAATGTGTGCATAGAGCCTGATAAATCATGACCGTGGACAGTCACAGCCCTAGATTTTACCACTTATTGGCTCTATAGATTTGATTTTAACATATTTTTTGTGATACATTACCTCAGTGTTTTCTCAAGGTAATCTCAGATTCAATTTCAAAGATTAATCTTGTTTACTTACAATTTTATTTGATAAATAACTATTGTCACAAGAAATTGAGTGACGTCCATGAACATAAAAGTTATTAGCTTTTAAGTTGAACAACAGATGGCAGAAAAATACCTTTAGTGTGAAGGAGAGCGTCTATTAGACATTTTAAATGTGACAATACGTTGTAAGTGTTTTCTGTGTAATATATGATATTTACTTTCCATACACATATAGTGTAAGGAAAGTATTGTAATCGTGATAAAACTCCGATTATGGTATATATATTTACATTTTGAGGTTCCCTGAATCCGTTTTCGCTATTTTTATACCTATATTTCATATGTTTGTGTGTAAATCGTAGTAATGTTCGTCTTTTTGCATAAAATATACATCTTCACTTGAAAAGAAATCAATATCCCACACTTTACTTTGGTTACTTCTGAAACATCTGTTTAGGCACATATTTTGTATAGTCTTTTAATTGAAATTAGAGGATCTCTTGGTTTGACCAATGTACTCAATACCACAGCTACAAGTAACCCAAACAGCACACACCCATCTATAAGACATCTACAAGCTGTAAACCCAAGAAAACCGACACATCTATAAGAAGTCTACAAATATCCATGATACACCCTTTTCACCTCTTATGGAGATGTTATGTGTGATCTCTCTGAGTTCTATTAGACGTCCAAGATATCCAAGTAGTCTATGAGACCACGTCTATAAGACATCCAAGCATAGATCACTTTTCGACATGCAGTATGTCTTATAGCCGTGCTTAAGACTTGGATTGTAGATATCCAGGGACATCTGATATGCGTTTATAAGACGTCTAATGCATGTCTATTTATTGATACTCAGTACTTCTTATAGATATACTTAAGATATCCAAGAAATTTCATCAGAAATACAGCCTTAGGGCAAAAGTATTGAGCACCCCCATATTTATAATATATTTGGTAAAAATAATAGATGGATACAAAGATTAAATTGTATACAATTAAGAATTTTCTTTAAAAAATAAGTTTTTTATTTTTTTTCAAAGATAGCAAACGCATAACTCATCTTTTAATGAAGCTATTTTCTTTAAAAAACTTTTTTTTTAAATTAAATTTTGTTGTTCTGTTAAGCCAGTTAATAAATAATCAAGAAAATAATTATTGTAAGAAAAGACAAAATGAACTTAGTCTTCAAAAACGAAAATAAAGAAAGCTTGTGTAAAAAAAAAAAAATACATTTATATGTAATTTTTGTTATTTTATTTTTTAACATGTGTTAATAACAAAAATAAATTTTAAGAAATATTTATGCTGCTGAAGAGATCTTGGCATTTCAGGCAAGAAATATTTCAATTTCCATGATGATCTGTTAACTTATGACATAACAATGAAACTTCCAGAAAACAAAGTAATTTATAGTTTTGAAAAAGTAGGTGTTTAAAGAAAATGACTTCATTAAATGACGAGTTGCTTGTTAACTGTCTTTTTTTTTTTTTTTTTTTTTTACAAACCATAAACTTAAAAAGAAAATTCCTAAATGATATGCAGTTAAATATTTGTATATAACTATTACTTTTACAAATATATTAAAAATATGGGGGTGCTGAATACTTTCAGCCAAGACTGTATTTCCAATGAAATGACATTGTTTCCTTGCATGTCTTAAGTATATCTATATGAAAATTAGAATAATTCTTGCAGAAAATGTTAAAATATAAAGGAATTTGTCTTCAACAATGAAAATAGAGAAATCTTATTTTTAAAATATACTTTAAATTTATATGTTACTTTTATTATTTTAACTTTTAATATCTGTTAATAAAAATGATACAAGTTTTAGGAAATATTTTCATTGATGAAGATAAGTGATTTATATACTTTGGCTTTTCCAGTAAGAGTTATTCTAATTGTCATGATTACCTATTATCTTGCATAGCATAACAATTGCTATACTATGAAAGTTTCAATTCTGAGACTTACTGAAAAACAAAGCAGTTTAGTTTTTTAAAAAACTCATTTTTTTAAAGCAAATTGTTTAATTAAAAGTCGAGTTGTTAGTTTGCTGTCATTTTAATTGTAATAACTTAACCATTAAAGACACAGACAGCAGTTGTGAATTCTAAAATAATTGTCTGTTGAACACTTGCGCTTCATTTACTCTCTTCCTAAACATCCTTCAATGTTGAAGTTCAAAATTTGTTCTACTTTTTCATTATTTTTATCAGTAAGTCACCACTGATGTACAAAATACACCGCCATTGAATTTTTATAAACTATTATATTTTCTTTCTTAATTAAACATTTTTTTTATATAAATGCGATATCTATTACTTGAATACTATTACTAAACATCAGACACTACGACTAATATTCAGGCCCCTGCTGGCACTTAGGAATACATGCCCTTGCACCCTCTGCCTGAACCACCCTTAATGATGGCACATGATTTAATATGAAAGTGCCAACATAACCCTCTGTCCACCGCCCTTTCAAGACATCCAGCATGGGCCTGCTAACACTTTGAAATAAGTTAAGATAAAAATACGAGGGTGCTTAATAATTTTGGTAAAGACAACTGTAGATAAAAATACTAAATGTTTCATTCCAATAATATCAGTATATTATCCCCCCCCCCCCCCCAAAAAACGAATATTTTGCAATGTTCTGCAACGAACCTTCAACTGATCACAAATGTTCTGTGGGAATAAAAAACAGAGAGATTTTCTTGTATATGTAGGAGTGCGATTTCATCTTGTATAGAAATGCTAAAGACATTTCGTAAAACGCTAACACACACAAAAACCAAAGAAATGACGAATTTCACAATTTTACTCCGATCGAATGACGAATTTCGCTTTTTTTCCCCCCTCGTAATAGACGATTTTTGCAATATTTTTGGGATTTTTCTCTCTGGTAACTGGCGAATTTCACATTTTTTTTTTCTCAGAACCAATCATCGAACTCCGCAATTTTTTTCCCACGACTAATTCGAGAATTGCGAGATATTTTCCAACACTTCACTGATGAATTTCGCATTTTTTTTATCCGCGACTGATTGGCGAATTTTAAATATTTTTGATATTTTCTTTTCACTGACTGGCAAATTTGTTCAGCTCTTTCTTAGGACCAATGGGCAAAAATTGCATTATTTTATTTATTTATTTTTTTTTATTCAAGCGACTAATATCCGAATGTCTTGATTTTTTTTTTTTTAATCCACAACTGATTGTTAACTTTTGCGATATTTTCTTTATTGATCGATAAATGTTGCGGATTTTCTTGTGACAGAATGGAAAAAATTGTGGGTTTTTACAAGACTGATTGACGAATTTTGTGATTTTTTTTTCCTGACAATCCACCGATTAATTTAGTTTTTTAACCTGCGACTGATAGGCGAATTTTGCATTATTTTCTTTTTATCAATTGGAAAATTTTGTCGCTTTATCTTGGAATTGATTGAAAAAAATCGAGGGATTTCCCAAAACTGATCAACTAATTTAGTGGGTTTTTTTTTCAGCTGTAACTGATAGCCAAATTTTGCAATATTTTCTTTCTGCCGATTGGAAAATTTTGCAGTTTTTTCTTGTGACCAATTGGAGAAAATTGTGTTTTTTTTTCGCTACTGATCGATGAATTTCCCATTTTTCTCGACGATTTACTGACAAATTTCATGGTTTTTACCCACAACTGATTGAGAAATTTTTGCAGTTTTTCTTGGCAAAAAACATGAAATTTCAATCAAAAATCATTCGGTTGGTAAACGTATTTCACATTTTTTGACCCGCGACTGATAGGTGAATTTTGCAATATCTTCTTTCTACAGGATGGCAAATTTTGTCACTTTTTTGCGACCGACTGGTAAAAGTTGCCGGGTTTTTATGTGACTGACCAGTGAATTTCAGATTTTTTTCCGATGATCCACTGACGAAATTCATGTTTTTTTTTTTAAACTGCAGCAGCTGAAGAACTTCACGATTTTCCCCCATGATCGACTGACAAATTGTGTGAGCTTTTCCTGCGACCAATTAATGAATTTCACAATCTTTTTCAACGAACGATTGATGAAGTTTTTCTGGTGATTGACAGACAAATTTAGTGCTTTTTCAAATGAATGAATAGTGAATTGTGTTGAAAATGAGAATTTGAAATGTTCTGCAGAGAAGTTCATTGTTCTGCGATGTATGTCACACTCTTAAGCATATTCTGCTTTGGGGACTGTTGCCATATTTATATTGGAATATTTTTATCAAAGCATCGACTAATTTTTTTTAATATTTCGAATGAAATATGTCTGCTGTAATTCACTAAAATCTCATAGCTAAATTAAAAAATCTACCATATTTACTCCTGCATAATGCACACATTTTTACAAAAATTTCAGGTCTAAAATCCAGTATACACATACATAATACACTGAATATTTCTAATTGTATACATCAAACCATACACATTTTCACAAAGTATATATACATATTGCAGAAACTTTATTTTATGATATTTTAATAAGAGAGCAAAATATATATGAGCACATACAAAAGTAATTTAGATTTGAGAAAAGATTGTAAATCATGATTTCTACAGATTTTTTTTTTTTTTTTTTTTTTTTTTTTTTTTTTTTAAAGTTAAAATAACATGGTACACATTATACACAAGTAAATATGGTATTTAAAATCAGTTTGATAATTTTATCTTGTGAGAAATTTCTAAATCCTCCAGTATTTTGCAACAAGAGGCTAATAGATTTGTTATTTCTCCCATATTATTTAAATTTAACAAATCTTTCTTGCAGAGGATAAAGACTTTTGATAGATAAATTTTTCTTGGGAAAAAAAGAAATCTTTGTGATAAATGTCACACATACATTACACATCATGCATAAAATCTTTAATTTTTCATACCAATATTTTAGAATATTTTTTTCTTTATTTTATCATATAATTTCTTCAATTAAATTAGGCAAAGGATTCCATTTGTAAATACTAGTAATCAGATTCAAAATTATGTGTGGGACGCTCGTCGCAAAGTTGTTAACACAAATTAATAAATTTCTTATTCTGTTTATTTTGTTCTATTTTGATAAAATTATTAGACAAATGTTTTAAAATCTATTTTGCATATTGAACTAATTTTAAATTTTTTTTATCAGTGCAAAAATATTACTCCAATTAACTCACTGTATGAAAGAACCACTCAGAATTATTTTTTAGTCAATGTCTGCCTACATCAAAAACTTATTTCAATTCTGTGAGCTTCAGATACAAAGGGAAATTTACAAATTGACTGCTACCTCAATTTTGCATTTTTAGAAAAACAAGAAAAATTTTAAGTTTTAAATATTGCAACATGATTTAGATTAATGCTAAAAATTATTGCATGCTTTCTCATTATCATATCATTTTTGAAACATGTCAGCTCTACTACTCAATAAAAGTTTTAATAAAGCTCTACTACTCAATAAAAGTTTTAATAAAAATGTAAGTCTTTTTTTCCCTTATCAGCAATATTAGTAACTAGGTGACAGTACTAGGTGGTACAGAATATAACTATAACAGAAAAAGGAAAAAAAAAAGAAGTGACTTTATTTTATTTGAAAAAAAAATCTTTGGAACAGGACAAAATTCTTATTATTCTACTCCATTATCACTGCAATAGTAAGAGCTGATTTCTTCGAGCAGCACCTATAATAAAATAATAACACTGTTTTACTACATAACATTTTACGAATCACACAAAATGACATTTTGTTATATGAAAACTGAATTAATCTTCAATGAAGCAATTGTAAGCCCCCCCCCTCCTCCTTATTTTTTTGCATGTGATTTCTAGTGATGGGCATAATGAATGATTTTGATATTTGAATGAATCATTCAGGCATGCACAAAAGCATAGTTGTCAAGGCTCTTAAAATTCTTTTTGTTTTACAAAAGTTCTGGTTTTAATTGATCAAAAATAGCAAGAAAGTAAACAGCAATGCTTTTGTGTATGCCGGGATGATTCATTTGAATAACAATCAATCATTATGTCCTTCGCTATTGTTATTCTTAATTTTTAGGGTTACGTACTTAAAAAATAAAAATGGAAACATTGTATATTGAAATACAAACAAGATAACAAACAAATATTGAAATGCAAACAAGAAATTTCAAACTAACACTCCCATAGGATTAACATTAGCCCATGTGACTAGCACAGACTCTTGACTATGGAAGATTTGGAATCAAATGATTTTTCCATTATCCCGTCGACCACTTTTCAAGAAAAATTAATTATCACCAAACAGTAATGCCAAATAAACAAATGGAAGAATGTTGCCATTGGAATATCAAAATAAATACAATAAAAAAATATGGAAAAGCCCCACTCACCTAAGTGTCAACTATCAGTAAATTTAAACACAAAAAAATTACAATATAAATGAAAATAGAAAAAAAAATCTTGGATATTCATTTATTTACATTATTTTTCTTAATTATCCTTCTCGGCTGGTGAATATAACGTCAGTTGAAATTGATGTATTGCACTTAACTATGCAACATAACATTTTTTCAATGCATTTTCTCTTTTAATATCATGGTGCAGCAGTTTAAGGACACAATTATTATTTTAAATAACGAAATAACTACTAAATCAGTTCATTTTAAAGATTATATTTAATTAAACAATAACAAAACATCACCATCAAAAATGAAAAATTCTTACATATACTGCTTTTTACTTTTAAAATTGTTGTGGATTAAAACTTAATAATTTATATTATTAATAAATGAAATTAGCATATATAATACTTGAGAGCATCCATATTTAGTTAGTAATCAGTATTCTAATGTCTTATAAAAATATATTTCAATATGTTTTTTTTTTACTAAACAATTATAAAACTCATGCCAGATAAGTCCATATGATGAGATTAAATTATGGAATAATCAACGTTGAAAGAGGAATTAGGATGAATATATAATATTTGAGGAGATTTTAGTAGATGTAAGTGTATAAAAAAAGAGAGAACAGTTAAAAAAATAAATAAATAAAACTTGTTGAAATGAAAAGCAAATGTTATTCATATTACTGTTTTTAACAGTGGAAAATGGTAATTTTATTAAATTGTTGTATGTATGATTTTAAAGATATGAGAAATATTAAAACTTGCCTATCAATAGCCCCAGTAACTAATTTGTGTGTGTATCAATCTACAGCAAAACAAAATATATCTATGACGCAACAATGTCTACTATCACAAGAAATAATAGTAACCCATTAAATAAGCAAAATTTTCAATTACAAAGAAAATACAGTAAGAAGATAACAGTAATCCAATGAAAAAGTAAAATTTTGCTTTTTTTTTTTTTTTTTTTTTTGTAAGTACAGTATTTTTTAAGCTATTAGATTAATCTTCAAAAATCTGCAATGCCCACTGTCATGTTGCATTATTTCTACTAGTGGGTTAATAGCCTTTAAAATTAGTTGAGTAATAAAATATGTAATTAAACAACTGTTGTCCTATTTAATTATTTAAAGAAGTAAAACTGAAAAAAAAGTGTAAATTAAATTAATCATAATAAAAAAAAGCTTTTATTTTAAAAATATAGCAATAGTTAAGCACTAAGTATGCCTTCTTAAAATTTAGGTAACATATTTACAATTCTGACTCAAATCACCAGTCTGCTATGTGTTATTCCAATATTAATGTCTTCATTATTGAGAAATTAAGTTATTTATTAAATCATAACTCAATAAAATGTCTTTTAAATTAGTTAAAAAATACTTAAAAATCTACAGTTTATAAATAAATTGCTTCAACGTATAAAAGCCAATTTTGACCAAAAAAGGCCAATTTTGGCCAAAAAAAGCCGGTTAAAACCAATAAAAGCCGCTGGCCTGGCTTTTATTAATTTTAGCCGGCTTTTTTGCAACCCTGCTTATCAAGTTATAAGTGCTTCCGGTCATGTGGCGACACTTTTTCGCACTTTCCTGCAACCACCTTGGTAATTTGGTTGAAAATGCCGACTTTGACAATCTTTTGTAAAAGATCTGCCTTTTCTAAAAAATCGAAATCGTGTTTAGATTACATAGTTTCTGAATAAAAACACCTACCAATTTCATGCATTTGTAAGCAAAAATGAATTAAAAAATGTGTCATAAAGTAGCCTGTTTGGATTTGAGAACAGCCTTAATGGTGCCAAGTTGCACTTATTAAAATACATCAATTGGTTGCAAACCAAATTACAGAACTTTCCACTACATCACACATACATATGAATACATCGATGATACATAATTAATACATACATGATTTCACAAATAAATGAGTGAAACGCTTAGCAAAATGCTGGCATGCAGTTAATTCGAAAGTACAGAAACAAAAATACATGCAAAATATAGAAATCTCATGCTTATACATGTTTTGAAGATACGACATGATGAACTTTAAATGTTTGTTTTCTATGTTTAAAAATTTACAAAATCCTTTAAAGTTAATAATCTTAACTTTAGCAGCTTCTCCTGCTACACCATAGTTACGGATTAAGAAATACATAAAAAAACAAGTCAGTTTTATCTTTATTTTTTAAAACTCAGAAATTCATGTATATAACTTATTTTTTTCTGTGATTTTTTTTTTTTTGTTACTCTTGGTTCTCAAATGATCTGCTCAACAACACGAAACTTTCTGACTCATTTTTAAACACAAAAGCATAAAATTAGCAGGTCTGATCATGGAAGGGATTTGGAATCTAAATGAGTTTTCCATTTTTTTTTTATCAATAAATCACTTATCGAGTTATAAGTGATTTGTGTCATGTGATGACATGTTTCTGACCTTTTTTGTGCTGCAGCATTGGAAATTTGAAAAATGGAAAACGTCTTTCAATTACAAAATTTCTGAATAAGAATACCTGTAAATTTCATGCGTTTCTGAACAAAAAAAGAATTAAAAAAATAAGTCATAAAGTGAGCCGTTTGGATTTGGACCTTAAGAGAAAAAAAATATTTTTGATGTGTTACATTATACATTAAATATTATGTTAAAAAAAATTAGGTCTCGTACTGTTATTTTCCAAAGTATAAACTTCTAAGATTTATAAATTATACATTAGTAAATAAATTGCCATTTATATCTCTCTTCCCACTCTGCTCCAAAAAATTTGAGTAAAAACATAAGATCTGATATTTAAAATTAATCTAGAATTTCATAATGCAGTCTAGTGTAAATTTTGCAATCTCACAACAAACTAATTATTCTAAAAAACAAGGCATTTTTTAATAAAAAATATACTAACCAAATATTCATGCAAGTCTTCCTGTCTTCAAATGTTTGTGATGGTGTGTTTCAACTGGGAGTCTAAAAAGATTCAAAGAAAGTTTCATTAGTATTCAGCAACATCTATTATAGTTAAAATGTGACTGTGTTTATATTTCACACCAACTTTTCTCAAAATGATTAATTATGGATTTTTCTTTTTTTTTTTTTTTTTGGAACAATTATTCGCAAAGATCCAAGGATGTCAAACTCAAGAAATCTCAAATTTTAAATCAGTTTGAGTTATTAAATTTTAATCAATAAGAAATTTCTTTTTAAAAAAATTATTATGCATGCTAAACATCTTGAATCAGCCATACTCATCCTTTTATTACCGCGGGCCGCAAACGTATATTTGCGACGTTAGGTGGGCCGCAACACATACTTGTATAGTAATGTAAATATATAGATTTCTATAGCAAATGTCCCCGTTTTTTCCCATCTCAAAAAATGCCCAACACGCCTAAAGAAGTATTCACTTCAAAAATATAATTTAAGTAACATTTATTACAAGGACAAAGCCATTTTATAACATTAAAATAAAATACAGCAGCAAAAACAGAAAAAGAAAATCCATCCAGAAGATTAAACAATCCTTTTTTCATCAGGGGTGGGACTCTCATAACTTATTTCTATCCTTCCTCTGAGATTAAATCCTAGAAGGAGCAACAGTTTGGTTTATTTACGTTTATTTTTATTGCGAAAATGAAATCGAAGTTGCCAAGAAAGCGATCACCGTCAAAACAGACAGTTTCTAAAGCGCCAAATCCGAGCTAATCCTGGGACTGGCTTTTCAACAATATAACAAAGGAATGTACTCTCTAGTAGATTCTTTCTCTGAGGTCACGGATCGCACATAAAAGGTCGCCAGGCCACATGCCCGCTTGTTGAGTATGGCTGTCTTGAATAGTTTAGTTTTAATACCTTCTGAGTCCCTTCAGTACTGTTTTGATTTTTTTGTCTCTTCCTTTCACTCCGATTTTTTTGTCTCTTCCTTTCACTCCGATTTTTCAGATTTGTGAGACCTGAAGTATGCCGAAATTACAAATTTATTCTTTTATTTAAATTATTGAGTCAAAAACCTCAAATGCTACATTGATATGTAAAATTTTACATTAAATATCACACATATTACATGAAACAGTACAACATTACATGCAATGTTTAAAAAGTCTTTTACTGTATATCAATAATTAATATTTAGTAAAATATTACTGATACGTGCAAATTTTAACTTAATTTTGCGATATTTACCAGCATCCTATTGGCGAATTGAGCAGTTTTTTCTTGGCAACAAATTGACGAATTTCACATTTACTTCCTGTAACCAACTGACAAATTTCGTGATTATTTTCCTCCTACCAATTGACAAATTTTGCTTTTTTTTTGGCGACCGATAAACGAATTTTTCAAATTTTTTCTGCACCTTACAAATGAAACCGGCATGTTTCCTTTTTTTTTTTTTTCACACACGACATATTGAAGAATTTCACGTTTATTTCTTGTAACCAACTGATGAATTTCGAAAAAGTTTTCCTGCGATTGATTGAAGAAATTTCTGATATTTTCCTGCTACCAATTGACAAATTTTGCTTTTTTTTGGCGACCGATAAGCGAATTTCTCAATTTTTTCCCCACACCTTACAGGTGAAACTCACATGTTTCTTTTTTTTTTTTTTTTACACGTGACTATTGATGAATTTCACGTTTATTTCCTGTAACTGTAACCAACTGACAAATTTCGCGATTGTTTTCCTGCAATCCATTGAAGAAATTTGTGATATTTTCCTGCTACCAATTGACAAATTTTGCTTTCTTTTGGCGACCGATAAACGAATTTCTCATTTTTTTTCTGCACCTTACAGGTGAAACTCACATGTTTCTTTTTCTTTTTTTTTTACACGTGACATATTGACGAATTTCACGTTTATTTACTGTAACCAACTGACGAATTTCATGATTGCTTTCCTGCAATCGATTGAAGAAATTTGTGATCTTTTTCTGCTACTAATTGACAAATTTTGCCTTTTCTTGGTGACAGATAAGCGAATTTCCCAATTTTTTTTCACGCACCTTACAGGTGAAACTTGCATGTTTCTTTTCTTTTTTTTTTACATGCGATTGTGGTCAAATTTCATGATTGTTTTCACGACTCATCGGCAAATTTTGCTATTTACCTGCAATAGCTTAACAAAATTTATAATTTTCCCCCAACGAGTACAAATATTGGGAAATTTTTGTGTGATATTTTCCCGCAACCTTTTGGTGAAATTTGCGACAGTAAATTTTTGCAAACCCAAAATAATCAGGGCACTTTTCCAGCTATATAAAAATGGGCAGAGCGCATTTACAACTATAAAAAAAAAAACAGGCAGGGCGCTGCACCCTCTTGAAAACGCCTTGGGAAAACACTACAAGGGTCGATCCAGACAAAATTTGGAGCCTATTTAGGGCCCCTTCACAAAAATCAATTTAATAAAATGGGGCCCTTCACAAAAATCAATTTGATAAAATGGGCCCCTTCACAAAATTCCTTTTAACAAAATTTCCCCCTTTCATAAAAACTTACTATTTAGGGGAGACTGGTACACAGTGGACTACTTTTTCAGTTAAATTTTTTTTTTCTCTTTAATGGACAAACCGGGTGCATCCCTGCATGAAAATATTTTTGAATATTCCTTATACCTTTATATACATTCATCATAATTTTCTCATAACATAGTTTTCAATACATTTTTCAAAATAAAAATTTTTATATGCACCCGTAAATTGGACCAGTGTGCCCCAGAAATGGGGCACACTGGTCCACCCACCGGGGCACAGTGGACCGCTGTTAGGCATTATCTGAAATGCAATATAAATCTATTTTTCATTAATCTAATTCTTTTTTATTTCCCCTTTATCCGCAAAATAACATAGTAATATAAATTTACAAGTAACATTTTGAAAAAAAAAATATTATTATTATATTTTGAAAATAACAACAGATTAATACAGGAACAATTGCAATTTAGTTGAAGTTATTACTTAAGTACAAAAAAATCAGCGCACATTAAAATTTGCAAATGAAATTCCAAAATACTTATGAGTAAGATTGAGCCTGGAATTTTCCTGAAATACTTTCGGGTCTGGGAGCAATATTATGAAATCATTGACATCAACAATAGATTCATCTACAGTTTTGGGAAAAATAAACTGATTTCCATTCAATTTGCATCTCATGAATCTTACTTGAATAGAATCATCACCAATTAGACTACAGTTATATTTATCACAGGCAGTAAATACAAAACAAAATATTTCTTACTATGTTAAATAAATTGTTATTTTTCTTTGTTTACTTTATTTTACAGTTAAATAACTTCTTTTAAACAATATTTCTTTATAGAAAATAAGCAATTATTAAATATTTTGAACATTCTGCATTACATGAGCAGAGTGGATTGTGGACCACTGTGCGCCATGTTGAAATTCAATAAATAATCATATTAATATTGTTTATAGCTTTCTTTTAAACATATTAACTTTAAAGTTAAATAAAAACAAGTATCTTAGCTTTGCAAAACAGCTGTTTTATAGGATTTATCTACAACCTTTAATTACTAAAAAAATTAAAATATAATGTTGAAAAATTTTACTTTTAGAAGATCAAAACAACCAATTAGGATAAAATAGTTCAATCTGAGCTAAACATATTTTCTGAACGCTATAAATAATCAGTGCAGTGCTGTTGTCTATTAGGATAGAAGAGAAGCTTAAAATTTTTTTAAATAAACAAAATATTAGGGGGGGTGGGTCCACTATGCCCATAGGTCCAGTGTGTACCAGTCTCCCCTATTATTTATTATTTTTTGACTTTTAAAATGTGTAATTTGCAAACAAACAAGTTCACCAGAGAGGAAAACTTCAGCAAAAGTATTTAAAAAAGTTTGTTAATAAACGCTTGGATCAAATTTGAGTAGCTGGATTTCGACTTTCATTACAAAATGTTATTTTTCACAAAAATATAATAAAATTTTACAAAAATAACCTTTACTTTTCACAAAATGGGCCCCGCAAAAAAAAAAAAAAAAAACCTGCATTGACCCCTGCACTATAACAGTTAATTTTCTTGTTACTTTAAAAAAATAAGCAAATAAATAATGTAAAAGTTATTTAAATATGATTCTATTTCTTAATTTTTCTGAATATTTTTATTTATTGACAGTTAAAAATAAAAGTTATCTAGGGTTTTAAAAATATTTTAAAAAGCATTTTCTTTAGATATTGAGCAGTATGACTAAATACTACATACTGAATATTCGGTGCATCCCTAATGTTTAATACACAAGTACCAAAAGATTAGTATCAAAGTGATTTGAAAAAATATACTCAAGCATAAATATCATATAATACACAATTAAAATATATAGGGTAGATGTGCCAGTAATGGACCGCCTTCCAGTAATGGACCACCTTCAACATTTTTGGTTTATAAAAAAATAATCAATAAAAATTCAGCTTTTTTTATTTCATTAATATGCTTTCTTTAAATTCTAGTTTTAAATACAATCATAATATCAATTATCTATTACTTTTTGTGGAGTGTCCATTACTGGAATTTAGGGTGTTTTGATTTATTTCTGTTATTTACAATTAAATTTCGATTCACATTGGGAAATGGGACTATGAGCATGGTTAAATATTGTTGGTAGATTAATATAATATTAAAAAATGTGGAATATAACAATTATAACTATTAATTAAAAAATAATTTTTAAAGAAATTCCTTAAGGGTGTCCATTACTGGCACATCTACCCTATATATCTTTTACTGGGTATGTAAAAAAAAAAAAAAATGCGTCGGAACACAAGTTAAACAATGACAACAAATGAAGAAAAAAATGTAAAATTTAATACATATAGGATCAGAATTTTAATTGTTATACAATGTTCACTCTAGAAAGAAAAGGGCAGGTTGTTAGAAAATAATAACAGCACAAATGAAGCAGAAAACAGTCATTGTTCAGTGAAAATGGGCATTACTTCAAGAAAAAAAAAAATATTGTGTTGAGTAACGATAAAAAAAAAAAGGAATAGACGAGATACTGTCACACACTGAAGTTTGGTGACTTTTTGATTGGCCTGCTTTCCAAGTCCATGCCAAACCAATAATTTAAATACAAGCATAGTAGCCAACTTAGGGGATTTTTTCCTTTAAAAAGGAAAAAATCCCCTAAGTTTGGCAACTATTTTCCTTTTTATAACTGATTAAAGAAATAAACTGTGTGAGTGTAAGACATCATAGCCAAAAACAGTACAACATTTATTTAATAATCTCCTGTTTTTATTAAAGAAAGAAGGAAGGTCTATGATTTTTTGCAAGCTTTTGGATACATTAATTTAGAAATACTCTGGTATTGGGGAAGATTTTAACAAGAGACCTCTGGATATAATTAAGGATGCATTTCAATATTTTAAAAAGGGTACGGTGCATTTTGCTAATTTTAGAGCAGGTAGGATGCTGCGCCCTTAAATATTGGTCTAGAAGGGACACTAAATTATAAATAAATACAGGGGAAAAAAAGTAATTTTTTAAACAAGAATTACATTATTTATAGTATTAGTTTTAGTCTTAGCAAAATTTTATGTATAGTTATTTTAGTGTAATTCTAAATTGTATGATAAATAATACACGAAACTGTTAACCCCTTTAAGGGCAAAGTATTTGAGTTGCAAACATGTTCAAAACTTTTTTTTTTACCCTTTGAAATCTGAATTTGTCAAATAAATTCATTTAAAAATAAATAATAGCTATTTTTTCCGTTCATGTACATCGTAAAATCTAAATATTATTCGAAAGTTCTGATAAATATTATGGTTTAGTGCATAAATAATCTAACACTGGCGTTCAAAGGATTCAGTGGGGTCAGGATTCATAATGGTGATAAACAAAACAATATGTAGTTCATTAACACTCAATTATTACTAAAAACAATTACATTATTGCTTTCGTTGTACCTGTGAGATTATATTTCTGCATTTATACAATTTATACAGCGACATTCCGGATGTATTTTTCCTTTTAAACACAATATATATATGACTGATGAAACTTATCGTAAGATTAAGCCTAAATCTTGTATATATGTAAGATACAAGAATTTAGTAATTAAGTGTTATATAAACTACACAGGAAAGTAAATAAAGAAATGAATAACTTACCTTTTACAAAAATTGTCAGTATAATTACATCCAAGATTGCCGCTGTATACAAAATAAACAACAGCCCCAGCCGCGGCGAGAGTGTCTTCAACAAACGACCTTTGACTTTCCGTTCCCGCATGCGCGCAGTTGCATTGAAGTAGGAGTACTTTTTCCATAAGATGAGCATAATATGTGTTATTCGCAAATCCATTGGATGAATCGAAAAGTATTTCCACTGGAGGTTGAAAAAAGCATTTCCTTTAGACGTCGAAAAAGTGATAGATATAATACGTCTATTGCAGGTCATAGACGTCTAATAGAAATCTAAATGAGAAATGGCTTATAGACATCTATTTGTTTAATGCTATGCATATCTAAAAGATGTCATGGACGTTATAGATGTATTTAGACTATAAATCGACATCTTATAGATAGAGTGTGCTGTCTGGGAACGAAATAAACATTTTACTGTTTCTCCTCAGTAGTATGAAATTTTAATTCCATTTTATTAGCAGATTTAAAAATAGCTTTATAACTAAGATTCGAGAGGATTTTGAAACCTTTAAATCACACAGAATAACAGAAAAATAGAACAACAGATAGCTTTTTCTTACAAATTCATCATTTTTTTACGGAACGTTAGATATCGTTCTAAATGACCGAATTTCAAACAAAACCTGCATAAAACAATCTTTTCAAGTATTCACATTGAAGAAAAAAGTTCAAAATGTTCATTTTTCAAAACCTACGAAAATCAATAGACCTAGAAACTGATGTTCTGAAAATTGTTTAGGAACAATGACTGGAATTTTCTTTTTAATGTTCCTATTATTTTAAAATATTTTCTGTAAACGGAGTACGTTTAACGGTTAATTCAGCTCTATTAAAGTCTTTATAAAGCTACTTTTTACTGTTATCTGTAATTTAATTAGAATATTATTCTTTTCACCACGAAAGTAATAATAGAAAGAAGAAAATACTTTATTTTAAATCATCTTGATACGTTTACCACAGAATAGTATAAAAAAAAAAGAAAAAACTTCTTTCAAATGATAATGTACTAAGATGATATTTAAAAAAAAAAAAAATGTAGGTTTAAATAGAACTTTTTGCGTTGAGATTTTTTAAACTTTATATATTTTTTATTCTGCGTTCTAGAAAACAGTTCGTTTTCAATAGAAAAATGATTTTTAAACCACCATGGCAGATTTTATTTGTTATTTCCTTATGATTCGAAATAAGAAATAAATAAACTTTAATTTTTTTTTTAAATAAATATTTTGGTTTTCTATACACAAGAATTTTTTTTCACGTCAGCTTTTGAGAACTTAAAAAAAGAAAAAATCATTAATTATGAGTTTTCTAATTTATTATTTTAATTTTCATTAATATTTCATAATTCTATATAATTCTTCCAACGTTTAAAGGCTTTCCAAGGGTAATTATTGAAGAACCGTAAAAAAGAAAACAAAATATTTATTAAAAAGGAATAGCATTTGAAAACACATTATAGTAAAAATGTGGTATAAAATACATGTAAATAATTTCCGTGAACAGGTACAGCCCTGCATTTTGCCACTTATTGGCTCTATAAAGTCGATTTAAAAATATTTTTCATGATACATTACCTCAGTGTTTTCTAATGGTAATTTCACATTAAATTTCAATGGGTGATGTTGTTTATTTATCGTTTTCTTTGATAACTAACTATTGTCACAATAATTTGAGTCACGTCCGTAGACAGAAAAGTTATTAGCTTCTAAGTTGAACACATGACACATCAAACACCTTAAGTGTAAAGGAGAAGCCAATTAGTCATTTTTCATCCGACAATACGTTGTAAATGTGACCTGTGTAATATACATTTTTACTTTTCGTACACATACAGTGTAATGACAATATTGTAATCATGATGAAATACCTATGGAAATATTGGGATATTTTTACATTTTAAGGTTCCTGGAATCAGTTTTCGCTACTTTTAAACCTATTCTATATGTATGTATGCGTGTATATTATAACCTTCTCATGTTTTTAGAAACCCAAAGCTCGTTTTTTTTTGTTTGTTTCTTTAGGATGTTTCTTTAGGTGTGTATGTGCGTGACAGGACACGATAGCGCCCAAACTATGTTTTTGATTGATCTCCCATTTGGTGAATACGTTACAGGCCATTGTCGCAAAAACTGTATATACATTTTCGAAGAAATTGGATAGCGGTTTTTGGTATCTAAACTTTTTTTTAACTATTGTGTCACGATAATTTGTAAACATTTTCTCTTATGTCTTAATTAAATTATTTTTATTGCTCATATTCATCTTATGTCGATACTAAAACTACGTTTTACCAGAACGTGACATAATATAGGATTTTTTTTTTTTTTTTTACTTACAGTAAAACATTTTTACTTTCTTTTGTAAGAAAAAAGTCATCTTACTAAAAAAAAAAACCTGTATAGAAATTTATGTATTCATTTTCTTGAAGAAGAAAGAAAGAAAAAATATCTACATTTTAAAAATAAAATGAATTATTTTTGAAAGAGATGCTAAAATATAATAAAATATAATATAAATTTCGGTTAAAATAGAGTAGTAATTTTCTCTTGAAACTAATTGTTACCAAGATTGCTCAAGTTTGACACCAACGTTGGCTGTGAATCCGATTACGGAAGATTAGCTTTATAATTGAAATATTTTGGTGGGATAAATTGCATAATTGCGTTACATATTTTTTTCGTTACTTATGGAATACCAGGTATCTGAATTCAATGTTTTCTATAAAGTGTTTGGAAAATCGAGTGGTATCACTGCACATTTTTTAAGTAACTGTGAAAAAATCATGGACCTAATGATGACACCATCCGTTCCATGATTAATGTAAACGTAGGTAAGAATTATAAAATTTTGCAATTAAGTATAATATCATGTAAGTATTAACATGTAATGAGAATTACGTAATAAATAACGTGTAATTAATTCCATGAAACTCACCTATTCGGTTTAGTGTAATATTTAGTGGATTATAAATAATTTATTCTAAAAAATATAATTATATTTATAAATAATTTTCAAATTTTTTGTTGTTGTTGTTGTGAAAATAGGTATCTCAAATTTGAATGGCCGCCATTTTGTTCAAAATAATTTTCTCCCAAAACCGAACGATTACTCTCTAGTTTTAAATGTTCTCAGTAAAAACATTTTGCTTTTAAAGATAATATTTGATTGAGTGATGCTGATCACTGTGTGTGGGACCAGAACGACACCATCTCCGAGTCGCACGTTCAGTGTAGACACACAACTTTATTTAGTCATTACAAAAATCGATTTCTTATCATTAAAGTGTAATAAACAAAATATAAACAGAGATTTTCCAAATATCTTGTTTCATTTTTCTGAAAAAATTCCCCACAAATACACGTTTTTTTTTTTCGACCTTGCAGGTGGGGTATTGCACCTTAACCCAGACAACCCGAGTTGTGCTTTGTTGTAACTAAGCAATTCTAATAAAATCATTTTCACGATCTAGGAAAATATTGGCATGATCAGAAAAATTCAAAGCAATAGCTAGAAACATTTTTTTTCTATTTGCCATCAGTTCAAACATTACAGTTAATTTGTGAAATTTATAAGATATACATTTCTGTTACAAATTATAACTATACAATTTGAAACATTTGGTGCTGAAAAAAAATGTTACTTTTTTTCAATCTATTTTCTTCCAATTTATTTCTTCTCTTAGTTTATTCTGTAAAGGAAAGAAAAGTTATTCTATCGGATTTTGGAAATGGATTGTGGGAATAACGTTTGAAAACGGAAGGAAAAGCTGTGTTTTGCGGAAATAAATCTGGTATGTTATGAAATGATTCTGAATAACCCCTAATCTTTTTTAAAAGTAATGGAATTCAATTTAAGGAACAATATATTTAATAAAAAGCTGCAACCTGGTCTAATACTTTGTTCATTTGAAAAAATAAAATAAAAATGTAAAAATAAAAGTTATGATAGAATGCAAAAGATTTGGGATAAAAAGTTTAATTAGCATTTCGCTGCATTAAAATTGAAAATTGAAAACTGATATAAAATGTAATTTTTCTTTTTAGATATATCAGGTAATACAACCAGGGCTTCCTGGATTAAAAAACAGGTAAAAATAATTTGTAATTCAAAACTAATAGATTTTTTTTTTAATTTGATATATTACATACTTACATTGCTCATTAATACATAGCCCATTGCCATTTTCATATGAAAATTATTAGTTATATATTCAAATAAGTTTCGAAATTTATTAAAAATGGTAATTTCTTATTAATTGCATGCATGCAATTAATTGCAAAGAAATCGCCAAAGATTTCACTAAGAAGAAAAGACAAAGATTTCACTACTTACAGAAACCTTTTTTATTCTGATTATTTCAGTGTTTAAACGCGTAATTCGATTACATTTCTTACATAAGCTTGTGTTTATTTGTTTTTTTTTTGGGGGGGGGGGAAGTTTTAATATCGTTTTAATATCGGTTTTACAGCGGTTATTTGTTAAATATTTCGTGAAAAAATATTGTTATCTAGTTGTGAATAAATACGTATTCTTCTTTCTTTTTACGTTTTCTTTTCTTTTCTTTTTAGGTAGATTTCGTAAGAAATACTACCTATTACATTCTCCCCTAAGTTGGAGTTTTTGAAATTTTTGGCAGATCTACGCCGATCATGACTCCCAGAACCAAAACCATCCCCAGTTCAAATCTTTATCTATCTATCTATCTATTTATCTATCTATCTATCTATCTATGTCACTTTTTTATGGACACGATAACTTCAATAATTCTGCACAAATCTCTTCCACACTGATACATAAAATCAAGGGGCATAAAATATCGGTTAAGTTCGTTAATGGGCAAAATCGAACCAAGGGGGAGGGGTGCGGCTTTTTGTGGAAACAGAAAAAAAACCCATAACTTCTTAGTTATAATACGTATCGAACCTGTTTAAAGTTATTATTACTTCTAGGAAAAGAGCCGAAAATGTATGTATGACAGATTTTTGATATCATTAAAATGGCCACTAGGGAAGGAAAGGGGGGTTTTAGAAGAAAAAAATCATAACTTCGCCAATTCACAAGGTATCAAATCCGCTTAAATTTATTATAAATACTCTTAATATTATCTAAAACTTTTATATTGACAAGTGTTTTATAGGATCAACCTTTTCACACGCATTATTATTTTACACACGTAATTTAATTATTTTAAAATTTTCTTTCTTTTTCAATATTCACGTGTAAATATCTATTTCGATTATTAATACAGTGTTTGGAAATGCTATAAGAAAATGGTTTTAAATATGACGTTTTAAATATATCATTTTAAATATGCCGTAATTTTCACCTTTAAATGTTTTTTACACATAATAGCTTAATTATTTTAATGTTTTCTTTCTTTCTTTTCTTTTCTTTTCTTTCTTTTTTGTTTTTTAAATTTACATGTAAATATATTTTTTTTAATAAAAAAGTGTTTGTAAATATCGAGAGCACAACCTCTCAGCCACTGGTGGGGCCATTATTAGTATTTTGGTAGACACAAACTGAAAATAGAAACATTTGCAGTTAATTTTTGAACTACTATATAAGATACATTTCTTTAATATGTTTTAGTAAAATATGTGAAAACGGAACTGCTAAGTATCGATAAAAAAATTTCATTTTAGACAGGTTTCTGTATTAGAAGGTATCTTTTTCGTATGGACCATAGATTTTTTTCTCTTTAAAACAGGGTATTTTCATAGTTTTTGGTGTATATATTTCGAAAAGCTTCGGCGCCGCAAAAAAGAAGAGAAAAAAAATCTTTCTCTTGAAATATTCTCTTCCAATTTATTATAGTTCTTTCTTTTTTTTTCTTTTTTTTCTTTTTTTCTTTCTTTCTTTCTTTCTTTTTTTTTTTTTTTTTTTTTTTTTTTTTTTTTTTTTTTTTTTGTAAAAAAATGAAAAGTTACTCTATTGGATTTTGAAAATGGATTATGGAAATAGCTTTTGAAAGTGGCAGAAAGACAGAGTACTACGGAAATATACATGATATGCTTTGAAATTGACCTGAATAAATCTCGATCGTACGAAGGAAGCAGGGTAATGGAATTTAATTGACGAAACAATAATTTATACAAGATATTGTTGATTCATCTGCAAAAATATTTTTGAAAGATCAACTTTACACTCGAGTGCAGAATAACGGCGATAAATTGTATAATCAGTCTTTTATCTGAACACATATAGAAAATGCAAACAATATCAGTTATTATTATTCTTTTTATCTGGAATTGAATGAAAATACAAATTTCTTTCACACATGTTTTTTAACTGGAGTTTTATTGAAAGTTACTTTTTATTTTCGTTATTAAAACCCTTTACAGTTCAGTAGTAAAATTGTCTCAGGGATAAAAGAAAATAGCCATTCAGTTGCGATTATGACTTCTTTCAATTTATACATAGAAATATGTTTAAGGTGCCAATTCCATTTTGAGATAGCAAAGAATTTTGAAATTTTCAACACGAACAACCAATTTTGTCACCACAATATAAGTTCTTATCCTCAAATTATATTTTACATGAAGTTTCTGTGCTTAGTTTCACAAATATTCAATATTAAAAATTCGGCCAATTTGCGAGTTTGTCCAAAAAATGATAATCGTTACTTTAGGTTTCATGATAAGTCTTATTTGTGTTGGAAAACATTAAATAAATCATTAAAACATCTTAACAAATAATTAAGACAGCGTTACATTTATTACTTTTTTTAACTATTCTTTTTTAGAAGACTTCTGGCCCCCAAAATTAGTGTGCTAGTGGTTCTTTTCAGGATAGCTCAGAAAATACTTATTAGATCATGCTTTAATTTTACTCATATTAGAAGCTTCTATAGATCAATTTCTGTTTAAAAATTTCATAGATTATAATTCTTAAATTTTCGAAAATTAATTTCAGAATTCAAATTTTACATATACTTTTTTAAGAGTACAAAAAATGTATAATTATGTTTGGGATGATTAATAAACACCACAGAATAAAACTAGTCGTTGGGGGCCACCGTAATACTTACCCATAATGGATATGCATAATATGAAATATGAAAATAACACATCATGTGTAAACTATTTATAAAATGCATTGCGATTCGAATAAAATCATGGCTTGATGACGTCATACACTTTAAATGCTCTATTACTGAATTGCGTAAAAGAAAATCCTTATAACTCCAAAATTGATAATCACATTAACTAATGGTTTACTGCGTCAGATTAAGCGTCTCATTTCCAATTAAAATATATCTTTGAATTAAAATTTGAATGAAATACAGGGTCATTAAAAATCGAAAATATGAGTACAAATATCTCCGCAACTCATTATCCGATCGACTTTATTCTTTATGCAAAATTTATGTTTTTTTTATTGTCTTTTATATTCACTCCTTAAAATAACAATTTTGAAAATTTTTATACATCTTTTATCAGAACGAATATTTCGAGAGTCCGGAAAAAATAGTGAAAAATAGTGAATAACCAAACTTACTAAGTACACATCAAATTTCAAGTCGCTATCTCAATTTGTTCGGGAGATAGAGCGTTTACAGACACACACACAGACAAACAGACACACAGACATACACACAGACAGATGGACGGCAATTTTTTTTTTCTAAAAATATATTTTTCGGAATCTCCAGTGTCTGAAACGTGTAAATCCGTCAATTTTTTTTTCGATTTTCAAAACGATTACACGACTTACCCTATACTACGTATGATGGGTAAGTAAAATGACTTTAAAAAAGTAATTATTACAAGAGATATAAATGAATGTAATCCTTAATAATTCATTTACCATTAGGAAGTTAAAACGTTATCTCTATCTCTATAAAACACTAGATGTCTGTCTGCCTGCCCGCGGTTTTCACCGTAATTATAACACATAGGACTCTGAAATTTTTGTCATGTGTAGATGTTGTCACCGGACAGTATACCTCGCGGCCGGATTTTTAAATTTTAATTTAGATTAAAAAATAAATAAAACGTGTATATGGAATTTTGGGTTCGAGGCTATTTCAAGCTATCTGTCAATCTCCGGCAATGAAACAGCCAGCGAATCAGAGATCCAGCGAAGCGACAGCAAACGTGCATATGACATTCTGGTTTGAAGCTATTTACAACTCTCTGCCAATGAGAGCAGGCGAAAGGTCTGTCGATAACCACAACATTCACTGCTCGGAGCTTTTAGCTTGGCTAACAAGAGCAAACAGCAGTTTTTACTGTTGAGCTTTAGTTTTCTATTTTTAAACATTTTTCCACAGAGTAAGACAGAGATCCAACTTCGCCTGAAAAGAGCGACTGCGGCGGATGACATAAGAACTAAATCATCGGTTTGGCGATTTTTATCTTCGTGATTTCATTTTAAGTGTAACCCTATTCTGCTTGGCGTCTTTCTGTTGTCATTTGCGCATATGCAAATTTTCGGCGTTCGCTAATTTATTTTCCAATCTTGTTTAATACTTATTATTAAAATTATTCTTTGAAGATCAAATAGTTGATTATAATTATTATAATTCTTCAAAATGCTACGAAGAGAGGAGTCTATTGTTTGCAAGAACAAGATGTCAAAGTTATTTTTTATTCCTAAGAATCGGTAAGTTGTGGTTTATTTCTATGTGTTATTTTTGTTTTTATTTTTCAAGTTCCATTATGTATGAAATATTTTATATACATTCAGTGTTGGCAGATTTTTAACAAATTTTGACTTTATATTATCGTTAAAATAATTGCCATACCATAAATCTCATTCATGTTTTAAAAAAATTTCTCCGTATAAAATTTTATTCATATATATTTTCTATCGTAATGTAAACATGGTACTAAGTTTTTTCCTATACTAGTAAATCTGCAGATCATTTTTTTTAAAAATATCATTTTAACTTCGTACAATCCGCAATTATTATTTTTTCAATTGCATGCATGTTTATAAGCATATAAAATTGTTCGAATGTTCCAGAAATTAGAATCCTTAAATTAAAGTGGAAAGTAAAAATAAATGATTTTAAAAATTGTAAAAAATATGAAAGTAAGATGTTTATATTTCCCGAACAGATGCAAAAACATTTTCAAATATTTTAAGCAATTAATTTCTAAATTCTATTAAATTTATAAGCAAAATTTTAAAACTATTGGAAATCCATATCGAAAATTGAGCCTTCATAATTTTACATCTAAATCCATTACGCAAATATTCCATTTTCATTTCAGATAAAAATGAAATTTGAAAAATCGTCTGCATCCCCATAAGAAAGCATTATGACGTAAAAAAAATATTCTATATTTTCCGAACGAATGAACCAAATTTAACTAAAAACTATACAGCTAATTCCGGATACCTAGCCAACATACCTACTAAAAATCAACCTAATCGGACCATTTTTACGGCAAACAGACAGACGGAAACCAAAAACATTTCGCGTCTCCACAGTGAGCCTTAACATGACGTTTCGGCACAAATCTGTCAACACTCAATATATATAAAATATTTCAAACATTATGGAACTTGAAAAAACAAGAACAAAAATAACACATGAAAATAAATCACAACTTACATTTTGAAGAATTAAAAAAATGAAATTTTCCTTTCAAACTTGGAAAAAAAAAAAAATTGTTTTACCACAGCACTTATTTTAAAATAAAGTTGAATTCCGATTGTTTCAGAACATGTTAAAAATAATAAATCTGTTTTCATTCGCGTAGATAGATAATCGACCGTCTTAAAATCGATCAACCAACCAACCAAAACAAGAAGCAAGTAGTCGCCGTTTTTTTTTTTCCCCTTCCCTCATTTGTCGCCAAGAAAGCGATATATAGCTCTATTTAGCTACCTCTCTTCTGTTACGGCTGTAGTTTTCACGTCATCCGCAGCTAGCGCCACTGTCTATGTGTAATCCCATGTTAAAGAAGTTACCATTGAAGTCTATGAGAGTTGATTCTCTGTTTAAATCTCCTTACTCTGTGCATTTTTCTATTGTAAAATATATTGTTTACTAATTAAAATTTCCGTAAATTAGTTTCTTTAGTTTCTGTTCCTTTTTAACACTTTCCAACCTAGTTGAAAAGTGTTTATGACTTCGGTTTGACTGGCCGTCTGGCCGTCTGCCGTCTGCCGTCTGGCCGTTTGGCCGTGCTCTAACTCCCGTAAATATGCTCGGATTGCTCTGCAATTTTTATATGTTATTGTAGTTATCTATAGCATGTAACCTATTTCGACGGAAGTGTGTAGCACTTATAGTTTTTTTACAGGGACACACAAAAGAATTCCGTTACATTGCGGTCTATGGAGAAAAATCATTTGCAGTTTATTTAAATAATGTCTCACTATTTTAAACGCATTGAAATTTATATATATCACTAAGATGCATTCGAAGAAGCTCAATATGGAATAGGGTGTGCATAGCACTTATAGTTACTTTACAGGGACAGTCAAAAGAATTCCGTTACATTACGTCTATGGAGAAAAATCGTCTGCGGTTTATTTAAATAATGTTTCACTATTTTAAACGCATTGAAATTTATATATATCACTAAGGTGCATTACAAGAGGCTTACTACAGAATATTGTGTGTATAGCAGCCATCGTTCATGTACAGGGACACACAAAAGAATTATCTACTATCTGTTAACAATAATTCATCGAAGTGCGTTTTAAGTTACTGAACGCGATTTTAATTTTAGCTCGCTTTTTGTCTATTACGTGGTGTGTATAAATTCTGTAGATCCTATACAGGAAAGCACAAAAGTTCGCGAACTCATTTCCGTTTATTGACAGAAACTCCAGACGGAGAATTTTAAACTCTGCTACGCGTTTCCTAACTGAACTAAAATTTAGCATCCTATGTAGTATATATACAAATCTATAGATCCTATACAGGGCTGAATAAAAGTATTCGGATATTTTCCGAATATTGTATATGTTGAAAATTCCTGAAATTATGTTTTTAAATATGTTATGCGTTTTCCAAATTGTTTACTTAGATGTTATCTTTTAGCTTATTAAACGGTATGATTTGTAAAATTATTTTGGAAGCGTTGGAAAGTGTTACATAATCTATGCTTGACGCATGATTTTTCGTTCTTGTTATATATTTATTTTAAGTTTCTGTAAGTTAGTTTATTTACTTTCTGTTCAGTGAAGTGTAAGATGAAATAGGCCTAAAGCCAGTGACAGAACTATCTTCGTGTGTCTGCAACGCTAATAATATTTCAAAAATAGTTTGATATATGCAATACATTTATTAAGTTCCCGTTAGTTAGTTCTGTCACTGGGGTTTAGGCATCTTTTCATCTTACACTTCACTGAACAGAAAGTATATCTTCATGTATCTGCAATGCTTATAATATTTAAAAAATGGTCTGAAATACGCGATATATATTGCTTATATTTATTGCGTAATATATTGCGCAGTATTATAAAATTTTTGAGTATTTATAAATTGTTATTCACAATCTTTTTTCCTATTACTGTTTTTGACTGTATTTTTAGTTAGTTTCATTTTTTAACATTTTTAGTCGCACAAGAATCAAATGATTTTCTTGAACTTCAGTAAATAATATTCAGTAAATAATTTGAGTTCTTGGGCGGTTAGGAATCCATTGTGATTTATTTTTTACCTCATACTTACAAATTAAATATTTTTGATGGAAACAAACATCTTAAATTAAATTTTTGAGTATTTGTTTATTGTTTACAATTTTTTTTCCTGTAATTGTTTTGGACTACATTTTTAGTTCCCGAGAATGGTGAATTCATAACATGCGATAAATTGTTAAGATGTATGTTCTCATTAAGATTTGTTATTGAACTCCATTTAAGAACCATTTTTAACTCTATTTAAGAAGTGTCATTTAAGAACTTTTTTAGTCGCCCAAGAATC